>JAVJIF010002526.1:0-375544 GCA_038442645.1 Agave tequilana | reverse complement strand
AAATTTACTACATTTATAAATGCTACCATTTCTGTTTGTGTTTCTTTTCAATCATAACATTTTTCTTTCATATCGGCACTTGTTACACGATGAGTATCAAGATGTAATTTTGACGCCACTACATAATTTCTAACAGTTCTACAAATTTGTGATTGTGTTTACTGGCAAAGCAGTTCTGACAAGGACGTGCCAGATGCAAATGAGGTTGAAACATCTATGTTAGGACTACAAAGCTACTGGGATGCGACTTATGCAGAAAACTTGCAAATTTTCACGAGCATAGCCATGCAGGTGAAGTTTGGTGAGTATGTTGAGAAATTTCTGCGCTCAACCTGTAGTTCTCTAGTTCAAAAAGATCAAATTGGGATTTGTTGGATTTGATTTGTCAGTATTTTACGTACTTGAGTATTCATCCTGATCTTGTATTGTCTTCAATCTCTTTTGGGAATAAAAACAAACCAATAAAACATGTATGGTGCATTTTATGCATCAATGTTTGGTTATTATCTTATTAATGATGTTTTTCTCTCCTGCTTATCAATTCCTTATCATTTATCTATTTCTTGTCTGGTTATAATTGAGTAAGAAACTACTAGACATGATTTAAAATCTGGTGTCAGAACCAGTATTAGCTTATAGTTTTATTATCAATATCCGACAATATCGGTCGTAGGCCGGTATTATAGGGGTAAATCGTATCGGGTACCTTGTTGATATATATTGAAATCGGCCGATATTTGAAACCATGCTACTAGATGGAAACTATTGTTTGTCCTAAAGGTAAACCATGTGTCAACTGTATGATCACCTTAGTCCTTCAAAAAAAAAAAAAAAATCATTTTACACTTATAAAGCATGAACACGGATAACAGATACATGTATGAACACAATACAAACACAAAGAATGACTAGTTTCAAAAAGTAGGACACATTGTGGAGACAACAAACATTATGTGCACATGTATTTGTGCAACACACAATACACGATGCATAGATACAACTATGAGCTATAAATATGAACATGATATGGGTATGACCATACGATGGTACATTGTGACCAGTAATCATGGTCTTAAATCTCATTATCTGTATCCGTATCTATCAAAACTTTATGTAATCTGAATCAGCAATATTGACAATATGGTCGTTTAATCTCGACCTATCCGACGTTTTGCTTAAACATTTTAAAAAAATAATTAAAAATATGAAAAAAATGTTAAGATAAATAGCAATGTTTTGACATGATGTTTAGAACAATTGAGTTTTGATCAAAATTTTATGTATATACAATAGTTGTTGTATCATTAATGGCTTATATTATCTTAATCTAAATACATGATGATGTATAAAAGGGATATGTATAAAGCGTATTTAGTTTAAAATAAGAAGTCATGATGATGTGTATGCAAACATACATGTTAAGTTGATTTTCTTTAGATATGGGTGAGGACAAAACAAAGGTTTGCACACTTGGAATAAAAGAGGCTACATGTAAATTATAAAAATAAGTTGTTTACCTCGAAAAGAAGGAAAAAATAAGAAACTTGTTGTCTTTCCTTTATTTATCTTAAGTTTTTTTCTCCTTATTTTTTCTTTTTTGTTAACCACACTGGCAAATATAAATATGAGTGTTTAGCTAGAAAAAGAAGAAATTGATAAATGGTAAATCTTCACTTTTTTTTTTTGGTTGTCTTTCTGTGTTTTCTCTTTCCTTCTGTTTTCTCTTTTTTCTTTTTGTTAAATCATAACTATAAAATATTAAATATGAGTTGTTTGCTAGCAAAGAAAGAAATTGATAAATTGATAAATGTGTTCCTCTTCTTTATTCTTGTTGTCGTTCCTTTCTTTTCTCTTTTTTTCTTTTCTCTTTTTGTTCCCTTTTTATTAAATCACAACTAAAAATATTAAACATGAGCTGCTTAGCTAGCAAAAAAAATAAAAGAAATTTGAGAAATCTGCTACTCTTTGTTTTTTTATTTTTCTTTTTTTTCTCTTCCTTTCTTTTTTCTTTGCTAAATGGAGCAAGAAGATAATCATTAGCAATATAAAATTTCCTATTGGATCTTTGTTGCCTAATCAAACAAATGAGGTTCGTACTGAAAGTATTGGTCTGTATTAACTGATACAAACCTGATATTGGCTTGCATCGGCGATTTGGGCCATTTCGATAAAGTAGTGCCTATTCTATCTCGGGCTCAGCTGATATAAATTGACTGAGATTTCAAACCATGTTGGCAATAATTAAAATTATACTTGTGTACGTTAATATTCATTATCTATAGCGTGACTTGTAAGGCTATAATAGTTAAAGGAGAACACTATCTCGGACATTTTGAAATAGTTTTCAAGTTATATAAATCAATAACTACATCAACAACAATATTCTTTATTAAGAATCCCTTACTGGGAGGCTAGACATATTATATGAATACAGTGCATCTACAAATAATACAGCTGTAAAACCATCATTCAAGCATTAGATTGATTTTAACTTTAGGTCTTCAAGGCATTCATATTATGTCTTTGATGCATCGAAATATGTTGCGAATTTAGGATGCACCGAAAGGAGTATTAAACACAAAGTATCAGAGTGTCCTAAGTACTGGATAAGTATCTGACAGGGTAACTCGTGTTCATCGAAGTATCATATTGTTGCTCTAAGTAGCCCGGTGAAAAAACTAGTAACATATATAAATTAGACACTAAAATGGTGTGTTTCTCTGGTTCTTTTCAACTTTTTTATTTTTATCCAATAGAGTATCATATTCCAATAGAGCATAACAGCTAAACATATGAAATTTTCTTATGTAGTGCTGTGCGTAACCTTCATATTGGGCTACTTAGAAAGTATATCTCTTACCATCTATTCTATCTGTACCTATAGCTCTGCGCCTGTATGCATGCATGTGTCACACATACGTATACACATAATGCAAATGTTACTACTTTGTAGTTTTTCATTCTGAGTGTGTTTGATTGCTGCAAGTGAGCTTTCCACTTGCAGCAAACCCAAATGCAGCTGTTTGGTTGGGGTTGCAAGTGGGAAATTATTTTGCAGCCCACTTTCGATCGTTGTGGGCCACACAAATTGCACCTTTTCTTCACTTGCAAGTGGGCTGGAGTAATTTGCATTGGTTCTTGTGACTTGCAGCAGAAGGAGAAAGAAAATCTGCAAGTGGAAAATGGGTGCATAGGGGGGAAATCTCTCTCTTTTCTCTCGCACGCGAAGAGCTCTCGACCACGGTGACGATTTGCACGCGCACTGGGGGCTCTGCCCTAGATTCGCACTCAATTCGGGGTTTGGGGTTGATGTTCGTTGACGGCTAGGATGGAGACGGCGCCGACGGTGCTTGGTTGTTTGCAGAGAAAGGAAAAGGGAGAAGAAGAGGGGAAGGAGAAGAGGAGGGAAGGAGAAAAGAAGGTGGAGGAGAAGGGGCAGTGGTCATGGCTGCCAGCGCCCGTGTGGACGGAGGCGGTGTGCCGGTGGTGCTTTTTTGCACTTGTGAGGCAGCGGGCGAGGTCGGGGAAGGCGGCGGAGGAGATAAGGTTAAGGGCGAGGGCACAATTGTAATTGTGTGAGAAAAGGAGGTCCTTATGGAGCTGGCGGGTGGCGAGGGGGAGGAGGTCGGTGGCAGAGGGGTGGAAGTGGAGGGCGGCAATGAGGTAGGTCGTGGACTTGTAGGGGGAGGAGCTCGATAGCAGGGAAGAAGGAGATGGGTGGGGGTCCAGGGCCGATGACGATGCAAATGTTGGTGTTGGCTAGCGTCGGATCGTCAGGTTGACGTCGTACAGTTGGAGCTTTGAAATTGTGATCGACAGCAACAACTTGCTGTTGCCTTTGCCGCGAGAGGAGAGAGAGAGACGAAGAGAGAGAGAGAGGGGCGATGTGGCTGCGAGTGCCTCCGCGCTGAGAGGAGCATTAATCTAAAAAAAATGAAAAAAAATATTACTCAAATAATACAAAACAGTTATCTAATTTAAAGACTAATGTAATAATAAAATAATGATTTTACAATAAAATAAGATTAATTTAATAATTAGAAAGTAATAACTGAATAATAAAAAAAGATTACTATTAGATTAATTAGTAGATTAAACTTTTTAATTATTAGATTGATATTTTTAATTATTAGATTAATGTTTTATTAATTAATTTAATAATAATTAATATTAGATTGCAATATTTAATATTTTATAATATTTAATATTATCTTAATATAGTTAACATATTTAATATTAGATTAACATTTTATATTATTAAAATTTAATAATAATTAATTTTTAAATTATTAGATTAATATTTTTTAGTTATTAGATTAAAGTTTTTTTATTAAGTTTAATTACTTGAAAAATATACTTATGTGGTGCAAATCCCACTTGCAAGCTTACAACCCAAACACTTGAAAATTTACTTGCGCAAACCCACTTGCGACTGTGAAAGGGTTTTTCACTTACGACTTGCGACCACTTGCAGCAGTCAAACAGATCCTCTACTGAATTAATAGGTTGCAACATGGTTTGCTAGTCGAAGCACTGAGTTGAGGGGCATCCATATTTCTCCTATAGTAGGGGGAACATGGGATGTAAATTTATAGCAAATTATCAGCTGAATAGTATACCAATATTTTCAAATCAATTTTTAATTTTTTCAGTGTACTGGCGTAAAAATTTATGAAGGCATTTACAATATATGCATTGCCTGTCATTTGCTCGTTCTCATCATTATGACCTTAAAATATATTTCCCCCTTCTTTTTCTCAAAAACTTTTCTTATGTATGGCTAAATGTACATTTGAACATCAATGGAATATCTATTGATGAAGAAGTTGGATGCTTGATTAATTGTTGTTCAGGTTTGGTATTGAAGTTACTGATGCTATGATGACTTGGACAGAGGGTTGTATGCCAATATGTCTCAAGGGTGAATGCTGCTGATAACAACAGTAATACATCTGAATCAAGGGGTTCCAACACAGACTTGTCCAGCTTGAGTGTACTTGATATTGGAACTGGGAATGGTCTGCTTCTGCAGGATTTGCTAAGCAAGGGAATTTTCCTGGAGTGTACCTTATTTAATTTATTTTGTAAACCCTTTATGAGTTTCTTTGTTAGTGACTCAATTAAGTATTACATGATTGATAATCTGCTCAACTTATCGGAATATGACTGTGAGTCATGACTAATGATTACCTCTCGTGAGATATTGGATTAAACTATGCTGCAAAATACGTAGAAATAGAGTTCATTGTGTCATAACTATATATTAGTTGTTTTTTCCAAAGGGATTAGGTTTTTTTTTTTCTTTTCATTTTTGTATAATTGTTGTGGAATAGTTAGCTTATATATGGTGATTTGTTAGTGAATCATATACTAGAACATTCTTCGTATCTGATATGGTATATGAAATTGGATAAAAGGCCTCTGTTGCCTTTTATCCTAACGATTACAGTGGCAGTTTATGGTATTGGAAGGAGAGTAGGCAAGTTACTTCTTATCTGAAGCATGATATGCAAACCGATTCAGAAGAGTAGTTTTCAAGTGGAACACTGTATCAACCTGATAAATTCTGTAGTCATTAATCTGTAGTTTGTCATTCAGCAGTCAATTGGATTGTGTGAACTACCTACTGAAGCCTCATATGACCAGCAATCTTCTTAGATGTATACATATACTGTGTTGCATATCAATCATCCTGTAGATATTATTTGACAAGTATTCTGTCGAGATTCTTTTGGAAACATTTGATATATGACAGGAATACAATCAAACTTCCTGTTCTTCTTTCACTTTTTCTGTGTGTGAAAATGTACCCTATAGACTCTTCTCACCTAAATGTACATTATGAAGCTTTCTTTTGGTTTACTCCTAATCGATAACCTGTGATGGAAAACTTGCTAAAATGCAATTTTATATAGTTAAGTAATCTATATTTCTTGTTTATGTTGGGATTCTGCAGTTGTAAGTCCAATAATTTTTGTAACCAGTGAAGTTACTGAAATGAATCATCTTGTGTCACTGGGAACCTCCTGGTTCTGACCCTATAAATTTATCACTAGTTCAATCTCTTCCGAGTGAATGTATAATTGATGCCCTGTGCCTTGCTAGCTTGAGATAATTTAGCTTTTGATCATATCTTACTAAGTCATAGTCTCATAGAGTCTTACCTGCTAGCTCATCTTACCCAGTCATGGGGCCTTGTCCAAGGTTCTGACAACCAGTAGCTTCAGTTTAACATTAAGTAACTTCAGTGACCAGTTTAGCTAATTTCAATATACTATTACATTTGAGAAGATGTGCTAATGAGTAACCTGCAGGTTTTCTGATCTGACTGGAACTGATTATAGTCAAGGAGCTATTGAACGGTCACAGAACCTTGCTGATCGTGATGGTTTTTCCCATGTTAAATTCTCGGTATGTCATTTTTTTGTTGTTGCAAGCATAACCCGTCTCTATGTGCAAATTTGTATGCGAGTGTAAGCATGTATGTGTTCGTTTGTGCATGTTGCATGGTTCCTGCATTTATGCTGGAGTTTAGGTCCATTCTCCAATGTCACAATGTCACATTCATATCCATGTTGCTTTTTTATAATCATGACCTACTGCTGATATCAACTTCTCCATCTAAACCTTTTAACAGAAACAACTGTTTCCTATATGAAAATACCCATCTGAACTTTATCATTATTGAAAACCACTATAACAGAAGTTACAGTACACATTTGCCGCTCGTAGACAAATATTTAATGTTTCAGATTTTGACCTCAAAGCTTAAACATCACAGCTAAGAAGTTAGGTCTATGTACCAAATTGCCAGGTAACCTTCTGGGTTTTATTGCAAGCTCCTTTTGTCTATAATTTCCTCAGTAAGAAAAATGGTCAAGAGGGTTTTTAACTTTAAGGTCGACAGCCTTCGACGTTTGTTTTGCCCATCCTATCCTCATGCTTCTTAAAAGTTGTGATCAGTAAACTGACCTATTTGGGTGAGGAATAACACCGATGATGAGATGATGACAACATAACAACAAAAGCGATATACAGCTTCATTTTGTTTTCTCCCTGCACGACGTTGTTAATTGTCTTGCAAGCCATACCTCGTGGGAAAGGAAGCCTTGTGCTGGCATTGTTGGCTAATGAGAGATGTAGTAGTATAAAAATTGCAAAATATTCCTTCTGAGTTTCTACCTCTATCTTCTGCTAAATAAGATTGGACAAGAGAGTTGCTCCTCTCTAGTCTCAGTTGACCAGCATAGTTCGCCCGATAATCAACTAGAGATCCCTTGTCTATCAGCTGCTTAGTCTTGGAGTCCATCTCTGTTATCAAATTACCAGTATAGAAGACAAGTTGATTACCCAGGAAAACCTTGTGTATCATCTCAGTTTTATTTTGCTCCAGTTTAGCTATGGCGAGAATGCATTTATCATGAGTTTGAGCTGCATTGGTTTGTGCATTTGGGGGAATTTGGAAGGTTGCTATCTTTTTCTTGATACTTCAGCCTTAAAATTTTAATGTCTTTTCTGGAATAAATAAGGTGATAACTCCAATCCTCCCCTAAATAGTGGAGAAATTTCTTTGAATATGTGGAACCTTGGACCACTACTCTCGCAAGCAAGTGCTTTATGAACTCTCCAACTCTCTTTTGCATTATAAATTTCTCTGTTGAAGTCAGCTATTATTAGTCTTCTACCTTTATGATTCTGTAGATTTTGGAGTTTCCATCCTTGGACTGCTGGTTCTTTTCAGGTTGATGATATTCTAGAAACTAAACTGGATAGAAATACCATCTTGTTGTGGACAAAGGGGCCCTAGATTCCATAGGGATGCATCCAGATGGTCCAGTTAAAAGGTAAACAATACTACAAAGTTACGGTACTTTCAGTTTATGTAGTCGTGTATTATATTGATTTAATATTTGTTCTACAACTTGAATGCATGGAAGCTTCTGTTGGTGTGTGTGTGTGTGTGTGTGTTGGTTGGGGGGGGGGGGGGGGGGGTTGATAACAAAAAGTAGGCAGGTTTATTCATGGACATGTTTACTATTTGGAGTTGTGGTGGAGTTATTTCCTCTATGGAGATCTAAGAAACATGAACAGGAATACGAGACACGGGTATGACACAGACATGGGGACACGACGATATGACTCTAGAATATATAACATAAATGTACATTCATAGTCATGTCTTTGCATCTAAAAGGTATATCCATAGCTCAATGTGCGTAACTTTTCTATTGAAACATATTTAAACTTATTATAATTTATACAAGGTGATATTTAGATGATATTTTTTGTTCCACTAAAGTCTAGTCTTTGATACAAAAAGAAAAGTAAATAAAAATTTCAAATATATAATATGAATAAAAAAAGTGTAAGAGAAATATAGAATATGCAATCAAGAAGTGCCAACAAGTGTCTAAACTAAAAAAATATATACGAAGAGGATAAGTTGATAATTATTCGAGAAGTATTCAAGGAAGTATTGGTGTTCGACATGAGTGTCGGTTTGTCCGACATGAATACGCCTCATAATATAAGTACCCATGCTACATAGCTGAAGATGGTTCATATGTTAAAAAAAGATCCTAAAAGATCCCCCGGAGAGGATATCACTAGGGGCTAATTTGCTTTTATAAATATCATTTTTTGTAGTAATATACGTTTAATTTTCTTTAATATATCATTAATTCGTATTCCATTAACTTTTTTCCTGAGGGAAGGATATATATGATAATTATTCGCAAAATAGAGGGCCATGGATGAAAATATACAAGGCAAGGAGAAATATATAAGATTGTAATATCTTAAAAGAGATATATATGGTAAAATCCCTTTAAATAAAAATCGAGAGAGAGAGAGAGAGAGAGAGGGGGAGGGGGGGGGGGGGCCTGAACCAATGACCACATAAATAAGTTGAATAAGAAGAGCCTACTAACCGCTAAATTCATGAGTCTTTTGTGCTTAAAGATTTAGCGTTAATTATACTTAACCGCTAAATTCATGAGTCATTTTGATGTCTGAAACTCTAATCTAACACCAATGGCTAATGTGAAGATCCCTCTTTGGAATCCCAAGTCTTTCTTTTGCTTGGAGCATAAGAGAATATAAGACATAATCCGATAATCTTGCCGTTAGTTTTAGCGTGTCGGTACCTCATGCTTTAGCTAAAGATCAGGACTATATACTAATGCAAAAATATTAATGGGTTCAGTTCATGTTGTGAGGCACACATACAATAAGAGAGTCAAGCATTGACACGTGAATTGGATCTCTTATAATCTCTTATAATATGTGTGTGAGGCTCACACACATAACATATTATAAAAGGATCAATACACGTGTCAGTACCCAATATTAATTGATTGATTCAACTGATGCTTACTTTCAGAACATTGTACTGGGAGTCCGTATCAAACTTGGCTGCTTCCGGTGGAATATTGGGGAGTACTTTGTAGCATATTTCTCTGTAGCATACTTCCCATACACTGAATTTTGGTATCCTCACACCGTGACATTTCTTTCGGATGTACTTTGTGTTCTTTTAGGTCATTGCATCATGCAACAACACAAAGGATGAGTTACTGCAAGAAGTGGAAGCTTTTAAACTGCAGAAGGATGAGCTCTGATGAACTAGACCAAGAGTTAGCTGGAGAGCCTGCCGTCTTCCAATATCTGCACCATCTCCAGTCATCTCCTAGCATCATGTTTGGTTGGGGGCAGAAGGATCTCGTGTCCATTGTCGCTTTCGTCCGAAAATGAATCAGGATTCGCCCTTCGTCCCGTTTATTACATGTACAGGATGCTAAAAGTACCAGTGATGAAAGCAGTATCTGCTCTACTTCCTGTTTATGTTTCTCTATCCGTTGTGTTATTTAATTTTCTTTCCGAGGGAGATGGGAGCCTCGGTTTCTCGTTGCTTGTGTATGAAGAGGTCAGAGAGGAGGGGGGTCTACATTTTTCTTTTTTTCTTTTTTTACCGTTTGGGTCTGCTTGTTTCGCCGCAAAATGCGCAAGTTGTAAGTCGTAAAATCTCTTTCTATTTTTCGCTGTTTGTTCGCTGCAAAACAGCTTGTAAAATGCAACTCTCATTTCTACTTGTTGTTACAGATAATTTGGGGTCATAAAACTCTCACTTACACCCACCACATTTTTCACTTGCAGCTACTACAATTAATTTCGTGGTCATGTAAATCCTACTTGTGGTACACTTGCAGTTTAAAACAGTTACTTGATAATCAATATATAATTTAATATTATTAAATATTTAATATTTTAATAGGTTTAATGGTGTTTAATTTTTATCTAATTATTTAATTTTTGTAATTTTAGTTTTAATATTTAATATTTTATTTAATATTTTTATTTAATACTTTATTATTTTATTAATATTTACACTAATTTTCTTAATATTTTAATTAGATTTAATATTTATTAATATAACAATAATATGCTTTAATATAAAATTACTATATATTTAATTTATTTATTTCTTAATATAAATAATTACTTTATTAATATTATAATATACTTTATTATTATATTAATATTTTATTATGTTAATATTGTAATAATAATTCATTATAATATATTATAATAATAATTTAGTATTAAATTATAATTATATTTTACTTTGTTAATTTTATATTTCATAATATTACAATAATATTATAATAAGATTTAATATTATAATAATTTTTAAGTAGTTATAATATTATAATAATATAATATTATAACTATATTTGTATTTTTTCTTAAGATTTTTTAATATTATGTTTATTAGTATTCTTAAAATATTATTAATGTTCTCTAGATTTTCTTAAAATTTTATATTTATTTATTTAGTTAATATTTTAGTAATATTTTACTAATTATACTAATATTCTATTAATATAATTGTTATAAATAAAATTTATAATTATTAATATTTATCTCAATTTATTAATACAATTTAGTTTTAATAGTATATTTAATTTAATAGTAATTATAATATTTAAATCACCGCTACAGTTAATTTGTCACCAATTTTTTCACTTACACTTTTACATTACCAATCAAACATCGTAAAACACAAATATTTTCTCATTCACACTTTCATTTTACCAACTAAACACCGTAAAACACAATATATTTTCTTGCTATAGTTCATATTTTTCATTCACATTTTATAACTTACAACTTGCGACGTTTTGCGGCGAAACTAACAGGCCTTGTGTATGACGTAGGTGGAGCTACATTGCGGCTTTGCAGGGTATAAATTATTATTTTTTATTTTTGCAGTTGGAATGTATGTGTGCTTGATTTGGTGATCTATAGTTAGGGCCTATTTGTTTCATTGTAAAACGTCGCAAGTCGTAAGTCGTAAAATGAGAATGAAAAAAGTGAACTGTAACAGAGAAATATATTGTGTTTTACGGTGTTTGGTTGATAAAGTGAAGTGTAAATGGAAAAGTATATTGTGTTTTACGATTTTTCGTTGATAAAGTGAAAGTGTAAATGGTAAAGTATATTGTGTTTTACGGTGTTTGGTTGGTAATGTAAAAGTGTAAGTGGAAAAGTTGACCACAAAATTAACTGTAGCATGATTTAGATATTATAAATACTATTAAATTAAATCTACTATTGCAAATTAAATTGTATTAATAAATTTGAGATAAAAAAATTAATAATCTTAATATTTTTATTTATAACAATAATATTAATAAATTATTAGTATAAATAGTAAAATATTACTAAAATATTAACTAAATAAATAATATAAAATTTTAATAACATCTAAAGAAACGTTAATAAAATTTTAGAATACTAATAAAATATAAATATTAAAAAATCTTACAAAAATAATAAAATATAGTTATAATATTATAATATTAAAAATACTTGAAAAGTATTATAATATAAATTTTATATATATTGTTGTAATTTATAGAAATATAAAATTAACAAGTAAAATATATATATAATTTATAAATAAATATCATTATAGTATTATTATACTGAATTATTATTACAATATTAGCATAATAAAATATTAATATAATAATAAAATATATTATGATATTAATAAAGTAATTTTTTTATATAAAAAATAAATAATCAAATATATAGTAATTTATATTTAAAGTATAATATTGTTATAGTTTATAAAATATTAACTCTAAATAAAATAATAAAAATTGAATAAGTATTAATAAAATAATAAAGTATTAAATAAAATATTAAATTAAAATAGTAAATATTAATTATTAAAACAATATTAAAACAATATAAAAATTAAAGATTTAAAAATATTAAATAATTAAATTAGAATTGAACATTCTTTAAATATTAAATATTTAATAATATTAAATTATATATCGATTATCAAGTAACTGTTTTGAACTATAAGTGTACTACAAGTGAGAGTTACTTGACCACAAAATTAACTGTAGCAACTGCAAGTGAGAAAATATGAGTGTAAAAGTGAGATTTACATGACCACAAATTTAACTGTAGCAACTGCAAGTGAGAAAAGAAGAATTGTATTTTGCAACTTATTTTTCAGCGAAACAAATAACGAAAAATAGAAAAAAAATTTATAACTTACGTTTTGCGGCTTTTTGCGGCGAAACAAAAATGTGAGATTCTTTTAAAATCTATCAATCATCTCAAAAACTAGCATAGAGACATGGGAGGCCAAAGAGGGTGGTGGAAATTATTTTAAATGGGTACGATTTCGGAATAATATCTTTTAGAGCATCAACGTCGGATTGCACAAAAATGAATGTATGGGGCACGTGGCAGCATCTAGAGGGTCGGGCCTGTCCCCGTCCTTCTTGTCGGGGCACTCCCAAGGCAAAGGTGGGATGCACCGGAGGATGGGGACACGTGCCGGTTCCCACCCGCCCGTATTGGCTTATGCTTTCTATAAATGAGAATCACTTGGCCTTCAAAATCATTCAAGAATCACACCAAACTAGTAGATAGACATGGGAAGGCAAAGGAGGCGGCGGCGGCGGCAAAGGAGGAGGCGGCGGCGGCGGCGGTCAAAAAGGCGGCGGTGGAGGGGGTTCGGCTAAGGGAGGTGGTGGAGGCGGCAAAGGTGGCGGTGCCGGAGGCAAAACGGGCGGCGGTGGCGGTGGCGGTGGTATGATGAAAGCACCCGGTGCTGAGGGTTACATAGCTAGAGCTGGATTTGAAAGCAATCCCCAGGGATACTTCCAGGACCTCCACCATGGTGGCCAGCCTGCTGCAAAGTGAGCTGGGGGGCTTCACTGTGCTCTGCAGGCTTAGCAAGTTCTGTGTATGTGTGATAAATAAAATGAAGTGTGTTGTTAGATGTATGAAGTGTTCTGAGTGATGTATGTTAGTATGGATCTTGTTAAATAATAGGAAGAAGCATCGTGTGCTAGTCCTGTGATTTGGTCAAGAGTTATTCTATATAATTCAGCTCAGATCCTGCGAGATTCACAAACAGATATCATTACAAATTGTAATTTGTAGGATCGACACACGCTAACAAAACCCAGAATCTGTTGGAGCTCAGGGTTTGGAATTAGAAAACAAAGATGACAAGGAGTAATTTTATATTCTAGCCGCTGACGTTGCTTGTGCGTGATATTAAGTTCTTGTCATCGAGAGATTTACAGCGTTGCGAATTGTTAGGGAGGGAAAAACTGTCCAAAAGAGTTGCGTAACATTCTCGTTGATGATAGGCTCAGTAGAACGAGGATAAACTAGTCTTAACCTCATTTTCATCGTCGGAAAATCTGTAAGATATCTCCTGGTTCGATTCGTACCTTATTTCCTATCTCATATCATGACACACGTGTAACTTGTGTTACTCTACATATTAGGTGTGTCTAATAGGTGGTGAGAATTAGTACTACTCTCTTATTAGGGTTAGGAGCATTATGAGAAAGCCATTAATCAAAGAGTTATATATAGAGAGGAAGTTCCTCTCTGCAGTCACGCATTATTTCCCACCCATAAGAGGCTAGATTTAGCAGAGAGAAAGCTCTCTATCTCGTACTCTACAGCGGCTATTCATATCCGCGTACAGTTTATCAATTCTCCAAAAAGTATATCTTCTAAAAAAAATTATAATTTATAATTCTTATCAATGCATGTTATTTAGATCACTGCGTAGATGTACTTATAAATTTTAACAAAAAGTTTCTTCAGTCTAAGCTGAAAGAAAAATAAGAAATACAACTCATCAATAATTGTTCTGTCAGCCACCGATCAAGTTGTTTGAAGTATCACTGCCAGCTGAATTTAATTTCCATGGCCCTAGCAAACAAAAATTCAGCTCTCTCGTTAATATTCTCAGTCATTCGTTGCCCACAAGCACAATAGTGGAGTGATTGTCTGCTTGAATGCCGGAGCCAGTACAAAAATCACTGTTCCTGTCACCCGCCATAGATTTTTCTGCCCAAATGGGGAACTTTTTCTCCACATCAAAAAATAAAATAAAATAAAATTCTTGAAGTGGGTGACCATAAACTCTTACAAAAGTGTAGGTGTAGTGCGTGCTGTCATTTCTTAAAGTTTGAATTGTCGCAGTCGTCGAATAATCATCGCTATGAAAAACGTCAAAAGGCACGGGTTTAGACTTGAATAAAGACTTAGGGTCTGTTTGATTATCGCAGTAGTTGGTCGTAATACATAAATCGTAATTGGTAAATTTTTTACAGTTATAAATGAGTTAGATGTATGTAAATTTACGATATTTGATTAGTAATATAAAATTGTAAGTAAGAAAGTGTATTATGCTTTACAGTGTTTGGTTGTCGTGATATGTAAGTTGTAAGTGAAAAAATTAATCACAAAATTAACTATTAGGTGATTTAAAATTTTTAATATTACAAATAAATACTAAAAATGTTAAATATAAAAAAAATATTAATATTAATATAAAAAAATAATACAAATTTGCCTGACCATAAAACTAACTGTGAATGAGCTGTAAGTGAGTGGTAATGGGTTGCAAGTGAGTGATAGTAAGGTTGCGCAAGTTTTTTACGAATTATGGTGCAAACAAACACCGTAGTTACAACAGAGTTGTAAGTTATTTTTAAATTAGGACCTTTTACGGCTTTACGTCCAAACAAATAACCCTTAATTATGCTAGAGTGCAGGATCCTAAATTTGATTTGTAGGTTAAAAAAAAAACTAATAATATTTATATTTATTTTTTGGGCTTCATTGGTGAATTTCTTTGAGTTAATACCATTATCAACTCTATTTTTTTATTTTTTTTAGTTAAAGGGTTGGGATTGTCTGATGTTCGTATTTCTTTTAAATCACTTTTTTTTAAAAAAAATATCACCTTCTCTTTTTATTGTTGTAGTTTAATTCTGTGGGAGGATCACTTTTTTTGATATATCTAGGTTACAGCAAAGAAACTTTAATCATTAAAACATTATTTTGTTTTAACTTTTTATGAAATTTGTTGACTTGTGAATGGAGACTTTAGTTATATGAGAATAATCAATGATATTTTTTTATAACAAAAGTTCCATTAGAATTTTTAAGAGTTAATTTACAAACAGGACATAAATATCTAAATAAAATAGAGAATTTAATGCTATCACTAATACAAAAAATTCATATGGTATCGATTTAAAATTGACGAAAAAGACATACGATGTCAGTTCTGAATCTGACGTGTATTCAGGTTAGTGTGTAAGCCTAAGACTTTCCACGTCGATTTCAACCGACGTGCACCGACGTGCAGTTAGAATTTGAAACGTCAATCGGCTTAAAGCTAATTTATTTTTAAAAAAAAACCATCAAACAACATCAGCTGATCTCATCAACAAATGCAAAAATTAAATTCAAAAATAAATTCAGTCTCATACAAAAATTAGACCTCAATCTCATGCAAAAATTATCCAAAATAAATAATTTCAATCTAATACAACCACAACAGCAACCTTAGATCTCAATCTCAGGCAAAAATTAAATTTCTCGTGTCCAAAAGTTCAAATCCAAATAAAAAAAAATTAAAACCTAGATCTTAATCTCATACAATCCAAACAAAAAGAAATAAATCTATATATTTTATGTTCACTGCTTTTTATGTTCCCCAAATTCACGGAAGGACATGACCACATTGGAGACGATGGGGATGGAGATTGGCTGGGGGCGATGAGGAGGATGACGTCGGTTTTATTTTAAACTGACGTCTTATCTTTTTTTTGCCCCTCAAAAATGTCATAACAGTTTTTTTCTCACTGACGCTCGTCTAATATTCTGATCATAATTTTCTCTACAAATCTTCAAATGATGTTATTCAAGTGATATTAGAAAACTAACTTAAAGGGCTACAAAACAGTCTCCAATAGCTATTTTGGGGTTCGAACATTTAAGGTGTCAAAAATAAGTTTGAAATCAAATGATCCGCAGAAAATAATTTTATGTCAGTTCTTATTAAGGGCCTGTTTGTTTCGTTACAAAACGTCACAAGTCGTAAGTCGTAAAATGAGAATGAAAAAAGTGAACTGTAGCAGAGAAAATATATTGTGTTTTACGGTGTTTGGTTGATAAGTGAAGTGTAAATGAAAAAGTATATTGTGTTTTACGGTGTTTGGTGATAAAGTGAAAGTGTAAATGGTAAAGTGTATTGTGTTTTACGGTGTTTGGTTGGTAATGTAAAAGTGTAAGTGGAAAAGTTGACCACAAAATTAACTGTAGCAGTGATTAAATATTATAAATACTATTAAATTAAATCTACTATTGCAAATTAAATGTATTAATAAATTTGAGATAAAAAATTAATATTCTTAATATTTATTTATAACAATAATATTAATAAAATATTAGTATAAACAGTAAAATATTTATTAAAATATTAACTAAATAAATAAATAAAATTTTAAGAAAATCTAAAGAACATTAATAAAATTTTAAGAATACTAATAAAATATAAATATTAAAAAATCTTACAAAAATAATAAAATATAGTTATAATATTATAATATAAAAATACTTGAAAATTATTATATATAAATTTTATTATATTTTATTGTAATATTATAGAAATATAAAATTAACAAAGTAAAATAAATTATAATTTAATAATAAAGTATCATTATAGTATTATTATACTGAATTATTATACATATTAACATAATAAAATATTAATATAATATAAAATATATTATGATATTAATAAAGTAATTTTTTTATATTAAAAAATAAATAATTAAATATATAGTAAAGTATAATATTGTTATATTAATAAAATATTAACTCTAAATAAAATAATAAAAAATGGAATAAGTATTAATAAAATAATAAAATATTAATAAAATATTAAAATAAAAATATTAAATTAAAATAGTAAAATATTAAATATTAAAATAATATTAAAAACAATAAAAAATTAAAGATTAAAAATATAAAATATATAATAATTAAATAAGAAATTGAACACTATTAAAATATTAAATATTTAATAATATTAAATTATATATTGATTATCAAATAACTGTTTTAACTGTAAGTGTACTACAAGTGAGAGTTACATGACCACAAAATTAACTGTAGCAACTGTAAGTGGGAAAATATGAGGGTAAAAGTGAGATTTACATGACCACAAATTAACTGTAGCAACTGCAAATGGGAAAAGAATAGTTGCATTTTGCAACTTGTTTTTCAGCGAAACAAACGGCGAAAAATGAAAAAGAAGTTTTACGATTTGCGTTTTGCGACGTTTTGCGGCGAAACAAACACGCCCTAAAACCGACGTAAAAAGTAATATCCTAGATGAAAACTGGTGGGATTTTCGAAGTTCACTTTTACATTGGTTCTCATTGAACCGACATAAAATATGATAATTCACGTCGGTTGTTTCATTTTTACATTGGTTATCATTGAACCGACATAAAATATGACTATTCACGTCAGTTCTTACTGACGTGAAAAGTTCAAGGTTTACGTCATACATTTCACATCTTACTCAACATATTTTAAAAATATCAACGCCTCTTATCACGTCATTTTCCTCGAACCGACATGAAATGCGTGTACAAAATTGTACAGAATTCTATGCAAATAACGTATTTTTTTCTTTTTTGTTTGAGAGCAAAATGTTATACTTTTGTACCCACATTTAAGCAGTTATTAATGTGCAATTAAATTAATTTATGTCTAGATTTCCTCCCTCTTATCTTTTGTTTCTTCATAGTCACACAATTTAAATCAAATATAATCCTTTTCTGTTATAAACTAATGCACCTATTCATTGGCTGGACTACAATAAAACTTAACTAATTTCGTATCATTAATTTGTTCATGTGAAATTAAAGCTTTTTAGGCAACACCCATCATCAATTGTGGGTTCTTGGACTGAGTTCAGCATTGTTAAGACACCTGCAAGCTTCTCTCTCACTTGGTCTCCAGTTCTTGGCCAAGATCTACGAGCAATGCTCGCTAGAGGCATGAAATACTTCCTGTTTGGCACGTGTTACGCACGCAGTGATAGACTCAAGTATTTTTTTCAGTGTGAGTATAAATTTAATAAGAATTTCAGTATGAATGTAAATATAATATGAAAAGAGAAGAAAAAAAAGTAAAAAATAATATTGTACTCCCCAAGACTTAAACTAGTGATCTCTTTATAAGTTTCCACTGGAGCTAGAGCTCAAAATATCTTTATGCTAGTAAAACTAATTTAAAAAGAAGAAATTACATTTAAAAAAAGTTATAAACTGTGTATGTACTGTTTTATTATTTATAAAATACAGCGTAGGTGTTCGCTCAGGCCATCTCCAACCCACGCCAATTTTGACGTGGGTTGGGTTGTTCCATCTCCATCCACGGCAAAAAGCACCCGGCAAAATGCGGGTGCTACAGTGCCACGCCAGAAATGGCGTGGCACTGTAGCACCCGGCATTTTGCCGTGTGCCAATCAAATTTTTAAGTTTGTTTTTTTTTTTAAAATTATTATTAGTTAGTAGTATTAATAGTATTTTAATATAATATTAAAAGCAATAATAATAAAAATATAAGAAATATGCTATTTGAAGTGAAAAATGAGTGATGAGTTGGAGGAGTTTTGGTTGAACACTCCATTTTGGAGTGAAAGTACACTCCAAAATGGAGGGGGTGATTGGAGATGCCCTCACACTGAACTGTATGTGAGTCCCACCCCTGCACGCACGTGCGCGCGCGTGCAAATAGCAAAAGATGGTACTAAAACCAACACCCAAAAGCAGAAAGAAAACTCTATATAGGCCCAAGGCCCGCCCATCAGACCTCGAACCAAACCCGAACAAGTTCATTGATGTTACAGTTGTTGAATCTCTCTCTCTCTCTCTCTCTCTCTCTCTCTCTCTCTCCTTGTAATTATCTTATTCATAGTGGAACTTTCTTACATTGGTGTTTCGAGGAGTCTGTGGGAGTTTGGTCGTTCCAATCACGTAAAATTGTGATGTCCTTCTTGTGTGATTTGCTCATATCAGAGTCGAGAAAGTAGTGTTGAAGATATCGACAATATTATCGATAGTCCTCTAGTTGATTTATAATATATGGTTAATAACCGACAAGATATTTTCAATGTATATATATTAGAACCAATGTTTGAAATCATGATTATGACTAAACCTTCAGAACCTCAACGCTAGCCAATGTTAAGCAGTCGGCACTTGCTGAGTATATCTCCTTTGGGGGCTCGTATAATAATCGGGTCGGGTCGGGTCGGGTCGGCTCGATTATTATACGGGTCAAAAATTCAGACCTAGACCGGTTCTTAGTCGGGTTGACTCAATCCGACCCGTTTGACCTAACTATTAAACTTTAAATACAATTTCTCTACTCTATATAATCAAATTGTTGGGTGGTATAGTTGGTCATCATTCTAAACTCACACACTAGAGGTCACGGGTTCGAAACTGAGCTCGAGGGGAGGAGTCCGAAGAGGAGAGAGAATAATCAGGTCTTGCGGGTCTGACGGGTTCGGGTCGACCCGACCCATTTAATAATCGGGTCAGACGGGTCGACCCGATTACGATCCAAACCCAATTAGCCTAAATTCAGTTCCGATAACTCCGGGTCGGATCTGGTCGGGCGGGTCGCGACCCGTCTGCCACCTCTAATCTCCTCCCCACAATAAACAGAAAACAAACACACAGCTATATATTGCCATATCTGTACACGTGTCCAAAGACTACTTGTGGCCTGCAGAGGGACGGAAGATAACAAGAGTAACCAGCACATAATCCTGGTCCATGGAGCTGGCCATGGAGCATGGCCACTGGGTCACCATCCCCAACCTCATTCCATTGGGGATCGACCGGAGGAGGGTGGAGGATATATTAAACTTCGCCGGCTACTCTCGGCGGCATCAGCGTGGCGGTGATGATGGAGAGGTTTCTGGAGAAAGTCGCCCTAGCAGTCTTTGTCGCCAATTTCTCCGCCAACTCTACGCATAACATTCGGTACCTAAGGGAAGAAGTAAATTTCTTCAAATGAATAAGGTGGATAACTCTCATCTTTTTCCTAGGGAAAGAAAAAGGGAAATAAATTCTCTGCAAGTACTGTACTTGTGTTTAGTTGCATATAAGATCTTGAAAATACACCATAGAGAAAAATATTCTTCACTGGAAAAAAGAAATCATAAATTTCTGTGACTTTTTCATTCACTAAAACCAGCAGGTTGATTCGTTGGTAATTCCCTTCTCTCTCAAGTGGGAGGTTCTAAGTTCAATTCTCACAATTGTCAAATTGGAGGATTTAATTCGGATAATTAGTAATGAACATGTGTGTGTAGACAAAGAGGGTCACCTCCATCAAGCCTTAATCCCAACAATAAAACTTATACAACCAGATGGACATTTCAATGAGCTTAGAGGGGATGCCTTGAGCAAAAGTTCTCCCTAGGGATGCGAATGGGCCGAAGCCAGCCTGCCTTCTCGCATGGTCTGGGCCCAGGCCCGACCCCAAACAGGGGGCGTTTGGGGATAGAGGCCCATGACTCGGCCAGGTTGCGCCGCATTCGGGCCTACCCAGGCTTAGAGTCGTTGGCTTCACGGGGCGGGGGTGGTGGTTTACAAATACTC
Organism: Agave tequilana; assembly: GCA_038442645.1. Lineage (NCBI taxonomy): Eukaryota > Viridiplantae > Streptophyta > Magnoliopsida > Asparagales > Asparagaceae > Agave > Agave tequilana. The sequence continues at coordinate 354,509 of JAVJIF010002526.1, read as the reverse complement.
TCTAGCGGAGCTATACTTGTCCCAAATTATATCCGTTGGGGGGTATTTGTAATTTTTTTTTAAAATACCCCCAACGATGTTAAAATATAAATTTTTTAAAAAAAATACATTTTAACACCGCCTTCCTCTCTATAAATACTCGCTCTTCCCCACTTCATTCATTTTATCACATAAAAATCTCTAAAAATCTCTCTAATAATGTGTAAAATAATATTTTAAGTTCTCAAGTGCTCAAGCTTTCTCTCAAGTTCTCAAGTTCTCTTAGTTTTGTTTTTAATCTATATAATTCATTTGTACTTATATTAATTTATCCAATCTATTGGATTGTTAATAAAAAAAATTTTACATTTGCATTTACAGCTTGTATCAAATTTGTTCAAAATTGTGATTTTTTAAAGAATTTTTTAGATTTATTAGAACTTAAAATTATTTTAATTTTTTTATTAATGAAAAACCCAGGCGGGTCTCCAGGCCACGCCCGAGTCCCTGGGGGCAGACTGGGCCTGGGCAGGGCCGCCCGGCAATTGCTGCCGGGCGGGCCTGGGCTTGGCCCGGCCCGGCCCGTTTCGCATCCCCAGTTCTCCCTTCAGTTCAATTTGGACGTCAGTTCTTGGCATCACCAACTCTGCCCACAACAGGTAAATTAATTTTTTCTCTCTTATAAAATTACTGTTTATAGTTAAATAATACATTCAGGAAAAAAATATTATGGGTTTTAAGTACTCGAAACAAAGATGATACTTCTTCCTCATTACTAGCGCAGCGCGTGTTCCACTTTCAATGTGCTTGCAGTAGGATCTCACTCTCCCCACCTCACTTTTTATAAAGAGATTACAATGAAACTAAGAGACAAGAAGTCACAGAAATTACAATATTGGATAGTTATGTTGCTGCTTATGTTAGTTACGTTCTTGATCCAGCGAATTCCGAAAAATTCAGCAAAATCGCGCATCATTATTAAAGTAATTTCAGCAAAATTGAGTATTTCCCTCTCATCAGCAGTCATAACTCTTTAAACCTCTTATGTTAACTGTTTGGCTCAACTTCATACACAGATAGAAGAAAAGAAATATATATAGAACTGCACAGTTACATATAACCACTTCATCTCTGTATTCCCTTCATAAAGAGAGTGGCATCATTCAGATATGGGAACCTACCTATATTTTTTTTCTGTACATCAGCTCACTTGAAGAACACAATCCTTTTCCTTTTTTTTCTTCTTTTTTTTTCTTCCTGCTTGAGTACTACTAAAGTGCCGAATAGTAAAGCGTCATGATCCTCAATCATGCGCGATTCACTAGCGAACGCGAAGGAGATGAGGTTGATGTGGATAAATTGGATGGGAGCTCAAACTCTCTTCATCAGATCCTGAAATAGGTATTTCGCGTGCCTCCTGAACAGTAATTGATAACCGTTAACACTGGAAACGGTCCACCAAGATGAGAAGAAAAAAAAGAAATGTATCAAGAAATACCTGTTGTTGGCGTCGTCGGTGTAATATGCATAAAACTCTTGCCATGACCGCTATAGGTACTAGAACTCCAACGGTCCTCAACACAAGAAGCTGATTCAGTATCAGACTCAATGAGGATGAGACATGTACTGACATGTTCAGCATAAATAAATAATGCAACCAAAGGGTCGGAATCGATGACTAGAATAAAATTGAGGGCTGAATGAAGGATGCACTTTTAATTCTATATACAAGGTTGCCCGAATAAAGAGAAAATTGATTCATTTCCTTGGAGTCTAGAATCTTACAGAGAAAAACGCAACAGAATACTCCTCTGCTTCACCAATCATGAGAGGAAGAGAATGCCGAAGGACCAAGAGAGTCATAAACTGAAAACAAAGTAGAGATATGTACTTAATTGTTTTGATCACAGGAAAAGTAGAAGTTTGTTACTGGTGCAAAAGGACTCACAATTATGGCCACCGATTTGCAGCAGAGCGTGCTTCGAGCGGTTGAAGCATTATAGTAATCGTAGTCGGAGGTATCCATGAAACCTCGGTCAGAGGGAACCATCGTTATGATCTGAGAATCGTGCAGGTCCCTGCTGGATATCTCCCAGTTCCCCCTGCTTACATTGCAAACAGTAAGTTATGATGGCATTAGGATCAAAATCAAAAGATATATTAGTTGCATATACATAATGTTGAAAATTTACGATTTCCAATGAAATCTGAAACTCCAAAAACTTAAATGTGTGAAAAACTATGGTGTTGACAGAAGCTTCTATACATGATTAATTAATGTATTAGAAAGCATTTATGGAGGAAATTTGAGCGGATATTGAGGAGACAATCAAAGAATACATAATTCCAAATGTTCACAATTGAAAATCAAAAAGTACAGTTAGTTTCTAACCCTTGATCCCCCTATGTTTGAACATATACAAAGATTCTATTACATATATTAATTGAAGCACATGACCACATCTATTAACTACCTTCCGAGGTCTTCGTGATAGAGATGAATAATTCCGATGCCCTTAAACTTATACGACTGCAGAAACTACCGATAAAATACAAAACATGCATATTATACAACATACACAAGAAGGTAGATTCTTTCTACATTAAGCTACAAATGTAGATACTTATATAGATATAAATATACACCTACAACAATATATTAGAGAATGCAGGAGGAGAGATACCTGAAGTTCATTGGTATGCCCCCATAGTGAAACAACTCGGGAGGGGCAGTATAACCTGGCTTGAATTCCTAGGAATCGCAGCAGATGAATATGAAGCATGAAATTAGTACTTTGAAAAAAGTGATGGAAAAAATTAATAAAGATAACGATATCTAGACCTAGCACTCCATATAAACGTGTAATTACCTGGAGACATATCTCACATGTGGTGTCGCCCTTCTCGTTGCACCACCTTTGAACACATTTCCGGTGAGCATACTGCATAAAGCAAGAAGATTGCCATGAATTGAAAGTAAACTTATTAATTTCTCCCAATCTCTAAACTCTTGTAATGAGCTTATTGTTTTCAAGAAATAAATATAAAGGGGATTTCTTTACTAACCGATGCAAGTCTACTGTCAGTAGACGACAGGTTACATCATCTTCTGAAGAGAGTATATCAAAACTTACATAAGATCTTAACAAATTGACATTTAGATTAGTAGTATGCCTAGAAAAACTAGCAAATTAAATTCAAACCCACAGTAGTTTCTTTTTTCCTTTTTCTAGTTTTACTTTTTCCCCACAAGTTTTAGTTTTCTATCATCAGAATTACTATGTGTATGAAGCTTTAGTTACCGAATATAATTATGCCATACGAAGGACCCTCATGTTAAATCTTTATTTCAATTTGACATGCTAAAAGACTATCCAGTTTTGTTCATAATTATGATTTTATATTACAAATCTATGAGGGAAAAAAATCTTTGACAAGCTGAAGCCTAGTTGGTTGTTTTTTTTTTTTTTTAATTTCAAGTTTGAATGAAGATGTACACAATCATCTGATTGACATGTGTTTTACAGAACCAAAGAGAGTTTAAGAAGCTCAAATGCCAAATTTTTATTTAAAATATTTTTCTTTTCCTCCTCAAACTCAACTTTTAAAGAAGTTGCATCTTCCATGTTAGATGTTCAAATCCAAATCAAACAGAAAACATAAGAAGTTGATCACATGTTCATAATGGTCCATTTATTCATTTCATTCATTGATTGTGGTTCGAGGGTTTGGTATAATGACATTAATCTTTGTCACTTGCACTTAAGTAATATTCATCATTATCATGACCTCGCGGGCGATCAATTATACTACTATCATACGTTAGTAGAGAGTATTATACTACTATAATACTCTCTAATATGAAATCAGTATTTTTCAAATCTATCTGCTTAACTTCTTCCTTTTCGCAACAGATCTTTTTGTTCTTATTTCATTCTTAATTTTCTAAAAACTTTATTATCAATTTAAAGATATGCTTGGTTATTAACTGAAACTCATTGCATATACTTGTTACTTGATATAGGCTGAATTAGACAATGCTACACATTGTATTCTATTCAAAATAGTTTAATACATAACATGAGTACATATTGTCATCTATTCAAGAAAACTACAAACATGAGCTTCCAAAATTAATGACCGCGCTTCAATTTTACCTTCAAGCTGCCACAACAAGAACAAGGGGTCTCCATGTTGGATGCTTCATCTTCCTCTTGGCAGATTCTGCACTCCACCACTTCCCACCCTTCCTCTTCTGCGTAAACTCGGCAATGGGGGAGGACGCGGAGTCGATCGCATTCCCCGCCTGTTTTCGGCTCTCGATGGTGGCTTCCAGCGTAGATTCAGTGAGCAAACGGTCCACCAGTAACGCGAGATGGTCCCCCATTACTGAACCACACAACAAGTTGGAAAACAATCAGGGAATGAACCAATAGCATTATCATCAATACAACAACACAAGCAACTTATTGTATATTGTCATATATCAATGAAAGAGATATCATATCCAAGTAAACAAGTAAATAAAATTGCTGCATTTACTAATTACAGGGATTAACAAGTTGATTATACTGCAAATGAACAAAGAAATTACAAAATTTAAACATACTTAAAATGGAATACTCATGTAAATGAACACAGAAAAAGTAATAGAATACATAAAAAAGCCAAGAACAAGATAAAATTCTTCCCTTTAACAATAAAGTTAGTCAAGTGAGGATTGTGAAGCTAAAACTAGATAGGGGAAAAAAAAATCTAATAGATGAAGTCAGAACAGGGGAATTTATGTTATCTCAAAAAAGAACAGGGAATTTATGAAAACAAAGACACCCAGATGAAAATTGAAATAAAACAACACTTTGAATCAAATAAAGGAAGAAAAGAACCAAAAGACTTCATCAAGCTCTACTTTTGAAAGAAACCCATGAGAACCAGGACAGAGGAAGAGATGCCCAAAACAAGAATTCAATTTAAAAAAAAAAAAAAAAAAAAAAAAACCCCAAAAGAGAAGAACCCAGCAACCGAAAAAACAAAGGGAAAAGGAAAAATAAAAATGCTTACCAGATTGACAAAGGTAGCAGCTTTCTTGATGGGTTCTTGAAGGAGTTTGGATTTTTTTTTTTTTAAAATTTTCGTTAGCTTTCACAAAGAGAGACTGAAAGCCCAAAGCAAGCAGAGACTTTGAAGGTGGGATTTGGATAACTGCTTAAGTGAAGGAAAACAAAAAGAGGTGGTGGGGTGGGGCGGTTTTAAGGAGGAAGCAAGAGACAGTGTGAGAGAGATGGGTTGGGGTTCTCATAATGCAAAGAGATTTAGGCGCTGTTTGGTTTAGGGTGAGAGGGCTGTGTTGGGGGCTGTTTGGGAAGTGGGCGAAAGTAAAAACATAGAAGTATAATTTATCACTTTTTTATCTATCTAAATATTAAAAAAAAGAAAATAAAAAATTCTTTTTTTCTTTTCTCATTTATCTTTTACATAATCATTTCCCACTTTTAGAGTGCTACGATTAATTTTACGATCATATAAATCTCATTTGTAGTAAGTTGTAGTACAAGACAGTTAACTTTTTGATCATGTAAATCTTACTTACATTCTAATCACAGTCTATTTTTTATTTTTTTTAATTAATTTTTATTTTAATATTTTTTTTACGGCCGACTTTGTGGTCAACTTTTCCACTCCACTTTTACATTACCATCCAAACACAGAAAAAGACAAAATATTTTTCAAATCACACTTTCCAATAACATTCAAATACCGAAAAACTTATTGACCAATTCTCAAGTTCCAAGGTAATTATTATAACTGACCAACAACATTTCTTTTCACCCTTTGGATTGTGTTTCAAGATTCTCTCATCACCCAAACCACACCCCAGCCCAGGTTTTGAACTTATTTTTTTTATTCGTCTACAATTAATATACTGTCATTGTTAATGAGATATCGGACGATCTGCCCAAAAAATATGATAGGAAAAAAAAAGAAGAAGAATGAAGGAGCGAGCTGAGAGGGGAAAAAAAAAGAAAGAGAGGGTCAATGTTGCTCTCTCTCTCTCTCCCGTACATATGAACACTGATACTGACGAACAGACGGAGGGACGGACAGACAAAATTTTTATATGAATTACAGAGAAAATCTCCTTCCGGTCGATTTTAATTATTTGCTTTCCTTTTATTTTCTCTCTCGCCAAATCTTTATGGGCTTGGTACTCTGATGCTCATACAATTCCCTTGTTTCTGTTTCTAGTTTTTAATTTTAAATGGACAAAAGAACAACTCTTCCCATTCACACGTGCTATTAAAATGTAGAATTTTTCTTGTTAGACCCCATAAATTTAGATATTGCACATAGATACATTATCTTTGAGGATTAGGTCTACGGGCTGCCACAATGTCCTTACCGGGAATTATGCTCTTTGTTTTTCTGGTAAATAAAAAATATGACTTTTGTATCCAAAAAAATTGGACTTAAAATATGGACCCAATGTGAGACATGTGTAGTATTTATTAATTAAATTTGACGTGGACTTGGATTCCAAAAGGAACAGAAAGAGCAGGGGTGGCCAACGGGACGAATCGGGTTGACTCGTCCCGTCAGCCCAACGAATCCGTGACGAGACGGGTTGGACCCGTCTTGTCATGGAGTCGACGAGACGGGTTGGAAAACCCGGGTAACGAATCGGGTCCTGACCCGATTCGTTACCGGATTCGCCGAGACGGGTTGGACCGTCTCGGCAATTTTTAATTTTTTTTTAATTCGAAATTTCTTAAATTTTTAAATTTAAAGTTATAAAGAAATTAGGAAAAAATAGTAAAAAAAGAGGAAAAATTTTTAAAAATATCTAAAATTATTAAAAAAAAAGAATTGATATTCACTAATTACAAGTTTTTTGGTAAGGTAAATTATTTTATTAATATGAAAAAATCATATCCAATCTGCTCATTACATATAATATACATAAAACTCATCTCGTATAATATACATAAAAAAACTCCGGTGCTCATCTCATACAATGTACATAAAAAAACTCTAATGATTCTCTACTCGTCATCATCGTCCTGTTCAAATTGTTCATCTAGAATAAATTTTCCTTATGTGCGTCTTTCTGCATTGAACCAGTCCTTTAAGCAAACAGCCATCTCCAAGTGTTTCGGCGTCAGCCGCTCCTCCAGGGTATCAAAACTCTACCACCTGCAGAAAATGCGTTCTCGGACGCTACTGTAGAGGCCGGAGGTGTCAGTATATCTCGGGCCATGGTAGAAAGAATAGGAAATTGTTTTCTCTGTTCTTTCCGCCATGACAAAACATCAAATGTTTCCCATGGTTTCATCATCATTTTCATTTATTTCAGCAGGCATTGTGTTCAAATATAAATTAAGTTCATCAAATGAACCTGCTTCTGAAGAGTGTTTCTTTCTAATATTAGAGGAAAGTAAACTTTTAAAATTAGATAATCTTTTACCTAAACTAGTAGAAGAAGTTTGTGATGGTGTAGGTGCCCTAAATTCAGAAGAAAAAGGGGAAATAACTCATCTCTGTACAATGAGTACATTTCTTCTAAAAGTGATCTAATTTCTAAAAGTAATTTATCTACATCTTGTTCATAATTTAAACATAAACTAAAATTGGATAATAAAAATTTTAAATTATCTATTTTAATTTTAGGATCCATAATTGCAACTAAGTAAAATAAAAAAGGCATATTCAAAATTTTTCTTCCATATCATGTATAACCTCTTCAAGACTATCATCATCTCTGTATGCAGCAAATACTTGAGCAATTTCATTAAAATTATAAAAAAACTAAGTTACATGTGGGATAATATGTACCAGAAAGTACTTTTGTGGCAGTGTCAAATTTTTCTAGAAAAGTACAAAAATTTTCATATAATTTTCACTCTTCATCGCTAATATAAAAAGATGAACATTCATTTATTGTAAAAAATTGAATTTCTTGTTTAAAAGGAAGTCAATCTTTAATCATATAGTAGCTTGAATTCTAACGAGTTTTCACATCTGCTTGGAGTAGTTTTTTCTTTCAGTCCACATTGTCGGCAATAACTTTTAAAAGATTATCTCCTAGGTCCACTGTGTTTTATATGTAAAATAATTTCTTAACTTTATAAATATATTTGTCTAAGATTTTTAGACGATCTTGTACACATAAATTCAATATATGGCAAACACATCTAACATGAAAAAGTTTACCATTTAAAATCGGATCTAATACCGTTTTCAATTGTCTTATTGAAGCAATATTTTCACTGGCATTATCAAAAGAAATAGAAAATATTTTATTTTCTATACCATAATTTCTACAAGTAAGAAAAATTGAATTTGCTACATTTGTAGCAAAATATTTCTCAGAAAATTTAGAAAATGATAAAATACGTTTTTATAAAATCCAGTTATCATCAATAAGTGAGCAGTAACATATAAATAATGAATAAGATTAAGAGCTTCCCCTATATCGAAAGTTAATGAAATTTTTCTAACATCACTAGTAAAAAGAGCCTTCAAAAAATATTTTTTCTATTTACAAATAAATCTTCAATTTCTCTAGTTATAGTTTGTCTGCTAATTCTCTTATAATCAGGAGCAAAAAAACAGATTTAAGATAATCAACTAATGCATCTGATTCAGTAAAAGAAAATGGAAGTTCTGCTCGAACAATAAATTCAGCTAACTTATGTTTATTTACTTCAGGCTTATATCTTCAAGTGGAAAGTGTGCCTGAATCAGCTAATATTTGTGCTTGTTGTGGTGGTAAACCGTGACTTTTAGCATACTTTTTTCATAGTGTTTATTAAGAACACCTGTACCGTATCCTTCTTTATGATCAAATAGTTGATGACAGTACTTACATTCTGCCTTTCTTCTACCTTCAACAGCTTTTTCTACGAAATGGGTTCACACACTAGAGAAGTTTTGGCTCTTACTTTAGTGGCTGTGCTTGTGCTTGTGCTAGTTGGTTGTTGTGTTTCTGAAACTATAGTATGATACTGTGTTGGTTGTGTATCGTGTTGTTCTTGCGTTTCAGTAAAAAAAAAAAGGAGCCAGAGAGTGTGCGTGCATTGGTGATGTTAACATTAAAAGTTGAGAATATGAGGATATTGAGGAGGGAGGGAAATAGAATGCCGACCTGTACCACTATCACAGGCATATGCAGCATGTGTATAGGTGCCAAACCACTGTAGTCAATTGCATAACTTGACGAACTGTGATAAGGAGCAAATGCAGATGTTGGGAGAGCATAGTTGTATGGTGGGTAAGCAGCATATATTGACGATGAGCTACCGCCAACATCGATATAAGGTGCGGCAGATGAAGGATTGCGTATTGATGAAGAGCTACCACCACCACCGGCTTCGGATGAGGTACCGCCAGTACTCCAGTTGGGCTCCATTAGACTAGACTGGAAGTTGGTAGAGAGATTTGTAATTGTAAGAGAATAAGAGTGATTTATAATAGAAGAGAGAGGGTTGAGGTGAAGTGAGATAAAAGTGAATGAGGGTGGAGGGTATTTATAGAGGTTAGGGTTTTTTTTTTTTAAGGGATACAACGGCTCATTTTTTGAGCCGTGGCACCCTCTTTTTCACCCTCAACGGCTCTTTTTTGAGCCGTTTAGGGTTTAAAAAAAATTAAAATCGAATCTAGGGGCCGCAGAGTAATTTTCCTCTCTAACGATAGTATAATAATATTGGACTAAAAAAAAATTAGAGAAGGGGGGTCGGAAAATTTTCTCCGACCCAATTCGTCCCGTGATTCATCACAGGACGAATCCGATTCGTCCCGTTTAAACAGGACGGGTCAACCCGTTCTCACCCACCCCTAAACGGGGCGGGTGCGGGTTGACCCGTAACCCGCCCTGTGCGACTCCAACGGGTCGCAAAGGGCGGGCGGGGCGGGTCGACGCGGGTCGACCCACCCCATTGGCCACCCCTAAGATAGAGTTAGTTGTCTCATGATTGGTCTCATATTTTTTAAATTATTATAATAATATTGTAGCATGTCGTTGATTATTTTTTTTTAACCTATAATGAAAAAAGATCTCATACGAGTCATATGATATTTTAGATAATGTTGCATGCCATACTTTTTAGTATTCTCATGAAAAGCTAATTTGAGCTGATTATTTTTTTAAAAAAATATATTAGAACAATAGAATTGTGATGTGTCATCTCTTCTCAAATCAAGCACGAATAAGGAAACCATGTCATTTAATTAGTGGGGGTCTGGCTCATGTATATGAAACACCCCCATAAAATAATATTAATAAATCTTGCCACAATTGCCTTTGAACCCTCCTCCCTTTGCAACACAAGTTGCCAAGATAAATTCCTCAAAATTCACATAAAATCAGTTTAAAATGATTTTTTAGGGTTTTTAGCTCCAAAGTGGGGGCTAAGAAAAGAAGTTGACCTTCGATTTCGATTGTATCGAAAAACGACAACGTCCGATTCGTGAACAATATTCCAACATGAACATGATCAAAGTACAATTGGGAGTCAAAGAGACACATAATGAGTGTTTTCTCTTTTTAATAACAGTGGAACTCAGCTTTTCTCGTTGGAGCCCGACGCTTTTGCCACGCGTCACCACCGGATAACTCATCTTATTGTATAAACCGAACCCATTTAAATAATTACCTTTCATATCTTCTAATTTGTCAAAGAGAACTATCTTTGGTCCCTTTTAGTCGAATGCACTGATATTGTCATAAATCTATGAACATTCGAGTTTTAGGGATCTAGAATTAAATTTCAACCATTTTTTACAAGTACAAATGCTAAATATTAAGCTAAAAGTGTCTATAACCAAAATTAACTCCATTATTTCAAATGTAACTCCACTATTCCAAATTGTTTTACAAAACTTATTAAACTTTTTTAATTTTAAATTGCATAAAGTAGGGTGTTTTTTATTAAATCTCAAATTGAGGGGATTTTTTTTTTTTTTTTTTTTTTTGGGGTGGGTGTTGGTGTTGGTGTTGGTGTTGGTGTGTTGGAAGTTGAGAGAGAGGTGTGGGGAGTGGGTGAGGGTGGATAATGTGTGTTTCCATTTTCCAACGGCTAACACATGTTCACCACGTCGCTCTCCTTTATCTACTGTTTACTAGGCCACCCGGGTGGTTGTGGGTGTGTGTGTGTGTTTGTGTGTGTGTGGGTGGGTGGCTTGGGGGGTTGGGTGGGTGTGGTGGGGGGTTGTGTGTTGCTTTGAATCTAGATAACATCAGAAAAACTAGAATTAAAAAAAGAAGAAGGAAACAACCTATTCTCAAACTCCAATTTCTTTGCGGAATTGAGGAGAAAAATAATCTTTATCCCAAATTTAAAAAAAAATAATCGCGGTTACAAGAAAAATATATAGAGAGTGACTTGTTTCATTCTGGAAGGATTCGAGGCTGAATTCTTCCCGCTCAAATACAACCCTGCAACATTCGAACGTAACATCCAATTTATTGAAGTTGATATACATTATTTTCTAGGAACTAAAAATTAAAAATCATGTGTTTTGAATATTTTTTGTCCATTCAATAAGTAGACGTTAAATTGGACACAAGATAGTAGTGATCAAGCGAAACTACTGGCTTAGGTGAGAATGTGAGAAGGGAGCACGGGGTCATCGGATTAGCTTTTGGGTGGTTGAGATTAGATTCGGATGAAATAAATTAAAAAGCAAAAACTAAATTAATCAACCCAAAAATAACCTAACCAACTCAAAAAATAATCTCAACCACCCAAAAAATAATCTGACGGCTCATGTACTCCCTTCTCACCTTCTCACATAAGCCAGTTATCTCACCTGATCACTATTATATATATGAGAAAGATTTTAAGACAAGGTGTAACACAAGAGTTTACATACACCTATGAAAATACACCGTAACTTATTCATATCCATGATCAAAACCATCGGATGTGATCTACATGTTCTAAAACTCACATGGATCAAATTTCATGTCAATAGAAACTTTCTTAAAAAAAAAAAAAAGCATGAGGATTTCAATTTCTAAACAAGTAAATTTACACATATTGGATTCTCAGGATCATATAATTTGAAAGGAGATTTTAATAATTTAGCGTGAAATATTTAGATGGCTAATTATAAAAAGAAAGTTGATCCAAGTAAAAGAATAAATGTAATAAAAAGTTAAACAATGTTAAAACTATTATGAAGCTAATATTTTAATGTGTTCTTACTTTTTTAAATTTTAAAAAACAACTTATGTTTTATTTTATAATTTTCAACTAGAATTGTACCATATTCTCTTATCTTTCTTGCTAATTTTAAATTCTTTTTTAGTAATATTATAAATATTAAAATAATTTCCAATCCTGCATGTAGACTTTCCCCTGAGACTCATTCATCTTCTCTCTATATCACTAAATTTTAATTAATAAATTTATCATATACTGATGAAATTTATATTGCTTTAAACAAGTGATGTTAAAATTTTTCATGATAACACCCTATGGGCCTATATATTACAATTGCATGAGGATTCTCTTAAGAAAAAACATGAGAATTCCAATTTTTAAACAAGTAAATTTACATATACAGATTCTCAAGATCACAAATTTGAAAGGGGATTTTAATAATTTAGCGTGAAATATTAAGATGGCTAATAATAAGAAGAAAATTGAAGCAAGAGGAGTTTCTTTTACTTGAGAGAAAAAAGAAAATAACACAAAAGAGAGAAAATATTTTGAACAAATGGCAACAATGCAATATTGTAGGATCTTCTAAATATTGTTAAAATAAATTTTTTTTTTTTCCCCCTAATTCCTATGATTCTTCTTTTTCGAATGTGCAAGTGAATAGCTCAATGCAGGGAGAAGAAATGTCAGCGAGACAGGTGGTGTTCGAACCAGTGACGTGGAGAGCATTGTGCTCTAACCGACCCAACTCAACCAGTTAGACAGCAACACATTAATCACCACAAACCATCCCCCTCTCATTTTTCTAATTCTCAACCACTTGAAGAAGAAAGGTCATTTAAATCATGAGGAAGAGAGATGCAGTCATGAAAATTTGAACACCAAATCTGTCAGTGTATTTGGTGAAGCAAGAAAATTGCTACTGTGGAAAAATGAAAGCAAGTTATAATATTTGCTCTCACAAGACATTGACATCTCTTTCTGGTTTCTTCAACTGTTTGGCCCCTCTTCAACCCAACTCCCAACAATCTGATGCAGACATATTGCAGCTTGTGTTAATCATGCAAGCAAATTTGGCATTGCAACCTGACTCATTTCCCCTGTGTTCCTCTTGCCCTCTACAGTTTCGACAAGCCTGCAGTGCAACAGTGTTGTTCCTATTTTTAGGTTGAAGATCACATTTGCCACCATATGTGAACGATTCGAACCTATAAACCTTCCACTTTGAGGTGACATACGATGAGCACTCTGTCATCGTAGAATCCCCGTTAGTATCTATCACCTCAATCTCTAGGCTACGAGCTGACTAGTTGGTTCAACCCTCGCAAAAGATTGTCCGGTAATCGATATTGCTCATGTTCATGATGACTAGATACGGTATAGAAGTAAGGATTCATGTCATATAGATCCGATTATGTTTTCCTCTAGTTTGTCAGCTATATAAGTTAACCCTCCTCCTTAGTCCTGGCTCATTACAAGCGGTAAGAAAAAAACAGAACACTTAATGTTACCCTCTACCGAAGATAGACATGGTACATGAGTGACAGTTTTAAAACTTTTAGGTTTAAGTATCGTATTCATCACATGTAACCTTCAACTACATATGGCTTCTGTGTGTGTTCCAACATATACCCTAGTATCCCACAACTCATAAGCTACGGAGTCTTACCAACATAACGGGTTCGGTTCACGTGAGTGAGCCACACACACATACAATAAGAGGGCCAATCCGACGTTGACACGTGGACTGATCCTTTTATAATATGTTATGTGTGTGGGCCTCACACACATATTATAAGGGATTATAAGAAGTTCCAATCCACGTGTCAATGTCGGATTGGCCCTCTTATTGTATGTGTGTGTGGCTCAACACACATGAACCGAATCCCCAACATAACAGTCTTCACGAGAAGCAATGCTCGATACCTTTTCTTTTCTAATCGCAAGACTTCCCACGATTGGTCTCTCCACTCTTTACCGTTAGTCAGGTCTCACGGGCAATACAATAAACGGATTGTTGTAGGTGAGAATGTGTTAAACAGCAAGGGTTAAATGTTCTACTTTCTCACTCATATCAGGTTGTCATCCAATCTGCCCCAGGAATCTTTTTGGGTATCATGAGAGCACCAATTACCTAATTCAAGATGCTCTTCTTTGATTTCAATTTCTTAACCACTTCAAAAGGAGCCTTCAATCATAAAAACAGTCTTCAACTCTTGGTCATCAGCAGTTAGTGACTTGGTCAAACAAAAATTATTCACCAATAAATTAGCCTAATAGAGAGGAAAGCAGTTCAAAAATAATCCAATTCAAGTCTCTATGACCCATGAAATCCCCTTTTGAGAATCTTGCCACCTATATGACAACCACACATGATTCTAAACTGCATAAATAGGATTGAACCCTACCAAACTCCTAACAATCTGATCTAAAGACCAAACCCATGTATTTTTCATTTGTGTTCTGGTCCAATTTGGGTCCTACAAGCATGCATCCCAACTCATTTTCTAGTCTCTCTACAGCCCAAAGTTGAGCACAGCTAGAGGACCACACTAGTGCAGTTTTTCTTCAGTGATCCCAAAAGAACCCACAAACGCATGCAGAACTTTTTTGACCCCTTCCCTTTTCTCCTTTCTTTCTGATTCTTAGGTTCAAACATGCCATAGATTATACTGTCTTTTTGTTGAGGCTCTAAACTAATGTTTTTTCTGATGATAATTGGTCTTCTATCTTACAAACAAACCTGGAGAATGAAGAAAACACGAGTAGAATGGACATCATGATGGTGCATCCCCCTGGATATGAGCCCACTGTTTCATGGAGATTGGACGGTGTCAGATGTACGCAACACAAGCATGATCATCATCATCCGCGTCATCGATGATGACCAACACTTCCCAAAGCTTATGACAAGTGATACTGCCCCCAGGATGCTACTGCACCAAAACAACAAAGTTTCAGTGAGAATTATATTATATGAATTATGTTTATATGTATCCTCTAAACAATGAACAGTCTCCAATGTTTTAAGGTTCAAATCAAGAATGGCAATAATGACAGTACTATAGGATATCCCATAATGGTATGTATAAATACACTAAGAAAAGAACAGTACCATTTAAAAAGTTAAGATGGTATCCTGTGAGATGTGGTAGCATTGATGCATGAACCTGGAACTCCAAATATCTCTGCCTCAGATACTGTAGACAGCACAAAAGAAGCAGCAATATGATGAGGGCAGCCTGCACACAGCCAGATAAACTACAAGTAACAGTAAGCATAAAAAAGAATAAGAAGGGAAACTTTTAGGGTTAACATTTTCATTTTTCCTTCTCATTGCTCATATTGATAAAATCATTTCTGTAGAGTTCCCTGAATACAGCTGTCCTACATGATAATTACTCATCACCTCAAATGGTGCTTCGCCCCATTTGGGCACCTTTCATGCTAAAAGAAATTAAAAAAAATTAAATCGGAGGTAAAATAAACCGCTAGCCGGCCTCCAAAGATTTACAATATATAATATATTTTTATATATATAAATATGTACTAAATGTAGTAAGAGGAGATCTTCAACTCTTTTCTGCAGAAACCTTGACTTCGGACAGCGTTGTCACAAACACATCCTCCCTTCGGGGGCGGTTTGCATAGACAATCCACAAGATGAGGCAGAGCATAACTCCGATGGATATGAGAGCCAACCCCACATTCACCCTCTTAAGGCCGTGCTCAAGATCTGGGCAGTAGAATGTGGTGATGGAGTTGAAGGTCTCACGAACGAAGTTGCAGTCTTGAAGGCTGAGCAGCAGTGGCGCATAGTGGTCGAGCGCATAGATCACATTCATGGCAGCCAACAGTTCACTGTAGATATCAGGGGTGATTCTTCCGGGCTTGTACATGAACCCGATTCCGAGACTGCACAAACAAAGTTCTGCCACACCTGAAATTATTTGAAGCGTGGTGAGAAGGTAAGTTAACAGATGAATGGAGAAAAAGATTATGTGCATCGAGATGATAGTAGATAAGTTAACAGATGAATGGAGAAAAAGATTATGTGCATCGAGATGATAGTAGATAAGTTAACAGATGAATGAAGAAAAAGATTATGTGCATCGAGATGATAGTAGATAAGTTAACAAAAAAGTGAAGCAATGTACTGGCTTAGTGTTTACTGTTCCATAAAAAATAACTATCAGTGGGAAGAAGGAAAGGAACAGGAAAGAGAATAATGACCATTAGAAGAAACTGGGCTAATTTAGACAACAATACCACTAAATTTCACCACATTAAGTTTCAGCCACTCAGAGAAAAATAACCTTGCTTTTTTTCTACAGAAAAGTGCCATGAGTTTTGCAAAAGCTGCTAGTTGCTTCCCTTGCATCCAAATTCCATAAGAATATATCCATCTGACTCGCGGATTATCAAAAGTGAGATTTTTCCCTCTAACAGAAAATTAAAGACCTCTATCACTACTTATATCCTCGTCCTCCACTTTCTCCATCCCCTTCTTTCCTAAAACCAAACCTTGAAACCCTTAACCTTTATAAAAGAAAAAAGAATTCCCATTTTAGAAATAACAAGTGCCAATCCCTTTTTGTCGGAGGATCAAAGCTCCAGCACAGAACCCCCATAAATCTCCAAAACCAAAAGGAAACTTCCATAAAGATTAAACTTTTGACAATCTCAGAAAGAGCAGAATAAACAATTCATAAAAGAACATCATCAATATCATTTATTTCTACAACTCTCTCAACTTTCATCGTGAAAGAGAGGATGAACCTTGGTGGCTGGTTTGGATGTGGGTGGGTGTAGGTGAAGGATATAAAGAGCTTAGGTGTTGGTATGGGGGCAATGGTGGGACTTGGAGGAAGATGAAAAAAAGAAATTAAAAGAATGGGTTGAAGATGATGCAGAGAAGAGTGGGCTTCGGAAGAAAAAGAATACAGAGAGAAAAAGTAATGTTCAAAAAGAGGAAGGCTGTTATCTCTTGTTCATAGAAAGGAATTAACAAAATTAGTTTGATATAATTAGTTTAAAATATCATATAAATAGTCTAAAATAGATTGTTTTTGTACAAGAAACTTGTATTCAGTTTTACAGATTTAAAATAAAGATATGGTAACTTGGTAACTTTGCCTTCTCCACATGTGGATGCATACATTGGGGTATCTAGCTGTTGAAAATAAAATGTCAAGATATTTATTTGTGAAGTATATGAAATTTTATGGGATTAGTGCAAATTATCCACACACAAAAAAAAATGTAGGACGAATTGAAGTGAAAATTTCCAAGCCCCAAAAAAGGTCAACTTGTAAACTAGTTTGGAAACTTTCTGTCTATCGGTTCACTTTCATTCCTAGGTTGAGTGATTTTAATACTAGTTCATAAATAAGTTGATCATAATTTCCTGTTTGTTCCATTTTAACAAGGAACCTTCCTACTTGTATTTTTGCATGTAAATTAAATTTAAATGTTACTCAGCCAGTTTAAGCAGTACTTTTTTCCAGCAACAACATAAAGCTACTGCATTAAGAAAGTTAACTGCATGTTAAAATAAGCTCCCTGTGCAGCAGCATCTGTTGATATCAAATAATTATTCATGTCTCTCGCTTCCACTTTTTATACATAAATGCTTGACCATCCTCCAGTATAACTAAACAGGGTTCATAACTTACTGTGTGTGAAATTGTTCGTATAAACAAATTAACTATGGAGAACTGTAATGTGCGACCAAATATAAGTAAAGCCAAACCCAAGGACTCCAAGTCAATTACTCAAAATTTTCTTATGCAGGAACTCACTCAGGAAAACTAAATGGAAGAGCTATATACAACTGGTAGTCTGGTACAGGAATGCGAGAAAATTAAAATATATAAAAATAACAGGTCATTGGCAAAGTCATCCACGGTGTCAAGCAGATCATAAGTACGTAGAACACTAGAGATAGTCAGATAAGATCATGAGACTAAGAGCTCACTTAGCAACATCCATCATGCCCATTTTCATTTTTGGCCCACAATACATACTTGAAGGCTCTTGTGTCCTTCAAAATACTATGTCTACTCTAATATCTTTTTTTCTAAGTTATATTAGCCAGAAACAGCATTTAATAGTCAGTGAGAAATTTAAAACGCACCATCGATGCATTGTCGAATGATACTTCATAAGGTTCACATTGCCGGTTGCGCAGCTGAGAATCATAAGGAGAACAAAGAGGTGGCATCAAGGGACCAGACTGGTTGTAGAAAGAAGAATTGTTGTTAGAATTAGCAATTGATGAGATCGCTGTGTTGACAACATTCGCAAGCTGGAGGATGACATCTTTACTCTGATACAGTGTTCGATTCGTAGTCTGTTCATCAACGCAGGGGAGGATGTTACTGAGAGCAGTCTCTGCCTTTGGATACTGCACCCATTGGTCCATGGCAGTGCAATTGTCACCTACAGCACTGAGGTAAAGAAAAGCTCCATGAGTATTTCTAACTAGTAGCCTGACATACACCGCATGCCCGCAAACCCATGCATGCAAACGCACACAAAGACACAGAACTTCAACAATTAACACTAAAAAATAAGAAACACAAATGAAGGTTCCCAAAACACATGCAGAATGACCGAATACACTAGTACTTCAATAGTTCACATTAATCTAAACTTTCAAAGCAAAGAAATTAATTAGCTCAAGGCAATAGCAGGCGGAACAAAAGTGGAAGGCTACAGAAGATATTAGTAAAGCACTACTGGCGATAGCTATGCATGCACCTAAGCCAGGGTGCTCACACAGAGCCCTACGGGTTCACTTGAATTCCCTCCAGGAGCATTAAGAGTCCACGGTACAAAATTTTAAGATAAGATGACGTCGAGAGAGTGAATCACAGCACACTTACAACAATGTGATACAAGCTATTCATATTGGGTCATCCCATATAATTTTGCAAGTCCATGTAGAGAACGAACGACTTGAGTCCGGTCCCAGTGATATGATAGTAAAGTGGTCACTTTAATTGATTCATTAGTAATCACTCAAAGGCTTTCATCACTACCTTATTTCCCTCTTCCATACTCCTGTTTCAAAGATCATAAGACCAAAGCTTTATCCTAAGAGACCTGGTCAACATGTAAACTACCATTAAGCACAAGAGGTTTACTCCGGGGTCAGATCTCCCCATTTGGGTCACACGAACACAAGTGAGACATGACACAAATAAATATTCCCAACACAACAAAAATTAACAAATCCTGATGGCGGTGCAGGGAAATTGAAGATTTGTGTGTATGTATGTCAACATAGATGTTCTGAAGCTCATCTAGTCTTGTCCCTAGAATTACTTTAAGCCATGCAATGCATGCTATAAAACCATTTTGACAGCCCAAACCACAATAATGTGCCTCATTCCAAACATAGAGCTGTGGTAAGGCAGGATGGATAAATTATAAGCTATCCTTTCCCCTTCAAGATGAGTTTTTCATACCTTTGGCCCCTTGATGATATCCTTGGAAAAGGGGTGGCCACCCAGGCCACCACCAAGGAGCAAAGCATTCTTTCTATGGTCAAAACAATTAAAAGCAGTATGCTTGCCTACTTGTCCAATGGAGAAAAAAACTTATGCTAAAAATGAATGAAAAGATCAATAGCTTGAGTCATCTGTTGTGCATGCCTTCACAAAAATGCAATAGAAAAAGATCAATAGCTTGAGTCATCTATTGTGCATGTGCCAATATAATGCAGAGGTAAGAGTTAATAAGCCAGCACTTTATTGCAGAGGACCTCCAACACATGTCAGGCCAGTTGCAATACAAGCAGTCAACACGTCAGGCCAGCTGCAATACAAGTGGAAGAACGTGTGACATTCAAGAGTTCATTTTATTTTGCTAAAAAAATTTCCAAAACACAAAAGGTTAAGGAGAAAAGTATTATTTTAAAGTCATAATAAGACAAGATTATATGGCAAAAAATTAATATTGCATCAGTTAAACTTTATTGTATTGTCTATTGCATGGGTTACTTGAAATTTTCTTAGGTTGGCAAAGAAGGAGTCACTGAAGGAAAAAAAAAAATGGGTGATGCAAAGAAACTAATGGTTCTGTTAACCGTATGCCATATTAACCCTGAATTGGATAACATAAACACACTTTTGCATAGTATAGCCACGCCTGGAGTCTCTGGAACACCGATTTATTCCCATCACCTTCCACAAAGTAGAGAAAGCAGCATGCCCCTGAATATGACTTGCAATTTCTACAATAAGTTCCAGAAAGTGCGTGAGAATGGAGCAGATCTATTGTCACAGAATATTTATTCCTAGTTTCTGAAGGCATCGTTTAACTTGCCAGTTACCACCTTATCCATATCTTTTTCACATGGGGGGTGTTTGGTTGCAAGGAAGTGAGCGGAACTAAGGAAATAGGGAAGTATAATTGCTCACTTCCCTATCTATCCAAACACCGGAAAAGAAAAATAAGAAAACTCCTTTTCCTTTTCTCTTATCTCTTTTACACAACAATTTCCTCACTTTCAGAGTGTTACAGTTAATTTTGTGGTCATGTAGATCTCATTTTAATAAGTTGTAGCACAAAACAGTTAATTTTTTGATCATGTAAATCTCACTTGCATTCTAATTACAGGCCATTTTTTATTTTTCTTAATTAATTTTTATTTTAATAATATTTTGCGGTCAACTTTGTAGTCAACTTTTCCACTTCCACTTTCACATTACCATCCAAACACTGAAAAAGACAAAACACACTTCCCAACAACATCCAAACGCCGGAAAACTTACTAACCAATTCCCAAGTTCCAAAGGGAACTATTATCACTTCCTCACTTCTTCACTTCCTTACTTCCACCCTTAACCAAACAGGCCCATGGTTGAACTAGCCAATAATACCACTGAAAATAAAACCTAAAAGTAATCACCATGCTTGTATTCGTTAATCAAGATATTTCTCCGTCTACCATCTGGAAAACATCACAACACAATCCATTTCTACTCTACCATGCGGAAGACAAATTCATTCGGTTATTTTAACACCTATCAAGGGTACAATGAAGGCGGATGTATTCTTGCTAATCCATTGTGTTAACTTCCATTATTAATATATAAAAAAAACATTTCTTCTCTGTCCACTTGAACATAATTTTGACGATAGCTTGATGTAGGGATTCTCCCCCATCAAAATGATCATGGAAATTTTTCACAAAAGCAATTTATCCTTTCCCAATAGTATCAACCAGATAAAACTCTAGTGCAAAATAGATGGATGATCCTTAAAATAGTTTTATTTATTGTTAACAGGGATCCTCTCTAATATAGTACCCTAAATACTCGACTCTATCCTTACAAGTCAGTATGGTGCGTGCCAGAAATCAACATAAAACCAACATAATCGCCAATATGTCAACAAGCTTATACTAATAAAAGAACCATGTTACCTCTAGTTTCCCTCCACTCATTCTAGCTATGACTTGCATTATGAAGTAACAAAGATAAAAAGTTACAGTCAGAGTGCTTTTAATGTCATTGTTTCATCATCGAAAGTAACTTCGGGCAAGACCAAGCCAAGTGATGGTCAGTCCAGAAATAACCACGCCGAGTGTAGCCTCTAGAGTCTAGGTGCCATGATCTAGCATCAAAGAACTATCTGCAAATCATGCTGCAGTTAGCCATGGTGCATTCATGGTGCAATGAGCCAAAACATAAAACTTCACAGGTCTTGGTGTCCAAGTAAGGTCCACATCTAGGCCCCAAAATAGAAATTAGAACAGGTTGGACATGGTACCAAAAAGACAGAGTTGTCCAATTAGCTTTAATTGTGATTAATAATCTACGGAAACTATAAAATTCAAACAACTTCAAGCTGAGAAAACCTTCATAGCGGTATTGGCATTTGATTGTTTTCCTTTTCTTTTCTTTTCTTTTCTTTCCTTCTTTCTACTTTCATGCAGCAGCTCGCAGGTTCAAAAATAAGATACAACATGTGCATTCCTGTTATATTTGTACCTTTTAAAGAGCCTCAAGGCCAATCAAATAGGCCCAGATCCAGCTGAACCTGAGATGGACCTTAAAATGGGCCATAATTTAGACTTAAACCTAGGTCTAGCTACACTGTGGCAATAAATCAATCAAACCAGGGGAAGATTGAGTTTATGGCCATAGTCAGAGCAAATTATCACCCCATGTCAACTCTTGATAATACTAGAAAAAGCCAATTTAAACATTGTCTCCAGATTCTAGTTATTTGAAGTGCACTTTGCAGACATGTATCCTACCTTCCATAAAAATGAGAAATATATAAGCATATTAATGTGCCTGGTTTTCTAAAGGCTTTGTTGGACTATAAAGAATAGCATCATGTTATGAGTCAAATCATAATGTCACATCTCCAGTTTCTCGGTTTCCTGCCCAAATATTGTAAGAGGCTCCAAACATAAGAGTCTTCAAATGGAGTGTTGGCGCTGAATAAATACATGAAGCACGTCCATGTATCCAAGACAAGGTTCTGCTAGAAATATTGATTAGAAAGAAATCATGAGCACCAAAATGCTAAGATAAGAGATTGGCATATATTATATAAAAGTATAAGCAGTTTCTTCTGTGACTTCTATCAGTGTGCGTATATCATAGTATTCAACCTATTTTAAGTTGCTTTCTTACTTGTTAAGGATAACAAAACCTCCCCAGAGAGCAAATGTAACTGCCACAAGTAGCCACCCACTCATAATGAATCTGAGAAAGCACAATGAAGGATAAGTTTACAAGATTGCTCTTTTCATAGAAGAATGCAACAAACTGAATCTGAAACAACATACTAGACGAAACTTTACAAGGATATTTCTTTTTCGATAGGAATGAAACAACTTACATGTAGATTGCATGTTTGTGCCTAAGAATGGAAAGCACTGCAAACAAAATATGCCAATAATAACTCAAAAGAAGAGAATAGCAGAAGGAAGATAATGCACTAGAAAGAGCAGAGAATACATACAAAAACCAAGTACTGCAAGTACGAGCATCACTACTGCTACCACAATCAATGTACACCTCCTATAGAAGTAGAGAAGGCATAAGTGCAATGTCAGAATAAAATCAGTTTACTCTTAAAATATTAATAACAGGGTAGAGAACCATACACATTATCAATCATTCTTCTAATTTTTCCTGAATTTTCATTTGTTTTCTCTGATAGGGTATCAGCCGCACTATTCAAGTCTACACTGAGCTTGTCAATTTGCTGTTGAACATCTGATGGAAGATAAACCTCTTCTACATTTATTGCCTTTGCAAAGATCAAAAAATCTGTAACATTTCTTAGGATCTGAACAGTGAAATCTGACTGATTGACCACAAAGCTTAAGGTATCCAACACTTCATCATGGAAATCATCCTGCCCAACAGAGAGAAGAACGCACCCAGTCCTGTATAAATTAAAAAGTAAAAGGAATGAAATGTTAGTATTGGAAGATGAAATAATTTTTAAAATTTGAACAGATTCGGTTGCTATTTTAATGCATTTCGTAACAAATAAATAGTAGGATTAAGAAGCTACTAGGACTACAGGATGGGTAACACAAATTATACAGATGTTGCATGTACTGATTCATATTTCCTAAATATGGTGGAATATCACGCCCCATTAAAGCTTTTCTTTGACAAGAAATGATCAGCATGTCTATAACATTGCAATACACACCATCTTAAGTTACTAAGATGTTACAAGAATGTTGCGGTTAAGGGCTAAAAAAACCAATGCAAAAGCAATATTGGAATGTACAGTATAATACCAAAGAAATGTAGCTCCTGCAGTTAAGAATTGGTCGCCTTAGTGGGAGCTCCTTTTTTTTTTTTTTTTTTTTGGTTTTGGGGGTGGGGGTGGGGAGGGGTTTGGGATTTGAGACTAAGCATTATGCAACCTGACCCTGACTACAGTGGAAATTTCAAGGATTCCCAGAATTAATTTGTTGTTTCTTATATGATATATTTGTTAATCTCACATTAAGGTGGACCACTAACCTTTTAGTATTAATTGGATTCCATAATTAAAGCCTAACTAATATTATGTATGCCCAAATATAAAGTTACATTTGCATAAGGTTTAATAATCATGTGTGATATTAAGGGCCATGATGGGTGGTTTTATCACATGTGATTAATTGCAACTGTAAACCCACTTCTCTCCTCTTAAAAAAAAAAGAAAACAACCCTCCTCCTTTTGTGGGGTTCCATCATTATTGAGTTAGGGTTTGTGAAAAGAGAAAGAGACAGAGAGAAGAAGGAGTTTGCAATTAGGCTTTGCAAGGATCAAGGAAAGGTTTTGGATCTTCATCAACATACCTTCACTATTCCGCTAATGGCTTCAGGTATGTATTTATATGTATATGCATTTGAGATTTTTTTTTTTTTCTTGAGATGTATGAATTCTAGATCCTTGATAGATGTTTTCACTATCATGAAGTATTTAAGTTTTATTCTAACAATATTTGATTCTCCTTTATGAGATTTACTAATTAAAAAAACATGATTACATGTCAGTTTAGCAATAACTTTCTTGCATCAGAAAATAAAGAAAAGAAAGAATCTAACAACTTTTTAATAAGAAATCAGTCTGCTCTATGCAACAGCATAAAAGAAATATATATGTGGTTGTGTACGTTAGATCGAGAATACTTTTTTTTTAAAGAAAAGTTAGATCGAGAATACTTCAAAATGAAACAAAATTAAAGTTTATGAGTATTACGATGCAGCACATGTAAATGCCAGTAACAGCACAAGACAGATATGCTGTGTACGGGGTGAGCCTTTGTCTTTTCTGCCAATTCCCCATCTGCAGCATTGATGCGCGGCTAAAGCTATGCCAAATGAAACAAACCACAGTATTGCAAGGATAAATCCACCAGCTCCAGTGAATCCAACAGACTGGCAAAACAAATGATATATAAACAATAAGAACAATTTTCAATTCGCTTAAGAATTCCAAAAGTGTGCCATATTAATATCAGAGAACATGAAAGGGTACATTTGTGTCAAAAGGTTATGGAATCTAAAGCCAGTTTTTTCTGTTCAAACATGACAAGCTAGCAGAGAAGTAATGGTAAACAATCTTAGAACACTACCACATAGTCAAATGTACAAGAAAATGTCTCAGTTAGGAACATACGAAATTCAAATATGACTTAAAATCTACACCATTGCTTTTTCAAGATGCGGAGGCATTATAACTAGCAATCTCTAGCCGTTTCTTGCAATTCTTGTCTAGTACAGTAGCATATTTCATCCAAAATCCAGTTAATGTTACGGAATTATTATGAAAGCTTCAGTATAGACAGAAGCATGTTGTTAATGGTGTAAGATTCATTTCTTCAAACAAATCTAAATAAAAATTCCCCAGAAAAAAAAAAACTTGAAGTACAATTTACGCCACTCCAGTTTTAGCAGCCATAGTCACGCATACTCCTGAACTCAAACAGAACTTATGTTTAAAGATTTGAAGTGATACAGACCCATAAAAACCTAGATGGATGGTTAAAAGAGAGGAGATATGGAGCATCAAAGCTAGACTTGGCCACTAACAGAATTAAACAAGGTAATGAAAAATAATCAGAGATAGCACTTCAATATGAATAAGCATGCGAGACCACCTTAGCTGTTTCTATGTTACAGAACACCTCTATGGATATTGCATCTTAACAGAATAATAATTATCATTAAACAGATCAGAAAATGTTATGAAAAACACAAATTGTTAAGGCTATGGGGAAAGAAACAAAAAAAATTACGTCATAATCATTCAAGTTGAAAGATTTCTTCATAACAAGGAAGGAATTTTAGATCCAGGTTTCTTTTTGTTGCCATTCCCTTAACGTATAATCAAGTAAAAAACATAAAGTAATCTCTTGATGCACTTTCCCTGTTTTTCTTTGAAATATAAAAGGTGAGTAAAACATCAGATCATAATGATTTCAAATACTTACCTATTAATTGGTTTTTCCCTTAATTCAAGACAAGGAAAGGAAGCATATAAGAAACAAATCAAAACAGGTGATCCCTAACAATTGTCAATACTAACTTACCTAAAGGCCACGAGGAAACTTTTCCGTTATTATTCTAATCAAACCATGAAATTTTATGAAACCCAAAAAAATGAAACGCAGAAACTATTTTTCTTTGAGTGGGAAAAGTCACTAAATACTCCCTCTTCATACTCCTGAGAAATTAAATTACAACCCATAAACCAGTTAATATTCTCTAAATCACAATTAAAACATCAAATAAAACATTAGAAAATGACAAATTCTAATAATTCATCTGTGAATTTCTGCATCATAAATTACTCCACTGTCAAAACAAGTTCCCTACATGTGACCTTAAGGACGACCATTCTATTTGGAAAATAAAACTAAATAAATCCAAAATTGGAATGCTCACTAAATGCTCCATCTATTTGGAAAATTAACAGCTGCCTAAAACCCATTTAACATTTCTATATTGCAATTAAAATAAAATCACAGGAGATCAAATTAAAGTTCAGAGCATGGAGATCTAATAACTCACCGCCCAGTAATGCTTGTTGGTAATGTCCCAACCTCCAACATAAATCCTGAGCTTGTTAAGAATATCAGGCCTTCTCGTCCTCTTTGCAGCCAAAATCAGCGGGAATTTCGAATCAGGAGCCATAGCAACAGGTCCTGTTGCCACCGGAGTGAACTTTAGCAATCCATCCTCCAGTGGCGCAAAATCGTGTCCCCCTTCATTTACACAACAAGAAAGAAACTGAAATTCAGCTCATCTAATAATCCAAGATGATAATTTATATCCTAAATGTAGGTATTAATAAAAATTTCTCTTTCTCTTCAAGAAAACTTCGCCTTTAATATTCTTCTTCAGTCCTCTCCCTTATCAACAAACCCTAGCTCTAACCCTAATCGCTAACTTAATTGGCTCAGATTTTACCTCACCCCGCACCTTCTCTCCTCCCACAACCAAAAAAGAGAAGAAGAAGGGGAAAAAACACAAAACACAAAAAACACGAGAGCATTCCGGATTTTGATTGGGATGGTGTACTTCAATCCCAACCAAAAAAAAAAATCCCTAAGAACGAACAATAATAAATAAATCGCCCAACTTTTCAAAAACCTACAAGTTCTGGAAGAAACAGTGGCCCCAATTATCTCTTCTGCACTTAATCAGAAAAAACAAGGAAAACAAATTTCAAATTGTATGTAAACAGATTAAAATGCTTCACGTTATGCAGGATCTTCCTGACGAATCCCTGAACTCAATGTTCCAATCATCTTCCCTGAAATTGGAAGAATCCAAATTTTCAGAAAAGACAACTCCTTGAACGTCCGAATGGAGATCCCTCATTTACTTACCATACTAAAGTAGTTCACGTGCTACAAATAAACATAAACACAGTGACCCAAAACTAGAAAGAAATAATAAAACCAGTCTAAATTGCTCGAATTATCCCCATCAAAATAAAAATAAAAAAAGGAAGGAACCTGTCCGAAAATCTGAAACCACAAAAACCTTCCAAAACAGAGAAACTTTAAATTTTTCAAAATTTCCATTAAAAAAACACTTCACCAACAGCAAAATGCCAGCGCCAAACTCCATCCAACTCATTCCAATCAACGTCTCACCGGCGGTTAGGATCACATCTCAAACCTCCAAAATCTCAACAAACAATAACGAATCACAAACCAAAAAAATCTCACCTATTACGAACGTCCCTGCGCCTCGATTCGCTTCACAAATCTCAAAAACCGTAACGCACACGACAAAAAAGACTCCGATCGCGAAAACCGTGTTCAAACGCCCGATCCGCACGGCCGCCATCTCTATCTCTCTCTCTCAGTGGGCGAACCACCACCAGCGGCCGCGATCACATCTCAGAGAACCGCCGGTCGCCGTCGACTACCCTCACGATCTCATATCTAGGGTTCGGATTTCGATCGTGAAAACAGAAGAAAAGAGGGGGAGAGAGAGGGGAAGAGACGGAGATCAGTGAAGGCGTTTTATCGGCGGGAGCTAGAGGCGGGAGGAACTGAGCTCACATGGAAAGCACGAGAGTGGCAGAAAAAGCAAATCTGTCTGACCAAACCACGTGGCGCCCGCCGCGTCGCCGCGACGTAAATTTCGCGTGAGCCCCACCTGGTCGCAATTTGGGGTCCGGTTTCTTGGCTTCCTGGCAGCAATTTCACCTGCGCGGCGAACGCACCCACCGCTGAACCCAGTGGGACCCGCGGGGATATCTCATGGTCACGCTTCTAGGTCAGATTTGCAGTCCGTTGCTGGGGATGATAACTAATGTGCATGAAATGTGCGGGGCGCGCGGATATTTTTTATTTTCTTCCGAGGGACCTTCCGGATATTTACGGGACTACCACCCACCGTCAAAATTCTGTTGGCTTGGATATCGAGCAGGAGAGCGACGGGAGTTACAGGGACAGATTCGTACTTTATATAAAAGTACAGGGGTATTTTCGGGAAACCCGTATGGGGAAGCAATAATGTATCGCTGTCGAGAGTGCGGGCATTCACACTGACAAATGTGCTGGGAGCTGATATTGCCACCTCAGAAAATGAGGAAGGCACCCGTGATTAAGGCACTCCAAAATTGATAAAAGCATCCTTAAAAATTTTTAAAATGGTCGAAATATCATTTTCTTCTTCTCCTCCTCGCCCCCAGTCGGCTAACCCATCGCCAGTAAACCCTCTCCCTCGCCGGCGAACCCCATCTCCTCCTCTCTCGCCAGCGCACCCCCTTCCCCCTCCCCCCGAATCTCCCCCTCCCCTCCACCCCCGATCTCCCCTGCACCCCCAGTGGAGGAGAGGGGAGATCTTGGGGGAAAGGCCGGGAAGTGGGGGAGGAAGGGCGGGCGGGGAAGGAGGGTCGCCAGAGGAAGAAAAAGAGGAAGAAAATGAGGAGGAAGAAAATGGTATTTTGAACTTTCAAGGGTAAAATTGTCAAAAAAATATTAATGACACACTTGTAAATATTTGTGGGGTATCTTTCTCATTTCTTAGGGTGGCAATATCCGCTTTCAAAAGTGCTTAATGCCCTCATTTTTTAGATTAAAGTTTATTGGACAGTTTTATTCTTAATGTGAAAGACCAAGATACACATGATCTTTCTGGGGTTAACAATTTTGGGGCTCTGCCCATCGCCACCGCGTACTTCCCCCTCCTCCTCCGCCATCCGGTTGCCCCCTCATCCTCCTTCGCGTCGCTCCCAAGAACACCCATTGCACTCCTCTCGCCTCCATCTTTCCCTATGCATTTGTTAAGAGCCTCGTCGTCGACTTCCGATTCAAGATCTCATCTTCTTCTTGCTCTTACTCGTTCTCCTACAAGACAGTGCCCGTCGCCAAGAACGACGGGCCTACAAGAGCGATGCGGTCCGACGGATGAGAAGAGGAGGAGAAGAAACACTCAGTAGAGTTCAAATAAAAAACCCCGATGATTGGATTTTTTTACTTCTTGTGGTATATCTTTATGAAAATTGAAAGGTATCAATGGCCTCAATAAAGAAGGTTTTTTTTATCTTTTGTTTTTTTTTTTTCCTTAATCCTGTGAATAGCTAAGAGTCACTGAATGTTTATCTTCAATTACTTTCTTTTATTTTTGAAGGTTATTTTGAGTTGGGTCTCTAATTTTTTGCTGAGAGGAGGGAGACGAGGACGACAGAGGAGGGGATTGGGTGGTTGGAGGAGTAATTTGAGAAAAATTTTTAATTTAAGAGTGTAAGGGTAATTTGGATAATTTTGAGAATTTTTGAGGGTGTGTTTAGTAATTTTGTGGGTGTGCTAAGTAATAAGGTGTGTATAGCAATTTTGTAAGTGTAAATAGCCGCACTCGTTATCAAGTAGGAGCGGATATTGCCACCCCAAAAGACGAGGAAGAGACACCCTAGATTATATCGCACTCATCATTTTGATAAAAGCACTCTAAAAAATTCAAAATAGGAAAATGCCCTCCACTCCTCCTCCTATCCCTCCCTCGCCAGCGATCCCCCCCCCCCCCCCGGGCGGTGACCCCCCAATCTTCTAGCCCCCTTCTTCTCCCCC
Organism: Agave tequilana; assembly: GCA_038442645.1. Classification (NCBI taxonomy): domain Eukaryota; kingdom Viridiplantae; phylum Streptophyta; class Magnoliopsida; order Asparagales; family Asparagaceae; genus Agave; species Agave tequilana. The sequence goes on along the minus strand of JAVJIF010002526.1, from coordinate 324,302 downwards.
CGACGACCAACACCCCACCCCCCGGCGACCACCCCCCCTCCCCCCAATCTCTGTTTGGCCACTCCAGCCGTTTGGTCACTCCGGCCGAACAGAGACGGGGGAGGGGAGGTCAAGGGGGCAGAGAAGTGGGATAAGCGGGGGAGGAGAGGTGGAGGAAGGAGGGGAGGAGGGGGGCAGCGCTGGGGAGGTCGGGGGAGGGGAGGGCAGCGGGGAAGGAGGGGGAGGAGTGGGGGAGGGGGGGAGGAGGTCATGGAAGGAGGGGGCGCTGCCGGTGCGCCTTGCCGCCGTTCACCGGAGAAGAATAAGGATAAGGAAAAGAGAAAGGGATCGTTTTTAGTATTTCTTACGAGGGTAGCTTTGTCAAAAAAAATATAAATGGCACACTTGTAAATTTTCGGGGGTGCCTTCCTCATTTTTTGGAGTGGCAATATCCTCTCCCTTATAAAGAGGGCGGTGGACAACAGAAGTCTTTGATGAGGGACGCCTTTTTCTGCCGACATTTTAATATGGGATCTTGACACGTGGCAGGTTGTGATTGGCACAGTGATTCGAGACGTGTGGGGAAGATCGTACGGTTCTGACGCAGCCACGGGAGAATTTGTCGGAAGGAGCTCGATGTACGGCCGAGAATTTAGAAATCTTCGCGTGAACAAGCCAACAACACATTTCATGCCACGTGTGCTGTTTATTACAAAATATATATTTAGATTTTTTTTTCTGGAATATCAAGCGATAAATTAGAAATTGAGGAATAAATACTCGAACCAATAGCCTGCAAAACAAATTGATTTGTTTTCTTTTGTTGCATATAAAATCGAGAAAAATCAAAGGAATATAAGTTTGAAAAAATTGAAAAGAACATTTCAATTAGAAAACGTGATTATTTTGATATTTTCGTCGAGAGAGAAAAACAAGTTATCAAAAATATTGAAGTGGTATGTTTTGATTGGTCCACGCAATAAAATTAACAAGTTTATCGAGCATAAAAAATAATTTTCACATAAAAAATACGGTCATTGCATAGAAAACTAATTGCTTCACTGCTAGAGAGATTTACCAATGATAGTTTTTCTTACTCGGTCATTAATATAAATTAATCAGCACGATGCGCATAAAGAATTATTTGCACTTTTCTCAGTGTCTAATTTTTAAACTTGCCAAGCGACCAATGTTCAATGAAAATATTTTGTTAGAACTTGTACAACAAAGATTTAAATTGATGTGGGAAATTCTCCAAGGGTACCCCCATATGCACCAAATTGCAAGGCACGTACAGATCAATGAATAACAATAAATGCAAGAGATTTAACATGAAAAATCTGAAAGGGAAAAAAATCACAGAAAAGGATATGTTCTGCTTAAAGAATTACAAGTAGAAGTCGAGTGTTTTGTGTGATTACAGGTTCGCTACGGCTTTATTTGTTCAACTCCCCTCTAGTTAGAAAGGATGGAGTATTTATATCCGCCTAAGATATCTTCATGGGTGTGGATAGTTCGGAACTCCTTAACTGCATGATTTTGCGCGTTATGATCCCCTTGTAACCGTTCATATCACGTCATTTGATTGCATGGGTCACCATGCAGAGATATCTACCACTGTCTGTAACTGCCCGCATTGATATAGGAGCGTTATAACGTTTAGAACGTGGGGATGATCTGTCAGTGCAGTCGGATTCACGAATCACGAGTATCATGCTATCCAGTTATAAGTAGCGCGGGGGTAGTGAGCTCCAGAGAGTTTTTCATGTCGGAGTCTCGAGTGGCCACGAGAAAGGTCCTTGTACCAGTAGCTAAAGTCCCAGCACGTCGTGCAGCTCTGGTTGAGTGATAGATCAGAATAGCTAATATCTGACCAGACGAGGACTCAGGACGAGGCCAAAAGCTTCCGACTTGATGAGGGCTCGGGGCGAGGCCCGGGGCTTCTAGCTTGATGAAGACTCAAGACGAGACCCGAGATTTTCTTTTAGGGCTCATAAATAGAGAAATGATTCTCCCACGTGGTACGACACATGTCGTGATCTCTTTTGAAGTCAGAAATTAACCACTACAGTTAATTACGGGAGTTATAGAATTGTAGCTAAATGGAAGAGTTGAGAAGAACAGCATGACCTTTATAACACTTTGATGTTGATTTAAACCAAACTTTCATCAACCTTCCTTCTTTTAAGCTATGTCGGTTGTTGTCACATGCAGCCATCACTATCATGGATTTGTTTCGGTCTCTATCATTCATATTTATGGAAGATGAGCCAAAAGAGAGTTATATATGGCCCACACTACATAGATGCGAAACTCGGAGTTGTTTCTCATGGGGGAGGATGTGAAAAAGTTAGGAAGTGAAAAAAACGCATTGCCCACTTTTGATATTTGTTTGGAATCGAAGATGAGAAATAAGAAAATCTTTTTTTTTTTTATAATATATCTCTATTTTACAAGATCATTTACTCATTTTCAGAGAGTTACAATTAATTTTGTGATCATATAAATCTCATTTGTAATAAATTGTAGAATATAAAATTGTCATTTTTTAGTTTAATTACAGTAAAAAAACTTCTTAATTAATATTTATTTTAATATTATTTTACGATCAACTCTGTGGTCAATCTTTTTACTTCACTTTCACATTAATAATTAAATATCAAAAATACAATATATTTTTTCACTTACACTTCTACATTACAACTTAGTTGCTCAGTCAGGTTGACAACATTGACCGACCGACAAACATATTTTTTTATTTTTTATCTTGCATGCACATTGGAGTTAAAATGAGTAGATTATTGTCCAAGTCTTGCCTGCTCTAGGTTGCCAACCTCGATCAAATCCAAAACTAAAAAAAAAATATTGATCGATCAGGGCTGCAACCCCGGTTGACCCAATACAGTAAAAAAAAAAAGTATTGGTTCGCCATGAGTTGGCATCCCCGTGCAAACAAAAAATTGCCCCCGGCAGCGGCTAGCGTCACGCTGGCGGCCAACACTGACGTGGCGCTGACGTGACATGTCAAAAGACCATTCTTAGAAATATTTTTGGATAGAGTGTATTTTTGAAATTATTTTTAAATAATAAGTTTATTTTGAAAAATTGTCCTATTTATAACTATATGACGTTTACATCCCCTGGACCAAGCATCTTCTATCCAACTGGATGGTGATGGATTTGATCTTTTATTTTTTATATGAAAATAGAACAAGATGTCCTACTCAAAACATATTAACCTGAAAATATGTATATAGAAAAAGAAGAAAAAAAAACAGTATACAACAAAATCTTTTACTGTTTTGGTAGAGGAGTTTTCCCTTGATGCAGGGATTCATGCATGAGAGCAAGGAGTAGATCCTGTTTAGTTAAGAGTGGAAGTGGGGAAGAAAAGAAGTGAGGAAGTGATAAAAGTTTTCTTTGGAACTTGAAAATTTATAGTAAGTTTTTCGATATTTAGATTTTATTGGGAAGTATGGTTTGAAAAATGTTACGTCTTTTCTGATGTTTGGATGGTAATGTAGAAGTGGAAGTGAAAAAGTTGACCGTAAAGTTGACCACAAAATAATATTAAAATAAAAAATAATTAAGAAAAATAAAAAATATACTGTAATTAGAATGCAAGTGAGATTTACATGATCAAAAAAATTAATTATTTTGTGCTACAACTTATTACAAATGAGATTTATATGACCACAAAATTAACTGTAGCACTCTGTGAGTGAGAAAATGATTGTGTAAAAGAGAAAAGAGAAAAGAGAAAAGAAAAGGGGTTTTTTGATTTTCTTTTTCCGGTGTTTGAATAGATAGGGAAGTGAGTAATTATACTTCCCTATTTCCTTACTTCCGCCCACTTTCTTGTAGCCAAACACGTCCTAATCGTCCTTGAATCACACAACATGAATTCAGCCAAGCAAGTAAAAATCAGCCTTTCTAAATGATGCAAAATAAATAGCAGGATGCTGATGTATTTGTGGAATCCCAAAACAGTTTGATCCAAGAATCATGGTCACAAGACAAATAGAAAAGAGATGATCCCAGTGAACACATGAAAGTGTCCCAATTGCATCACTCTTCAAAAAATTCCACCATAAATCACTGTGACTGGCACAACCTGTTTGGTTAAGGGTGAAAGTGAGGAAGTGAGGAATTGAGGAAGTAGTAATAATTCCCTTTGAAACTTGGGAATTGGTTAGTAAGTTTTCCGGTGTTTAGATGTTGTTGAGAAGTGTGATTTGAAAAATATTTTGTCTTTTCTGGTATTTGGATGGTAATGTGAAAGTGGAAGTGGAAAAGTTGACCACAAAGTTGACCGTAAAATAATATTAAAATAAAAAATAATTGAGAAAAATAAAAAATAGACTGTAATTAGAATGCAAAACATAGTAAAAAAATTAACTGTTTTGTGCTACAATTTATTACAAATGTGATTTACATGACCACAAAATTAATTGTAGCACTCTGGAAGTGAGGAAATGGTTGTGTAAAAGAGAAAAGATAAAAGAAAAGAGGTTTTCTTATTTTCCTTTTCCGGTATTTAAATAGATAGGGAAGTGAGCAATTATACTTCCCTATTTCTTTACTTCCGCCCACTTCCTTGCAACCAAACAGCCCCTTATGATACAAAAACAAGAAAATAGTTGAGTTTTTCAATTTCTTTTTGTCCGACAGCTTCACTTTGACTCAGTAAAGGCCTCTGAATTTCTTTTTAATTAAATTATAAAGCAATTTAGACTCCACAAGATCCAAATCAAGAAGCCAAATTTATTACTTAAATACACACTTTATTTTTTTTAATTTACCTTTTACTGACAGCTAGGCCCTTGCATGGTTAGTGATTTGTGGATCCCACATGCAAAAGCTAAACCACAATGGGTTGATCAAGAATGGCCATATTAATTTTCTCAAAAAAAAAAAAAAAGGTTATATTAATGTTTTTATAGCTTGATTAATAAAGTAAGAGTTAAAAGGCAATTGCATGGGTTTGGACAAAGAAAAAGACAACGAGAGAAGATACCAAAGGCAGCTCCAATTAGGTACAAGCTTGCTCAACTTCTTCATTAATAAAATGAATCAAAGTTGGAAACCTAGAAGACAAAGATTAGGTCTCTGGCTTGTACCATAATCCTTTTATTTTATATAGATCAGGGCTAGGTTGTTGAAACAACAGAGTAAATTGTAGGAAACCCTTTTGCTATTCAAGTTTCATAGCAAATTTTAAAATTATGATAAGATCTGACAACAAGTCTTTCTGTCGTATTCAATTTAGGGGCTGTTTGTTTCGTCGTAACAAGCGTAAAAGTCCGTAATTCGTAAATGACTTACAATCTAATTACAACTAAGCCGTTTATTTGGACCGTAATTCGTAAAAGACTAATGCAACTCAAATACCAGTCACTTGTAACCCAATTACCACTCATTTACAACCCAATTACAGTTAAATTTATGGTCATGCAAATTTGTATTATTTTTTATGTTAATATTAAATTTTTTAATATTTAACATTTTAAATCTTTATTTGCAATATAAAAACTTTTAAATCACCAAATAGTTAATTTTGTGGTCAATTTTTCACTTACGACATACACATTACGACAATCAAATACTGTAAAATACAATACACTTTCCCACTTAAAAACTTTATATTACCAATCAAACACCGTAAAACTTATACGTAACTTATTTACAACTGTAAAAGACTTTATCAATTACAACTTACGAATTACGATCAATTATGACAACCAAACAGACTCATGGAAAACACACTCCCACTGTGTAACAATTATTAGCAAATCTGGCAGTGCTGTCTCAGAGTTTGTAGAAATTTCTTGGATCTAAAGCATTATAGAAAAATTTTATGTTTGGTTTCAATATCAAGAAGCTTTGTTGCAAAACATATTGTATTGTGGCAATTTTTTTTTAACAATTTACCTAAAGAAACAATAATCTTGGCTCCCAGTCCCCATCAGTGTGTCCTTAGAATTAAGCCCTTGTGCACTCTAACCAACTCCACAAGAGAGGGCAACTTCTTTTGAACAACATCTTTATTTGAACTTTTTCATTGGATTTGTTGGTAAAGTTAGAGAGGGCCAAGCAAAGCAAAATGTAGGAGAAGACAAAGAAAGGAGGCAACTTAGCTTGTAGGGAATGCATGCATGTATATTTTAAGGGACAAGAAACTAATAACAAAGTTGGAAGGCCACTAGCTTTAGCATTTAGCTTCATTAGAGATATTTTGTGTCTTTGTCATGAGAGGGATTGTTTGTTCAAGGGGCAAAAAGAGAGAGGTGAAGTGTATTGAGGATTCAAAGCATCAACCAATTGCATGTGATCATGTGAGTGTGTTTGCATGTGAGATTAGGTCAGAGATTGAGTGGGGTTGGAGTGGTCAGTGGGCCAAGGATCCAAATGGAGTTGGTGTGTGAGGTGAGGGGCTCCATGAAATCTGCCAAACATGCAACTAGGTCCATCTTGATACATTTAAAATATTCTCTCTTTTGAAGAAAGCAATGGACAGTTATGTTTTCACCTAAAGATTTGTTTGTTTGGTGGAAAACAATTCAGAAAATGAGTTTCTTCTTTGAAATTTGTGAGCCGGACAGGCTTTTCCACCAAACTAATTGTTTGGTTGGAAAAAAAATGGAGAAAAGTCTGTCAGTCTTTTTCTATATTTTTCTCTCAAAATGAAAAAAAAAAAACAGTTAGAAACTGATAGACACCAGACCCAATTTTTCTCAACAATTGTCAGTTTTTTGTGTGTCGGTTTTCAAGTCAAACATGTCCTAAATAGTTTAAATAACTCGAATATAATTCTGCACCAGTAAACATAACAGGGAAAATTGTATACAATTTATTACTGGTACATCTTCATCACTGCAATTGTGTGAAAATTAAAAATACTAATATACAAGTAATATATATTCTATTATTGTACTTCTTATTCTTGCAACAGTGTGAATAGAAAATATTGGCTTGCATCAGCTTTACATAAATAAAGATTTAAACTTGATCTAAAAGTTTAAGTTAATAAATTTTACTATTAACTATCTATTTAAATCTATGCCTTTTTTAATTTTTTTCAATACAGAACTATATTCACACATAAATATCACAACCGATGTGCACATGAATGCGAAACAAAAGAAAATATGCTTCTCAAATTTAAAATAATATGATATGCATGTGATACAAGGGACCCAAATGTATAAAAAAGAAATACAAATCTATAACCAAAAATTTAAATATTAGATTGCCCATCTTGATCATGTTTGAGGACAACATTAATATGCATGCTTGTTCATGCTTCTATCTCTGTTGTTTCCAGATGAGATACCATTACCATTTTCTATACTGTTTGAATCATGCATTCAAATTAGTTTAGTCCTTTCAAAGAAATAAAAAATAAAATAAAATAAAAATATAATTAAGTTAGTTAGTTCACCATGCACTGTCATTGTATTAAAATGAGGATTAGTTCCTGAATTGGATCCAGGGCCTGAAAAATCATTTAGAATTTAGTCTGGCTGGCTGGTTCTGTGTCAGCTATTATTTGTTTGTTTGTTTGTTTTCTTTCTTTTTAATTTTTAACTATTTCATGGGCATTTTTTGGAAGTCAAGCATGTGTTCAAGATCTTATTCATTCAGCCAGAAACTGTTTTAATTAAGCAAGCATGAAATATATAATATTCTAAGTATAAAAGGAACCTTAGGTTCATGTGAAACACAACATTGCATCAATTTCAAATGCATTAACTGTTTCTTTGAAAATAGATCATAGCATGATTCAAGCGAACTTGAAGTCCATATTTGGGGTGTCAATTGGGCCGGGTCGGCAATCCGCAAAGGCACGGCCCGGGATGGCCTGGGCACCGTGAAGGACTTGGTCCCAAAAGACTAGCCTTTTAGGTGGAGTTGCCCAAATCCTTATATACCCAAGACCATCCCCACGTCTAGCTGATGTGGGACTATTTGTTCGACTCAAATCCCACAATCCCCCCTCGAACAAAGAGTCCGTCAATCCTCTACACCGCGTGGGGAGTTGCACGCCTATTTGCAAATGAGCACCACTACTAAATTTCTCGAGAGCCTAACATTAGCTTCACAGGGGCATATTGCGCATTTTTGCGCTAGTGGGGTGGCCAGGCCCATTGCGGCGCACCATTGCACCTTTACGTCATTGGGGGATCTACATCGTCGAGCATCACTCACGCATACGACTAAGTTCGAGGCATGGCTCTGATACCAATTGAAGGACTTGGGGCACCATCCCAAAAGATTAGCCTTCTAGATGGAGTTGTCCAAATCCTTATATACCCAAGACCATCTCCACGTTTAGCCGATGTGGGACTATTTGTTCGTCTCAAACCCCACACACTGCCCGGCCTACCTGGTAACCGAACCAGACCCGACCCGGGCACGACTTACCCACGAGCCATGCCTGGGTTTGCCTTTGGCAGCACACGGCCCACCTATGCCCAGGTGGCCCAGCATGTGCCAAGCCCAGGCACGGGGGCTGGCACGACCGTCCTCTGCCGCTCGGCCCGCCCCCTCCCCCGATGCCTGCCACCCTTCACCCGCCATCGTCGACTCGCACGCCCCCTCCCGCCCCGCCTTTGCTGCCGGTCACCTCTTCTACGAGGGAAATAAAATGTCAAAAAATTTTGTAAACTCCCCGTTCAAAACCTAACACCTCAATCTCAACTACACAAGCCTGACGACCAACTACACTATCCAACAATTGTATAAAATGTATGGAGAAAAAGATATTTAATAGTTATAAAATTGTTTTTTATTTTTTTAAATATCCAAACTAATCTGGCCCCTCCCGGGTCCGGCCCAATCGGGTCGCGGGTTGGACGCGAGTCCCCCAAGGGGGCTCGGGCCGGGCTAGGCCGACCTCTATTTGGCCATGAGGCAGGCGCAATATGGCCTGCCGGCTTGGCCCACCGTGCCCGAGCCGAGCCAGGCCCGTTTGATACCCCTAGTGCATGTCACTTGTCAACTACGAGAGCTTTTGTCAACGTGCTATTATTTTTCCTCTTTCATCTCTTTTTATTTTTCCTTTTTGTTGTTGTTGTTGTTGTATTCAACAATCCAATTCTATGGTTGTTTGAGATATTAATAATTATGTTGCTACGAACAAGTAAAAGTTGTTATAATTATTACAATACGCACAGTCTATACAGTATGAATTTATGTGCACACCTTTAAAAAAAATGCACGATGATCTGTTCAATGTTGACTCGTTAATGCTATTTATCAGAAAATGCATCAGCAACTCTCATGTGGACTCACAAATTAATAAATGATTTGGAAATATCCAATTTATGCACCACTTCATTGCAATTTGAATCTAACAAAGAGTTTTGAGCCAAGTATTTTGATTTGCCATGTATAATACACAACACATATCATCTCTACTCCTCAAATCATGTCGATTATAGTCCTAAAACTTAACAAATCTAAAATTTAAACAATGGGCTATAAACTTTCATCTTATCTTGAGATAACATCAAAAAATTCATGCTCAGCTGTGATTATCACTGGGCTATCTTCTCCTGTTTTTTTTTAATAGTCAGACATATAAAAGAAAAGAAGAAAAAACAGAAAAAACAAACAAACTACAAAAGATCAAATGCCATCCTTGGAGACGGGTCAATATCCATTTCATTAAGCAGTTTCATATCAGACTCTGTAAGGTTTTTCTTGCAGCATATCCAGCGAAGTCAGAGATGCGAGCAGCGAGAAGTTCGCTAAAGATTGCCCCTTCTTCCTCTTTGCCCATCTTGATTTCTTCAGGGGAAACTTTGAAACACCAGCCCTCGGCACTTCAACTCTTTAGCTTGGCTATCTTCTTGGAGTGGCCCTAATGCTCTTGTCAATTCCAAGGATGAAAACAATGGCCTGTCTTCATTGGGCTGGCCCTCGCAATATTTCAAATTGGACTAAAGCCCAGTTAGCTGACCCAGTATTCTTTGATACAGAGCCCAAAGCAAGCTGCTAGCTAAACGAAAAGGAAAAGGGAAAGGAAAAAGAAGGGGAAAAAAAATTCATAGAATCAACTCGGATAAAGAAATTAGCTCAAGAGATTAAAATGTTGTTGGTGCTGTTAGCTTGCTATAATAATCTCATTCATATAATATTTTCTATCATTTCTCAAAAGAAAAAGATTTTCTATCAATATTGTCACATATCTAGAGTCCTAAATGAGCCCAAAGGTTTGGCTCTGGCTCGTTAAAATCTCGCTCCGACTTAATTTTTGTGCTTGAAATGAATAGATCTCGAATATAATTTTATAATTGTCTAAATAATTGGCTTGTCCAGTATTTTAATCTAGAGAGTTTGGGACAAAATTTAAAACTTACTTAAATGATTGAAACAGGTGCCATCAGCGTGAAATTTCTAATTGTATGACACGTACGTTAACCCTTTGTTATTCGCCCACCAAACACTACACAAAAAATTGTAATATTTGAGTCAAAAATGATTGGAGAAAAAATAAAAACAATTAAAAACATTTAATCGAACGATAAAATCAATAAAAAAGACTCCGTGCATTTAGCTGTCGCTCCCCGAGCAGCGGAATTGAATCAATTATTGCGCGAAGAAAAATATTTATTGTATTATTAATTTTATAATGTATTTATTTATATTATAGGGTCTACACAAGAATTGTCAGATAGCGGGGGAGCGGGGGAGGTCAGAGGGGGGGTCGGTCGCTGGCGAGAGAGGGGCAGAAGTCGAGAGAAAGAGGAGAGAGGAAGAGGAGGAGAAGAGAACATTTTGACATTTTTAATTAAAGATGGAGTGCATTTCATCAATTTTGGGATGCCTTCGATGTTGGGTTTCCTTCGTCTCTTTTTGAATAAAAAATTAAAAATATACACTCCTATAATATGAATAGTAGTAAAAAAAAATAAGTACAAATAACATTATGCAAAAAAAAAGAGCGTTTTGTTTGCTTCAGGACTGAAAGACCACCGTTTGATCTCGTACGGACGGTTCTAGATTCCGATTCTTTGTCATGCGCTCGCAGAGAGATACAGTGTACTCGCACTCTCTCTCTCTTCCTCCAAGAAAAACAAACAGTATCGGATCACATCACCAGAGTGGACCCGTGATCTTCTCTCCTCCATTTCTCTCCCAAGAAATCTTTCGAAAGCTTCGGATCTCTCTCTCGAGTCTGGGTAAGTTCTCCAACTTTTCTTTCTCATTTTGTTCAATAGATAGATTCTAGTCTCTATCTCAATACACCCATAAATTTGTTTCTTAGATTGTAATCTCACTAAATTTTGCTTGTAAACTCAATCTCCAATTGGACCCATCTCCAATTTCTTTTATTTTTTCGCTTCCAGTGATTGTGTTTCAATGATTATTGATAGTAAGCTCATTTCCAAGTAGATTCATCTCCTATTTCTTGTTATTGAGAAAATCTAAAAGACCCATATCAAAATTTCATCTAGAATTGAAGAAGCATTAATAGATTCAAAGATGTGGTTTGAAAAAGAGAACCTTTTATCTGCTGTTGCCCCCTTGATGAAGCTTTGACCCTCGCCATCATTGGCCTCATCCTTGCCCACCCAAACACCCAACTTGTCCCTAGAGCCACATTCAAGCTCTTATCAAAGCTCGTCTTCGCCCTCTTCCTCCCTGCCTCATCTTTGTCCACTTGGGTGAATCCATCACCTTGGATGAAATATTTGAATGGTGGTTTGTCCCCCTCAATGTCATTGTTAGCACTGTCATCGGTTGCGTTTCTTGGGTACATCGTTGCCCTAATTTGCCGCCCGCCACCCCATTTCTTCCGGTTCACCATCATAATGACTGGGTTTGGTAACACGGGCAACCTTCCGATTGCGATTGTGGGGTCGGTGTGTCATAGCAAGGGGCACCCTTTGCCCCGATTGCCAGCGGACAGGCATTGCCTATGTGTCGTTCGCACAGTGGGTCGCGGTGATTCTTGTTTACACCTTGGTTTATCATATGATGGAGCCGCCGATGGAGTACTATGAGGTAGTGCCGGATAATGAGATAGAAGAGGAGATCATGGTTTACAGGTAACATTAGTAGGACTCTTCTTCATGAAGGTGAGTGGCCCGGAATGCACAACAAGAAACGGAACATTCAAAGACACCGTTTATCGCTAGGTTGTTCACAAGCATTTCTGGAACGTCCGAGACTACTTTCCCTGATCTTGATTTGACGGAGAAGGGAGGTGCGGGCAATGGTGGTTGCAGCAGTCCTAAGTCTATAAGGTGTTTGGCCGAACCGAAGATGGTTAGAAGGATGAGAACTGTGGCAGAGCAGACTCCGATCAGACATATTCTTCAGCCTCCTACTATTGCTTCGTTGTTGGCTATTATAATCGGGTTGGTTCCGATGCTTAAGAGTTTCTTCTTTGGGTATGACGCACCACTATCTTTTATAACAGATAGTTTGGAGATTTTGGCGGGAGCAGTGGTCCCATCAGTGATGCTGATTCTGGGAGGGATTCTTGCGGAAGGACCAAATGACTCGTCTCTTGGGCTTAGGACGACAGTGGGCATAACAGTTGCGAGGCTTGTTGTGCTTCCGCTGATTGGGATTGGGGTGGTGGCGTTGGCTGACAAGTTGAATTTCTGGTGCATGGCGATGAGATGTACCGGTTTGTGCTGTTATTGCAGTACACAATGCCGAGTGCGATCTTGTTGGAGCAATTGCAAGCTTGAGGGTTATGCAGTGAAGGAAGCTTCAGCATTGTTGTTCTGGCAACATGTTTCCGCTGTGGTTTCCCTCTCCGTATACATAGTTATCTATTTCAGATTGCTTTCCTTTTCCTATGTTTGAGGTTGGGATCTTCTAAGCTTTCTTTTTCTTGGTATTTTGAATGCATGTTGAGTATATTATACTTATTAGAATTTACTTTTTTTCTCATTTGTATTGGCAATTAAGGTGCCTTTGTTATTAACATGTACTAAATTTGGCTTGGAATATACATCATTGTCTCAGCATGCTAAGCTGTTCTGGTTGCTTCTCTGCTCCCTATTATATAACAGTTGCTGATTAGTCCTATCTATTAGAAGTTGAGGTATTATTTATTTATGCCAGCAATATGAATATTGGTTTTATGTCTATGAAGTAAATGCTTTCTAGGTATTTTGATCTTCAATGAATATTCTGTTCATTATATAAGTATTCAATGATTTGAGATAAGGTAAAAAAAAAATGTTTTCTGCTGTCCTCTCATGATGAAACTTTTATTGTGGAGAAATCAATAACTGGAAACAGTTTGGTTATGTAATAAACTGCTGATTTGGGATTAGGGACACTATGCAGTCAAATTCTTTAGTCTAGTTTTTTTTCCCCTTTTGTAAGCACATTATTTTTGTATTAATTTCCTTTCTACATGATTCCATTATTTTCTTCATTTTCTATACTTTGATTTTGTTATCATTTCTGGTGTCTTATACTTGTCCAAATGAGTTAAAATTTATTTGACAGAGTAACAGAAGGATTGTGTCTGCATTCAAGCCAATTCGTAGACTTAGAAAATGAAGAAGAAAAGAAGAAAGTATGTAGCAATGATGCCAATGAAACAAAAAAAAAATGCAAATTAACTACTGATTAGCATGCAGAAAGCAAGGAACTTTAATTCTTTTGTGCTGAATAATGGAACCCCCTATCAGAGTCTAATCATCTTATGGATCATCATCTTAATTAACTACATCCACGGTATTACAGAAAGATAATGTAAATTATTTCCTTTGATTTTGGAACCCAATTACCTAGTCATCCTGACTAGCATTGAATTGCATAAGCATAAGATGAAAATAAGTGAAAGAGTCTTCTTATAGATAACTTGGTCATTTCTTTCAACCCAAATTGCCTCGAATATGGCCGAAACCTGTCAATTTCATCTTGTCCTTTCAAGCTAACTGAGAAGTGAGAGCCGAGTTTCCCACCACCCAAAGCTTATTAGCCATGACTTTTTTACTGCCTTGGAGATTGCTAATAGTAAACAGACCAAGTTCATCAATGCTATCACCTTCGTCTTTATGAGGAATGCTATTAGTTAAGGCACACCCAAGTCTGTGCACTTCCAGCTTTCTTTAATCGAACTCAGAGAGAAACTTGAAGAGATACTGATCCAGAGCATCCCCAGGTTTTCAGAAAACAAAAATTGAAAACAGGACCTTTTTGCTTGTCTATAATTATTTCTCTTCGTTTAAAAAGTTCGCAAAGTATTCCTAGAGAGTAGGGCTCCTTCCGTATCTTATTGAAATCAATAACCTCCGGATTGCACCAAGCTATTGGAATTTTATCATCCATGCACATCCTGACATTTTTCATCACAATCCTAATATCCAAACAGTTTTCTAGCAGCATTTGCTTAAAGAGTATTTCACTACCAAAGGAACATGGTGTAACAGGGCTAATACTCATTAGAGATTCATTGATTGGATTACTGAAATTTGAAACCCTAGTCAATTCAGGAGGAAGAAGAAATTTGATGTAGCAAAATAACAACCAGATGAAAAATCTCCGTTGTTCTGATCTCACAGTCCAAGCCCCCTACTTACGGTTTGACTCATTCTGAAACTAATTTTGTTTCGTTAGAATCCACACAAGATTTCGAAATAGTCGGAGCATTTCCTAAATGTATTCCAAAATTCTACTTTCTAGTATGAACTATTATGAGCGCAAAATCGATGTGATAACTCGAGGAGTGGACCGTATCACTATTGAATGTAGGTTTACTCATTGGAGATTTATTTATTGGATTTTACTGAAATTTGAACCCCTAGTAAATTAAGCGAGCAGATGAAAGTTTGATCTAGTGAAATGACAACCACATGAAAGAATCTCCATTATCTCTGTTCTCATGAGTAAAGTCCCAACTTCCCTGCTTATGGTTCAACTCATTCTGAAACTAATTTTGTTGCATTACAATCCACATACAAGATTTACAATAGTAGCAGCATCCTAAATGTGTTCCAAAACTTTACTTTCTAATCTGACCTATTATGACACACAGATGTAATAACTCGAGGATTGGAACCTATCACTAAAGTTTTGAATGCTGGTTTAGTGAAGACATCAGGTCCACGATATGATCTAAAATCGTCCAAGACAATTGGACATTCAGAAACTATTGTTTCAAATTTAACAATAAAAAGTACAAAATGCAAAGGCTGTTATGTAAAACTAGACATTTCTGTTCAAGGAGCAGCACAAATACGGGAATTTCCGAGGTTTGATAAATCTGAAGAAAATACGACTTTAGATGAGAAGTGTAAATATCACTTTACAGGCTTATCCTGATTCAGACGTCTGAGTTTTTTGAGAAATCATTGCAGTCCTAAACTCACTTTGTTCTTTTTTATGTGTAATTTAGTAAAAGTCATTTGGTTGGCCGTAACTTGATGCTAATATTTGCTCGCAAGGACTTGAGAATAGATCAGACTAGCTCAAGGATCTCTTGTTTCGCCAAACTTCCTTTTGATCTCTTACAGACTGTCATGTTTTCAATAAATGTTCAATTGCCTGGAAACAAACGCTGAAAATTTTATGCTCTTTTCCGATTTGAGGTTGAATTATCGATATTCATTGTTATGGTTTTGCTTTTTGGTGCCAAATGCACGATCATTATTCTTGACTAACTGTATGGTTAACTAGACTTGGTGATTTATTGGTCTACTCATGGTTGCTGAGAGAAGCAGATTTCAGGATTGTTATTTACTTTTGATTCTGTGTATTTCTTTGTAATGTTGTTGGTTATCTATGGAGACACAATACCTTTGGTCAATTAGTAATTTCTATTCCCCTACTGAAAATTAGCCGTGTCCGAGACACACAGACACATATGTGCATCCATAGGTGTCACACACTTGTAGATGCATTATTCGCCTTAAAAGTATGTATAAGATGAAGTACTATAGTGTATAGCTCCTTTTGACAAAAACTAAACTGATATACATCGTTTTTTTACTGAAATTAGGTTATGAATAACATCCTGATAGTATTTCGAGTCAAATAAACATGTATTCAGAATAAATACACATTTAGCCATGTTCTCACGTTTAAGTTTTGAATAAAATTCCTGTGTCGGATGCCCGTTGTCTGTTAAATATGAGCTGATATCAACTGTTATTAGGCATTTGGTGCTATTATTGCGTTCTGGGACAGTGAGACTTGCTATTCTATCAGCAAGCTTTATCATGCATCTATCATCACCATCATCCTCTTGCATATCATATCTTTCACTTGGAATTGAGTAATGTCTCTTTTGATTCTCTGACAGAAACCAAGCATTTCATACTCCTTTGATGCCTGTTGTAAGAGATACCTGTAAGCTTCTGCAGTTTCGAAGGTGGGCAATGGATGCCTCTGAAATGTACGAGATCATACATATATTGTATAAACCTATACGCGTATTTTGTGGTGTACGGTTCAGGTATTCTACATGTATTTGGTTATGTTTAACTAGTCACTTGCTAACCTCTCAAGAGAGGTGCATCATTCATCTCAAATCTTCTCAAATGTCATCAGAGTATAACCATTCATCCCAAATCTCTCTTTTTATTGCATGTCTTTCTTTCTTTTCTCTGTTTGATGCTCTTACTGTCACGCTAATCTCAGTTTAACTTCGTAGCGATTTGTTCTATTCTTTTGTTGTAGAAAGATTAGTCTAAGATTTTGTTCTATTTTTTCCCCTTTTTTAAGTGTTGAGCAATAAATCTGATCATAGTTGACTTATGATTGTTATTGAATTGGATTCAAGGAAGTGGGCGGAAGTGAGGAAGTGTCATTTCTCACCTCCCCTGTCCATTCAAACACCGGAAAAAGAAAATGGATAAACTTCTTTTCCTTTTCTCTTAAGAACAGTTAAGTTTGTGGTCATATAAATTTACTTGCATTCTAATTACAGTCTAAATTATTTTTTTCATAATTATTTTTATTTTAATATTATTTTACGATCAATTTTGTGACCAATCTTTTCACTTTCAGTTCCACATTACCACCTAAACACCGGAAAAGATATTATACTTTTTCAATTACACATCCAACTATCATCCAAATGCCGGAAAAGAAACACAAATTTTTATTTTTCAAAAGGAAAAAAAATTCTATTCACCACTTTCTCACTTTCACCCACTTCCAGACATCTAAAAACAGTCGCACAAAGGATTCATATTGAATCTCGCGGTGCTCAAATGTGATGTTAGATCTAGTTTAAGGTGGGTCCGGACTCGATTCGGACCACTTATAAATTACAAACCCTACCATGTGATCAAGACCACCTTTTCTTTCAATTTTTTTTTCTTTCATTTTTTATTTTTTTAGCTCAATCTATGGCACTTTCAGAGGAGCCACTTTCCTTTTCCACAATCAAATTGATGCCTTCTTTCTGTTTGAGGAGACACATGGCTTTCCAACTAACTAAGAGGCAAACAGGGGGAGAGATCCCAAAACCCAGCATAAAAGCAAAGGAAGTCAGTTACATGGGGCTTTCATGGAGCCCTCAGTTCCTCAACTTGGCAAAAATCCTTGGTTTCAAATTCTTAGGGCAAATCACATTCAAAATCAAAATCAAAAATCAAAATGGGAGACTTGCATCCATTTGATGCCTTGATTCAGGCACCAATAATTGTGGCCTTCTTCTTGTCATCCACTAAAGTTTGGGGCCCCTCTCTCTTTTGAAATTGTATTCTTGTACATAAACGGCACCTTTGAGATTTAAGACACGAGGGGTTTTAGATTTTAACTTTTTTTTTAAAATTTTACTCTCAAATTTATTAAGAGAGAGGGAGAAAAAAAGAAGGAAGAAATGGAGCAGTTTTATTAGATCCCACGTAGAATAGATGTACAACAACAATCCACTACAGAAATAGAAGGTCTTCCATAACTTGGGTTTGAACGGGGGACTACTGAAGAGCAAACTTAAGATTTGCCCAATGACCGACATTAAAAATGAAATATTCACACGTGACAGAGTTCAAACTTGAAACCGTGGAGAGATTGAAACTTTAACTGATCTAGGCCTATCATTGCTCTTAGGATTTGCACAATGGCCGACATCAAAAACTGAAATATTCACACACGATAGAGTTCAAACTTGAGACCGTGGAGAGCTTGGAGCTTTAACTGATCCAGGCCTACTAAGAAAACACCTGCGAGGAGACTCATTAGATAGATGTTTGGAACTTTACTTACAATGTGTTTTATGTGTGAAAGAAAGTGAATCCAGATTGTTTTTCTATGAACAGTGCGATGGCTATTCTTTTATGTACTCTCTCTCTCTCTCTCTCTCTCTCTCTCTCTCTCTCTCCCCCCTTAAGAATATAGCTTGGTTACTCATCTACATCTTATATTCCAAGATAAACAACACCATAATCAAAATATAATGACGGTAGTGTGCTGCTGCGGAATAGCTTAATGTTACAAGAATGTTATTTGATTTTGTTAAAGAGAAAAATAAGAAGAAAAAAGTGATGTGGGAAGGCAAAAAAGAAAACTGCTTCAGTTGTCGACATGCCGCAACTCCTGTCGACAGCTTACACTTCAGCTGTCAACGGGCCATTTTTTGTTGCCGGCAGATTGACTTCCATAGGGTTTTCTCGAGAGTTGAGGCACTAGAGTATGTCGACAGGCCACTTCAGCTGTCGACAGTCTTCGGCGTATCAGCAGTATCCGATTCTTAACAGGATTTGGTCTTTCACTTTGATTTGAATTTCGATTGGTTTTATTTTTATTTTATTTAATTAAGTTTTGTATTTCTTTTTATTTGTATATATGAGGCTATTGTATCTTTTTTTAGTATCGAATCTTTTATAATCAATAAAATTGAGTATTTTTTTCTTTTAATTGCTCGTGAATTCGAGTTATTTGCCTTTTGCTTGTAAATTCGAGTGCTTTATTCGCGGATTCGAGTATCTTTCCTACCTAAAGGTATCCTTTAAGGTTCGTTGGTTTTAAAACGAGATCTAATATGTGTTGTTCGCTTCCTTGTCTGTGTCAAGAAGAAAGAAAAGAAAAGAAAAGATTAGTGTGATAAAATTGAAAAATCATGATTAAGTTAAGATGCTATGTAAACCTAACTTGTAGGACCCTAGCACTTTCCTCGTGGGGTCACTTGTTTGGTGAAAAGTGAGCTGGAAAAGAGAAAATTTCTCTGAATATATGAGTCCCATAGTCTTTTCTTCAACTGGTCTGTTTGTTTGACAGAAAACGAGAGAGCGGAAAAAAAATTCTCGCTTTGGGCGTATTAGTTTTCCTCTCCAAATAAGAGAAAAACGCTTAGAAAATTGAGTAGCTTTAAAACAGTAGGTCCCATTAATTTTCCTCTCGAGGTTTCGTCAGTTTTTTAATTTCTATTTTTAATATAAAACGGCCCACGGGTACGGGTGGTTCCCCAAGCACAAGCCCATTATTTGGGCCCTCCCACTTGTTTGTGAGTGATCATGCCATCTCATGGGCAAGCAAGCATGCTTGCAACTTAATTTATGGCATCTTATTAAATCTTATCCGACAATTGCACTGCTTTTGCCTAGTTCGAGCATGTGGCTTCCCCATGTGCGAAGTCACGTGACTTGAGTGTCCCTTGGGCTGGTCATAATGAAAGGAACAGGAGAGCTGCATGCAGCCTATCTTGGATCTTTGCAACAATTTAGAGAAATCTACCGCTTTCAACTTATATTAACTAATTTTTAATTAATGCAAATGCACGTGTATTTGATTAATACAGAGAAAATGTAGTTTTATAATAGAAATATTGGGTCACTCCTGTGCCCAATTGAAATTAAGATTGGGACTGATTAGCACTATTCTGTAAGTATCATTATCATGAAATAATGCACATGAGTTAACTAGTATTGATCAAACATTGACTTAATAAATATTAGACAAATAAGTGAAGTCATGAGTCATGACCCACCAAGTCTACATTTTTTTTTTGGCTTGTCAGTACCTTTATATTAACTTAGTGTAAAAATTAAAATTTTGTTTCAATTCATCTATTTAATCAAAATCAATCGAAGTGAGTTTTCTCTGATGACTCATATAAAAATTTTGTCTGTCTGTTTATTTTCGTCCGCAAGAGAACCGCGTCAATCTTTTCTTTCTTCTTCCTCTCTGAGCTTCCCGAATCTTCCTCTTTTTAGCAATAACCGCTGTAATAATAAAGGAAAAAAAATATTTTTACTGGTGTCCGTAACGATTCTAGAAACAAATTGGTCGGCACGCTTGTCACGAGAACCTATCATCAAATCAACTTTACGGTTCATTAAAAAGATTTACCAAGAATTTTTACAAATAATAGAAACGGGTGAGACTGAAAATAAAATAGTGAAATAAGACAAAAAAAAGAAAAACATAAAAGTATTATTACCATCCCCGTATGGTAAATAAGAAGAAATTCACTGGGCAGTAACTAGGGTTTTTGAGTTGACCAGTCAACAGAGAGAGAGAGAGAGAGAGAGAGGCCGTATCGGGAAAATCTAATGCGCTAGATTCGGCGCTGCTGACAAATCTTGTCGGCGCACGTCACCGTGAGATGCGGGCAGAGACCGTGCGCTGTCTCCTCGCGTCTTGTCACGAAGAAATAAAAATAAAGAATAAAAAGCAAAAGATTAAAAAAATTGATATGATAACTATCATCTTCTCTGTCTTCGAGCTGTCGCTATCAGCGGGCGCGTTTTCTCACTCATATCATTACGTGTGCCTCAAGAGTCAATATATTCCGGCTTCAGTCCTTTTCCCAATACTGTGTAAGATACGTATTCATGTGCGTTCTCTCTCTCTCTGTAATACGCATATCTACAATGTATGCATGGCAACGTGATGGTATTACAATTTTAGTTGACACTAGTTTAGCGTGTTGGCGGAATTGCGGAAAAAAAGAAGTGAGGAAACTCATTTCTCACTGCTTGTTTGAAATCGAAAAAATGAAATAAGAATTTTTTTTTTCTCTTTTCTCTTTTATACTTTCCTTTACATTGGGGCTGTTGGTTGCAAGGAAGTGGGCGGAAGTAAGAAAATAGGGAAGTATAATTGCTCACTTCCCTATCTATCCAAACACCGGAAAAGAAAAATAAGAAACCTCTTTTACTTTTATGTTTTCTCTTTTACACAACCATTTCCTCACTTCCAAAGTGCTACTGTTAATTTTGTGATCATGTAAATCTCACTTGCATTCTAATTACAATCTATTTTTTATTTTTCTTAATTAATTTTTATTTTAATATTATTTTACGGTCAACTTTGTGGTCAACTTTTCCACTTTCACTTTCACATTACCATCCAAACACCAGAAAAGACAAATATTTTCCAAACCACACTTCCTAACAACATTGAAACACCGAAAACTTACTAACCAATTCCCAAGTTCCAAAGGGAATTATTACTACTTCCTCAATTCCTCACTTCCTCACTTCCACCCTTAACCAAACAGGCTCATTATCATTTTCTCACTTGTAGGGTGCTACAATTAATTTTGTGGCCATATAAATCTCACTTGTAATAATTTGTAACTCAAAATAGTTAATTTTGTTATCATGAAAATTTCACTTACAGTTTAATACAACTAAAAAAAACTTTATAATTAATATTCGTTTTAATTTATTTTACATTTAATTTTGTTAACTTTTCACTTTCACTTTCACGTTACTAACTTAACATCAAAAAATCTAATATTTTTTTTCACTTATATGTTTATATTACAATTAAATATAAAAATTTACTTGTATAAATCTCAATTTTTTCTCACTTTTTTCTACCCATTTCTACTTAAAGCCCGCTTGTTTCACCGCAAAACGCTGCAAGTCGTAAGTCTTAAAATGAGTATGTGAAAAGTAAATTGTAGCAGAGAAAATATATTTTGTTTTACAGTGTTTGATTGGTAAAGTGAAAGTGTAAATGAGAAAGTATATTGTGTTTTACATTATTTGATTGGTGAAGTAAGAGTAAAAAGAAAATATATTGTATTTTACGGTGTTTGACTCGTAATGTAAAAGTATAAGTGGAAAAGTTGACCACAAAATTAACTGCAGCAGTGATTTAAATATTATAAATACTATTAAATTAAATTTACTACTGTAATTAAATTGTATTAATAAATTTGAGATAAAATATTAATAATTTTAATATTTTATTTATAATAATAACAGTAATAAAATATTAACTAAATAAATAATTATAAAATTTTAAGAAAAATCTAAAGAACATTAATAAAATTTTAAGAATACTTATAAAACATAAATATTAAAAAATATTAAGAAAAATAATAAAATATAGTTATAATATTATCATATTACAAAATACTTAAAAATTGTTATAATATTATTGTAATATTATAAAAATATAAAATTAGCAATGTAAAATATAATGATAATTTTAATAATAATAAATTATCATTATAATATTATTACAATATTAAAATAATAAAATTTTAATATAAAAATAAAAATATTATAATATTAATAAAGTAAATATTTATATTAAAAAATAAAAAATAAAATATATAGTAATTTTATATTAAAGCATAATATTATATTAATAAAATATTAACTCTAAATAAAATATTAAGAAAATTGATATAAGTATTAATAAAATAATAAAGTATTAAATAACAATATTAGATAAAAATAGTAAATTAAAATAGTAAAATCTTAAATCTTAAACTAATATTAAAATAACAAAAAAACTAAATATTAAAAATCTAAAATAATTAAATAATTAAATATAAATTAAATACTATTAAAAATATTTAAAATATTAAATATTAAATTATATATTGATTATCGAGCAATGTTTAGGATTGCAAATGTACTGTAAGTGGGATTTACATGACCATAAAATTAACTGTAGTAACTACAAATGTGAAATATGTGTGTAAATGTGAGATTTACATAATCACAAAATTAATTGTAGTAACGGTAAGTGGGAAAATGAGAGTTACATTTTGCAAGTTATTTTTTAGCGGAACAAACAGCGAAAAATGAAAAAAAAAATTTATGACTTACGACTTACAAAGTTTTGAGACGAAGCATACATGCCCTTACATATTTTTCTATTCGACCCTCTTTCTGTGCACAGTGGGCAACGATTTTTCAATAAAAACATTCATCTCTTTTACTGTGTTTTGATGCAAGGAAGTGGGCGGAAGTAAGGAAATGAGGAAGTATAATTGCTTACTTCCTATCTATCCAAACACCGGAAAAGGAAAATAAGAAAACTCCTTTTCCTTCTCTCTTTTCTCTTTTACACAATCATTTTCTCGCTTCCAAAGTGCTACAGTTAATTTTGTGGTCATGTAAATCTCATTTATAATAAGTTGTAGCACAAAACAGTTAATTTTTTGATCATGTAAATCTCACTTGCATTCTAATTACAGTCTATTTTTTATTTTTCTTAATTAATTTTTATTTTAATATTATTTTGCAGTCAACTTTGTGGTCAACTTTTCCACTTTCACTTTCACATTACCATACAAACACCGGAAAAGACATAACATTTTCCAAATCACACTTCCTAACAACATCCAAACTCCGAAAAACTTACTAATCAATTCTCAAGTTCCAAAAGGAACTATTACCAATTCCTCACTTCCTTACTTCCTCACTTCCACCACCGTCAACTAAACAGGCCCCTGGTGAACTCAAGCCTTTGAGTAAGTTTGCGCAATTTTGATTTGAAAATTCTACTGCTGATTTCTACAGTGGACATTCAAAACAAAGGGTCATATTTATTTTTTTTTCAGCTAAGCTCAAGTAGTAGTCCATGACTTTTGTTTTGCCGAAAATAAAATTTTCTACTACGTGCCGTGAGAGAGAAAAGTTATACATCTAAGATAGAAATCCTCCTCCTGTTAAAAAAAAAACAGTGTTTGCATGGAAGGAAAGGACATCCAATAGGTGCATTTTTTGGTGGTTGTTTGGAGAGCTATAACATGCGGTTGCCGTCCCTTTCTTTCCATCGCTTTTGTCCTTGGAAACAAACACTGTAGCATCTCGTTCACCCGGATGCCTATCTTGAATATTTTGACCGTATTGTTTCAATTTTTTTTCAGTATTTGTTTTAAGTTATAATTTCTCATTTTTTTTGTATCGGATCTGAATTCTCACTCTTAGAGTCAGTCTTAACCCGGACAGAGAACCCGATACCGGCATACCGTCGGATTTGACCTTTCTGATAGTCTGATTTGACCGATTTCACTTTCAAATACCGTTTTCTAATATTTTAAATTTTTCATAATTTTCTAAAATTTTTTAGAATTTTTCTGCAAAATCTTCAAAATCGGTGTCAGTCGACATCACTGGCTGATTCCCAAATTTTTTACTTTTCAAACGGGATTGAGTTTTCAGAAACGGCTTTCACGTTACTTCTTATAATTTAATTTTCTATTTAAATACATTTTTTTTGAGATTTTTCTAAATTTATTAAATTTGACTAATTCTGATGTCGGCCGGTATCGCCGAAAGATTTCAGGATTTTTAATTTGAAAATTAAATTGAAATCTGATTTTACCGGGCATCTTAAAATAATATTTGCTATTTTTGAGAATTTTCGGAACGTTTCTAAAACAGTCGAATTTTTACCCTATTAAAATAATGATATGATTTACCGTCCTTTTCTTTTCTTGCTTTTTCCTTCTCCACTCCTCTACTTTGTACTCCCAGAATATTCTATTAATTTAATTATCTAATAAATATTTATTTATTGTTTTTTCTATTTCTTTTCTTTTCCTTTCTTTTTTTTTCGTTTTCTTCTTTTCTTCTCTTCTCCCTTAGGTTTCCCCCAATGCCCTGCACCCCACTTCCGCCGCGGCCTGCAGCAGCCCATCCCCCCATTCCCTTCCATCATCTCACACTACTTCTCTTCCCCATTAAATTCACCCCTTCTCCTTCCTTATCCTCTCCATTTTTCAGCTCCAACACCTTCAACTAACACCTCCCACATCACCACCATCGCCTCCACCTTCACCGCCGCCGCCGACCCTAGCCGCCGCCCTCATACCCTCTCTCCTCTCCTCTACCTCCTTTATCTCCAACCAACAACCCACCATCTTCGATTTCAACCAAACCCGTTCCCATCACTTCTTCTCCTTCTCTAAAATTCACCACCACTCCATTAATTCCACCACTCCAATCATCACCTCCTCCAACTCCCCACCACCTCCAACAACCAACACAACCGACACCGCCGCCGCCGCCGCCATCTACCACCACACCAACAACAACAACCACCTTCAAACTCCACCACCCCCTCCCCTCCCCTGGGCCCAAGCCGGCGCTGCCCCTTCCCCGGTGGCGTCGCTGCCCCCGCCGCTAGGCCATCGGCGGTGGGCTGGCCGCCGACCAAGCCCCCGCTTCCTCTTTCTTTCTTCTTTTATTTCTTTCCTTTTCTTCTTTCCACATTTATCCCCCTCCTTAACCCCCTATTTACATCTCTATATTTTCCATCATACCCCTTCTTTTTTTCTTTAATTCTTTCTTTCCTTTTTTCACTTTTCCATTTTTCTTTTTTTAACAATTCCAACAAATACTCTTTCTCTCTCTCTCTCTCTCTCTCTCTCTCTCTCAAACTAATCCTCTCTCTCCTCCCTTATTTTCTCTAATATATATATAATTATATGTATTTATATATATAGTATGGGCTAATAGCTTGCTCGCATGTGTTCGCGGATTTTCCCGGATTTTAACTCGGTATTTCGTTCCGGTGTTAGGCGAGTATATTTCTTATGTTGATTCATGCTTTATTACCATCGTTACATGCCTAATAATTATTATCTTTCTTTTTAATACATGATGTCTTATTATGCGAGTTGGTATATGATATATGAGTGATTTCTAAAATTAGCACGTTTTATGTATATCTGTCGGCCGGTATTATACTGGGTATGCCTAGATCTGCTCCCGCTTCGCTAGGTTTAGCATGGCTAATAAATAGACTAATTTATTATTGTTATAAATATGGTTGTGAAGAGTTTGAAATGTTTATTTATACTGTTCCCCTGTACCATGTTACATGACCGAATAATTACCTGACATATGATGCTCACATGATACCGGACACCGATACTGATATGTTACACTTGACACCAGCACTTGACATGTTATATTTGACTCATGATATCTGACACCGGTACTTGACACGTTATACTTGACACATGATATCTGATACCGGTACTTGACATGTCATCACTTAACACTTGATACCTGACTCCTGTTATATAACACTTGACGATTGACATGCTATCACTCACTTGACATACTTTCACATGGTACTAGTACACTTGACCTGATATTGTGACACCTCACTGGATACTATTGTACCTGACGCCTGTATTACTTTGATGTTCATGACTATCACTTTTACGGGGACTCGGCATGATTATTATATTGTTACCACTCATTTGATACTCCTGTTCTCCTGAACTACCCCTATAATAGGGAGACTCCTGATATTATGCTCCTGATATTATACTCCTGTTGATTCCCGTAATTGGATAATCATGAATATTGGAATACTGTATACACTTGTGGACATTATCTTTGGGATATATATATATATATATATAAAATAAAGTACTCAACTTACACTGGGGTGGGGAAAACTGATGGACACTGGTATGATGTTATATTTATAATGGTGGTGATTTCTGAAGTGTCGTGTGGGGCGCGTAATGATAAGTCCCCAGAAGCAGTATCTTGAATCTGAAGTGTCGTGTGGGGCACGTAATGATAAATATCCGGAAACAGTAGCCTGAATCTGAAGTGTCATGTGGGGCGCGTAATGATAAGTGCCCGGAAGCAGTACCTTGAATCTGAAGTGTCGTGTAGGGCGCGTAATGATAAGTCTCCGGAAGCAGTAGCCTGTACTCCTGAACCTAGTCCCGGCAGAAACGAGACCCACTATAAATATGAGCTATCTGATTCATCAGTTTCTAAATAATAACTCATCTTATTTCTAAGTGGATGTATGTGTACCGGTAGCACATACAAAAGCATATGGATCGGATGAATAACATAAAACAACCAAACAGTAATAATATTAGGAACGTGTGATATTTGATCTCTCCTTTGTTCCGGTCCTGATACTCACACATCAGACCCGGGTAAGTTCTATTAGAGTACGAACTCTAATATGGATTATCAGTGATGCGAGACGCTGGTAGAGAGGCGATTGAAATATCAAACGATATTGATTGTTATTATTGGATAAATTAAAATGCAACACATTTATATTCCAGTTATAGTGTTATGCCTTGAGTTGACACTTGCTTTATGACATATGATAACTACTCCAAACACACTTTAGTCCTGTTACTCTGAGGGCAACTCAAGTTGTATGAACTCAGATGATGGCGACATGGATATGTGATATATAAATGAGGGTTTCCTTATTTGGATTATATCCTAACGTATCAATCTCATGAATCCATAATCTGAGCTTATACAACTAGTTTTGTCCATACTTGTATTCATCGCATGTTTAATATATTTATCGCATATTTATGTGTACCTATGCTCTCCAAACTGTTTTCTATGCATGCTTTCTGATTCAAACTTATCGATATACATGTATTTACTTAATTTCAGATCTACTGTCGTTCCTTTAATTTCGTTTATATTACTTGTACCTGCATGCCTGAGCCACATTACTTGATCATGTACACATGTGCCTGATATGCACGCCACTTGGCTTTATCATATGTACTCGCGAGTTGCATCTGACAACCCTGAATTCTCATGTCCAGATCTAGGAGACCAGACCTTGGTGGCCTTACTGTAGTTGATCAGAATGCGCAACGGATCCTTTCGTGACGATCGGAGTGCAACAGAAGCTTGGACCTCGTCGTGGTTCTTCCTCCCAGTTCCTCTCCTGTTTGGCTCTCGAGGCCCTCTTGCTACTCGTGAGCACCTCGACTTTTATTATGTATCTCTCCATGTATTGTATTCTTTTATATTTCTGGTGATGTAATATTCCTGTAATATTGTATCACTCTCTAAGATGATCATGTACTTGTACTTCTATTGGAATGTATATTACTACTGGGCTTCCGCACTCTAATTCTTACCTGTACTGGTGCTTAGCGTATATACGTGAGGGTATTTCCGACCTGCGTATATACGTCGCAGTGACGTTTCCGTACCCGCGGGATCGGAGCGTCACAAACACCATTCTACTTTCATTCACAATGCAACAAGATTTATATTTTGAGCATATTTGACTGTTGTAAGTGACAGTAAGTTATTAATCATAAGTGGTAAATATTTTTACAGTTATAAATGAGTTTTACGCAAGTAAAATTTACGGTGTTTGATTAGTAATGTGAAATTGTAAGCGAGAAAGTATATTTTGTTTTAAGGGTTTGATTGGTAATGTGTAAGTCGTAAATGAAAAAGTTAACCACAAAGCTTTGTGATGATCGTACATTAGCCAAAGCTTCTAATCGAGGCGCGTCCCTGCAAGTGCAGGTGAATCTCTCAGCTTTTGTTCTTTATATCCCCCTCGGTGTCTCTTCCTGGCTACTCCACTCCAGTACTGCGCTAGGTGCCACAAACGTGGCGTCACTTTAATGTTGAGGTAGGTGCTACAAACACAACTTGTATTGATTAAACATCTCTGATATTTCTATTTGAAGGAGTCAGTACCACTATTTAAGTCTGGCAAATGACTAATACTACTACATTAGACGTAAAGTTTTGCACGGTCTCATTGAGTAAATCTGGTGCCCACGCCGGACTTTTTAATTCCATATGAGATACTCTCAAATTATATAACATAATCACACACACACAGATTTCACATGATCATACAAACTCCTCGCCGCTACAGAAAAAACCTTAAAGTTATGTGAGAATTGAGGGAATTTTATATTACATGGCTGATGGTGAAAAGGCCCTTTCGGAGGCTAAACCTAAACTTTATGTCGTTTTCTAATTATCCATTTTTTTAAAAAATACATGCTCGGCTAATACTGAATCCATATGGCTCTAACATTATCTTAAAGTCTCTGTCACAAGCAACGACAATCCACTATGTATGCATGTACGTAGAAGACACTACACATGCGACGCCATATACTTATCTTCAACTGTAGGTTTATTTTTGCCCTAGAGTGCGACTTTCTTCTCAAGAAGAAGAGGGCTTCACTCGCGATGACAGAGTGCACTGGTACTGCTCCATGAAACTGAGGTTAATCAGCTCACAGAAAATGTACATGACAATTAGCAACGATGCAAGAACTAACATTTACCAAGACAAGCAACGTGATAAATAATGACTGAGCTTATCAACTGCATGAGAAACAATCAAAATGCATTCACAGTTAAATCTTTCGATGAAGTAGTAAATACGTGACAAACGATGTTTGGTTCCTGAAGCCGACAAAGGACAAGGATAATCAAAGAGGAACACTGAATCTAGGATATTAATTTTGTGTTTTAACAAAACATATTTTCGGATTTATTGTCAAAACATGGATATATATATATATATATATATACATATATATATATATATACATATATATATATATATATATATATACATATATATATATGTATGTTTCATGTATATTGGACTTATGTCCATATGCAACATGCTTCAAAGTATTTAAGTATCATGTTTTTGTATTTGAATGAGTTTTGGACAAAGCGCATTTTCATTTGAAAATGTCAAGTTTTAGAAAATACGGATTTTGGTTTTTGGCAAAATTTTCATAACACAAAAATGGTTCAAAAAGATTGATATTTGTGTTGAAAATTTTCACACAAGTTTGTATTTCAATGTATTATGATAAATCTATTTTGGTGGATTTTAAGGATTTTATGGATTTTTTAGAATATTTTAAACCAAGTTTTTTTGTCCCTAAAAGCCTTCTGCCAGGCTCTGGCGGTCGACCGGACCCAGAGTCGGTCGACCGAACCGGTCGACCGACGTGCACAAAACGTGAACGCTGGCCAGCCACTTGGGTCGGTCGACCGGGCGGTCGACCGACTGCAAGTACCCCACTCTCGGTGGGGGCGGTCGACCGGACCGGTCGACTTGGACGGTCGACCGGCCAGAGAGCATTTGCTTTCTGGATTGGGACGGTCGACCGGGCGGTCGACCGCTAGCCTCCAACGGTCAAAATTTGACCTAAACTTTTATGTAGCACTGTCTTTTTTCTAATTATCCATTTTTTAAACATACATACTCGGCTAATATTGGATCCGTATTGCTCTAACATTATCTTAAAGTCCCTGTCACATGCAACGAAAATCCACCTTGTATGCATGTACGTAGAAGACACTACACATGCGAGGCCATATATTTATCTTCAACCGTAGGTTTATTTTTGCTCTAGAGTGCAACTTTCTTCTCAAGAAGAAGAGGGCTTCACTCGCGATGACACAGTGCACTGGTACTGCTCCACGAAACTGAGGTTAATTAGCTGATAGAAAATGAACATGACAATTAGCAACGATGCAAGGACTAACATTTACTAAGACAAGCAACGTGATAAATAACGACTGAGCTTAGTAACTGCATGAGAAACAATCAACATGCGTTCACAGTTAAATCTTACGATGAAGTGGTAAATACGTGACAAATGATGTTTGGGTCTTGAAGCCGACGAAGGACAAGGATAATCAAAGAGGAACACTGAATCTAGGATATTAATTTTGTACGCCATTAAATGGTAGCAACTAACAGTACTGGTTACCTAAAATTGTTATACGGCATTGATGAGATGCCAACTGTTATCTAACACTAGTATTTGGTGCATGCACGAGCAAGAGGAGCAAATTTAGATCCTTAGTGCATGTCCCCTCATTTTACCGTGTACAGTCGCGAGATTAACCATCCAAACAAACACAAAAAATGGTCGGATCTAAAAGAGCTACGTGGAAAAAATAAAAATAAAAATGGTATGAGTCCCACATCTTTTAAAATTAGGGTTGACAGTCTTAACATACGATCACGTACATGCTCTCTTCTCACACATATGCGCACGTCCACACACACATATTAGAGGCTGTTTGGTTTGCTGCAAGTGTAAAACCCATTTACAGCAAAATAGCTTGGAAGAGTTTAGTTGAAAATGATACTTCAAATTGATTTCGCAGGCCTATTTATAGCAGTGTGGGGGTATAAAATTGGCTTTTCTCCAACTTCAAGTGTCGGTTACAAGATTTATTTTGTTGCGTGTTAGAGATGGCCCTTCATCTCCTCACTTGGAGGCAACTAAACAGACCCTTAGTGATATAGAAGAATATTTTCTTGGTATATATAACTTTTAGTGCGGAAATATAAAGAGACAAGATTAGATGTCAGTAAATTAACTAATAAATAGTGTGTTCTGAGTTTAATTTTGATCATTAAGAATTAATTCAGTTCACTATCATGATCTTAGCTCAAATCATGCTAATTGGTAACACGGACTTGAGTTTTGTTAGACATATACAATCACCTAAAATTTTTTGAATACATGATATTCATCAAATGCGAAATTTATTTTCAGGTTGCATTCACAAAATTGCTCTCTAAAAGGGCGTTTTTATTATGTTACTTCTAGTGTTGCAAATTCTAGAGATTAATGTTCAATATACATTAATTTTAAGACTTCGCTACTCATTTTTGATTGGAAAAAAATTATGTATGCCTACACTTCATCATTTTCTTTTTAAACTAGTATTTGAAAACTTTAATTTGTTCTAAAACATAGTCTGTTGGTTTGTCGTAATTAGCCGTAATTCATAAGTCATAATTGATATATTGTAAATGAGTTACATGCATGTAAGTTTTACGGTGTTTAGTTGGTAATGTAAAGTTGTAAGCGAGAAAGTGTATTGTGTTTTACGGTGTTTGGTTGTCGTAACGTGTAAGTTATAAATGAAAAAATTCACCACAAATTAACCATTTGGTGATTTAAAAAATTTTAAATGTTGCAAATAAATACTAAAAATACAAAATATTAAAAAAATTAATATTAATATAAAAAATAATATAAATTTGCATGATCACAAAATTAGCTGTACGTGGGTTGTAAGTAAGTGATAATTGTGTTGCAAGTGAGTAATAATTGAGTTGTGTAAGTCTTTTACGAATTACGGTTCAAACAAACACCATACTTGTAATTGAACTGTAAGCCATTTACGACATTTTACAACCTTTTACGTAAAACATACAACCCTAACTGCACACATAAGTATAGAAAATATGGCACCAAATATATTTTCTATACGTAGCATCATAATGTACATGTACCAAAAATATACACATGTATTTTCACTATCAAAGAATCCAAAGTTGAAGATAAAATTAGTGGTGGGACACCAAGGCATGTGAGTGAACCAGAGGGGCCAGAGGAATCTATTGAAGCTAGCCTCTTCCCAAGACTTCCTCTTCTTGTGTGCCATAAAAGTTTGACAAAAAAAAAAAAAATCAAAAAGGAAAAATTAGGAAACACAAACAAGAAAGTTTTAAAAAAATAGGAAAGAGAGACTACAGAGGCACAGAGGTGCCTTGCCCGTCATCCTCCCCTCTATAAGAAGCCCTCAAACCCCTTCTCTCCTCTCATGGAGGGGTAGCATGATTTTATCTATAGATTTTTTTTTTTTTTTTAATGAAAATAGTGTTTTTTCTTTCTCTTGTTTCTGGGTTTATGAAGTAGAGCTCCTTGAAGTCCAAACTAGGGTCTTGAAGGGGTGAATTGAGCTGCTTGTTCATGGATTCCACTGCCCTATTCCCGTTTGATTCCACACACCTATAAAAAAGGGGGCAAGAAAGAAAAGGAAAAAAGAAGAACAAGAAGAGAGTTTGTGGGGATAGGTTTGTGGCTTGCATGACTAAGGAGCTGCATTGACCTTTTCTTACTCTTCTTTGGATTGAAGGGAGCTCTACATCTAAACCCTTTTCAATTTTTTTTTCCCTAAATTTTTTTGTTAATTTTTTTTAGTAATTTTGTTAATTTTTTTTAGATGAAAGTAGTGGTTGTTGTGTTGTAGCTTTCAGTTTAGTTACTGTTTTCTACTGTTGGTAGTGGTTTTGCTTTATTCCAGTCTGCTATCATCCTTCTAGTCCTTTTTTTTACAAACTGTTTATATTTTTGTGGTGCTTGCTAGATCTCTATAGATTCTTGAATATCTGTGATATGGTCTTATTGTTAACCCATCGTCAGATTATTTTTCATGTATGAGTGAAAAATCCTATTTGAAGGTCTGTATGCCATAAATCTTTTGATGCTGGTGAGTTTTTTTTTTCCTTGCTGTCTTCTTTAATTTATATTGGATCTACATTTTATGTTTAGTCTTTTTTTCCCCTTCTAGGCTTCTAGGGTTTGGTTTGTAGTTGAACCAAATTGCTTGTTGAAAAAAGTAATGCCTAGGGTTTGTGTGGTTAGGGTTCATAGTTTAATTTTTCAGTTTTTTGCTACTGTTTAACATACTCAAGTTTTTCTTCTGTAATAATTAATCAATAAAAAGTTATTACCAGGAGATAATAATCATTTACTATTGTTGTAAAATATTTATGATATTTGCTCATTTTTATCTCGTAGTTGATGGTTATAGGGATGGAATATTTGGTGCTTTTGTCTTTATTCTTTTATGTCAAGTATGTGATTAGATTTTTATCAGAAAGTTACTCTAAATCAGTTTTAGGGTACAGCTTTCTGTAGGCCAAATCTTTATTTATATTTGAATGCTTGTTATTTTCAGTTCAAGTTCTGAATCTAGGAACTTTGCCCCAAGATTGTTCCAATTGTAAAAGCATTGATTGTTGTAAATTTTGATTTCTCAATCACATTAAGCTATTTGCATGCCATAACAACCAAGTCTTGTAATTCTTACAAGCTCTAATGAGATGTTGGGAGAATCAAACATAATTTGATGTTGGAGTTTTTGTTTATGGTGTTTTAAGTAAAGCTTTGTTTGTGGAGTTGATTGCATTGCTATTGAATAACACGTGAGTCAGTTCTCTTGTTAGCAATTGATGTTGTTGGGTGTCAGTCTAACAACTGTGAAAATCAAAGAGCTATATTTATTAGATTTGATGAGAAATTTTTATTATAATATGGTTTTTTTTATTTTAATGGTTATTAGACTGATATTTGATTGACATCAAAAGTTAAGCGGGGGGTTGATTCATGTATCATTTGTTGGTAATGTTTTCAATCAACTTTACAAATAGAGTTTTACTTTGAATACAGTAAAACAAACTATTTGCTTCCAAAGAAATTGGGATGGATCCTCAAGATTTTGAAGAATAGAATGAAATTGAATGCGCCTTTGTTACAAAGGACAAGGTGAAACCAAAGTGGGTTCCCCTCTTCATTCCTCTATGGGAGGAGTCTTGAGATTTTGTTAAGCTTGATGTTGTAATTTGTAATTTGTATCTTTATATGTATTCAAAGAAGAGAGCAATGTATTTTCCTCTTGCAAGCTGATGTATCTTTTCCTCTTCGTGAACAGTTTACATTTATTAAGATGCCTAGTTTGCATGAAATCCAATTGCTGAAGAAGGGAGCTGTGTGATTTTGATGGGGAGTAGATTGCTTCTTCCTACGTTTGCATCATTTGTGTGGATCTGTGTCTTCAGAAACAACTACCAACCATAAAAGTACATTTACTATGGTTCTATTTTGCTAATGATTTCCTCAAAAATAATATAAAGACCATCATTTTGTGACATTGATGGGTGTATGTCCTTCATATTCAAATACTTGGCAGGCTATTTGGTGACGGAATTTATGTGTCCAAAATTTGCCCAAGTGTTAATTGGTTGATAAATGCTGCTTGAAGTAGTACTATCAGAAACACTGAATGGAGTAATTACTGTTTTGTTTGCTTGACAACACTCATAATGGATTGGAGTGGACACTCTTAGATCTCAGTTTTTTGTTTTTTAGTCTTCATTTTCATATTCACCACATCTTTATAGATGGGTCTTATAAAAGGGCCTTTGTTGCCGGAAAACAATTTGAGAAAACTGACAGCGGAGTTCACTTGATTAGTTTTTTTATTTTTTGAATTATTTTTGATGGGTCTGAAGACTGTTTTTTATTTGTTTTTCACTCGTTTTGTGGTGAAAGCTAAATTGAGATTTCGCAGACGTTTTGACGATGTCAATGCTTTTTTTTTTTTTTGTGTGTGTTTTGAATTTTTCTGAACAAATGTGATTTTAAAAAGATAAAGAAAACTGATAGTGAAACTTAAAAAAGAAAAACTCATTTTTTCTAGTACAATGCTAGCACTTGATTTTGTACAGTTTTGAGTTTCAGATTTATGTAAGAAAGTGTGGTTTTTCTTCTCTGGATTCCTTTTTGAAGTTTTCATGAGAGAGAGACCATTGTTGATCAATCTTTGCATGTTTTTTGCAATTAAAAGTTGATTTATATTTATAGAAGTGGAATTCTCATATTTTCCTATCCTTTTCTGAAATTGCCAACATGTCGATTAAAATTAAGTCTGAAAGTACTTCCACATATAAATTGTAACTCGAGCTTGAATTCGAATTGAATCGAGGCATACTGATGCCTTTAATTTGTTCTATCCTCCAATTATTTCTGCGCTGCTCTCAGTATTTGAGCAATTGACGTACTTTTCAATATTCGCTGAAATTGAGTTACATCGACACTTTTTTTTTTATGCCTGGAGATCCTTTTAGAACACAAATTTCTTCGGGCTTCAACTCTATTATAACATCTAAGCTCATTTTATTATAAATTTTAATTTTTTTTCATCCTCTCAGAATGGATCTTTCCCCAATGAGAAGAGGATTAAAGCATAGATTTGTAGCTATTAGTGTTTTATTTAAAAAACATGGATTTATTTTTATGAACTACTACAACTTTGATTTGAGAAAATAATCAAACCTGATAAGTGAAGCGAGGAAGTTTTCTCTCCTGACTCTGTACGTCTTCGCCTTCACCGAGGGAGAGCGAGATGGAGCCGCCCGTCGCTTTAACACCTTTGTCGCTCTTTCACAGCCCTATGAACACCGACTATCTCGAATCTCTCACTCCCTCTGATCTCTCTCACCCGACCCTATCCTTCTTCTTTCCCCCCTTGTTCTTCTTCCTCCTCTACCTTCTTCCTCCTCCCCCTCATCCTTCCAGCGGCCTCTCCCTTGTAAGGTCCCGATCCCACAGGTACGAAAACGTTACTGTAACGTATATATGTAACGAGGAAGTAACCTAACATATATATGATAAGCATCAATATAGCTAAGAACCAGGGTACGTAAGTACAATAATAATATACATTCTAACAGAAAAGTATAAGTACACAATTCACCACAGGGTATAATCCAACATAATTAGAATATTACATCAAAAAGATGTAGAATATGATTACAAAGTATGAAAATGACTGGAAGATACTCACGGACTACAAAAGAAAATCTCGCGAGCCGATCAAAGGAGACAGGTATAGAATGAGCTACGGCTGATCCGATGCTCCTCGAAGAAGTCTAATGTTTCCACAGAAGGATTCCCACCATGCTTCCGCTGCCCCTCCGATCAACTATAGAATGCCACCACAGTTCAGGCTCCTAGATCTGAACATGAAGGTCCAGGGTTATCAGAAAGCAACCCAATGAGTATGTAAGCTAAAGCCAGTGGTGTGCTCAGGCAGTTACACGTGTACATGATCAAGTGATGTGATTCAGGCATAGAGGTACAAACAATGACTAATAACATAAATAGAAATAAGAGTACCAGTAGTAAATCTGAAATCAAGTAAGTACATGTGTATCGATAAATCTGAATTAGAAAACATGCATAGAAAACAGTGTGGAGAGCATAAATACACATAAACATGTAATGTCGGTACAAGTCAGTAAACAAGAGATCAAAATATCTTGTGTAATAATCTAAAAATCACATATAGTAAACAGAATGTCCAACTCAGTCATACAACATGAATTGTTGAATTATAATAACAAGGCAATTCAAGTGCATAGGTAAATTAGTGTGTTGCATTTAAGTTATCCAATAATAATCATCAGTATCATTTGTTATTCTTGTTCCTTTCTCACCGGTGTCCCACAACGCCGATAGTTCACGCTGTAGCCTGCACTTCCAGTAGAACTCATCTGAACTCCGATATGTAGGTATCATTATTCGAAATAGGAGAGAGATCAAATAACATATGCTCCTAGCGTTATTATTATACAGGGTGTGTGTGTGTTAATATGCACCGAGAATGCTTATCAAGCTAACACTAGGCGGCACAGGCAGGAGGAAGGATTATTTTTCTTAGAGAATAGATTCAGGAGGTAGCCCCTCAGATTCAAGAGGTGACCCCCACCACGTGGATGGTATGGCACCTTGTTTCGTGTGACACTTTGCTCTGTGTGGGGAATGGATTCTAGAGGTGGCCCCCATCACGTGTGTGGCGTGGCACTTTGCTCCGTGTGACACTTAGTTCCATTCAGGATCCGTCGGACGCTAGTATGATTGTGGGATGCATCCTCGTCATTCCGACACCAAGCGACATACTCCGCCGGACGCCGGTATGACCGTACTGTTAAAAAGAATAACGGTACTTTGGACATGAGTACATGAGATACAAGAGTTCAGGAATTCAGGAGGAGTTCAGGAGTACTAGATGTCTGGTAGCAGTATAATAATTATGTCAAGCCCCCGTAAAAGTGATAATCATGAATAGGCAATGTAATACAAGTATCAGGTGTAATAATATCTAGTCAGGCGTTACAACATCGATCAGGTGTATCAGTACCAAGTGATAGCATGTACCAAGTATCAAGTGATAGCATGTCAATTGTCAGGTGTAAGATATAAAGTGCCAGGTATCAGGTGTCAAGTATCAGGTGTCAGATATCAAGTGTCAGGTAATTAACATATCGGTGTCAGGTAAGTTGAATACAAGGTCACAACATCATATGTCAGATAATCATCCGGTTATGTAACATGATACACAAGGATAATATAGTTAAACATTTTCAACTATTCACAAGCATGTCTATAAAAATAATAAATCAATTTATTAATTAGTTATGCGAAGCCGAGCGAAGCGGAAGCGTATCTGGGCATGTCTAATACAAGCATAATACCGATTCAATGAGTTACAATAATGACCAATATGTATTCGTAAAGCATGTTATTATTAGAAAATCACTCGCATATCATATATCAACTCGCATAACGATGCATCATGTATTAAAAGTTATAATAGCATTCACCCAACATGTAACAATAGTAGAAAATACTCGCCCAATACAAAATATAGTTTTGTTCAAATACTAAAAAGAAGTACTCCCTATCCCAGAAAAGGTACTCGCCTAAATCTTCGAAAAACAGCGTAAAATCCCAGAACACCAGAAACACGAGCACAAGTCGCCATTCTCATATATATAAATATTAATATTTTTCGGAGAGAGAATAAGAGAGAGGAGAGAGAAATAGCGTGTGAGAGAGTGAGAATCAGAGCCAGACCCGGATCAGAGAGAGGATAGAGAGAGATGTGAAAAAGTGAGAGAGAGAGAGAGAGAGAGAGTGCTGGAGAGGTTAGAAAAGGAAAGAAAAAGAGAGAGAAAATAGAGAAGGACAGAAAGAAAGAAAGAAAGATAAGAAAGAAAAGAAGGAGAAGGGGAGGGGGTTTTGGCACCGGCATCAAGGCCGGCGGCCGGCGCGCGACGGGGATGGGCGGCGCCCCTGTGCGGAGGGAGGGGGATGGTTGTTGATGTTGTGGTTGTTGTTATTGTTATTGGTGGTGGGGTTTATGGTGGCGGTGATTGATGGTTGGAGGAGGAGGTGGAGATGGTGGTTGGGTGTGGAAGTGGAGGAGGTGGTAATGGGTTTGTGGATGGTGATGGTGATGGAGTGTGGTTGATTTGAGGATGAAGATGGAGTTGAAAATGGTTGAAATTGAAGAAGGAGATGATGGTGTTGCTGAAAGGAGGAGGGTGAGAGAGTGTTTGGGGGAGGAGATGGCGCCGGCACTCCGGTGGTGGAGCAGGGGCGGCGGCGGTACAAGGAAGAGGTGGAGTTGGTTGGGAGTTGGTGGGAGAGAGGAAATTGAGAGATTGGAGGAGATGGGGAGAAATAGAGAGAGAAAGGGAGAGAGGAAAAGAGAGAGAAGGGGAGAATATGGTGGAGATGGGGGGGGGGATGGGATGTTGCTATTGCTGTTGACATTGGCAGGGGATGGGGGAGGCAGGGAGCAGGTGGGGGAGAAATAAAAGGGAAGAAAGAGAAAAGAAAAGGGAAAAAGAAAAAGAAAGAAAAAAAAGGAAGGAAAAGAAAAAGAAAATGAGAAAAATAAGAAAATAAATAAATTATTAAATAATAAATTTAATACAGTAAAATGGGAGAATTTAATAGATGAGTGGAGAAGAAAAAACAAGAAAAAAAGAAGAAAAAATAATATTATTAATTAAATCAGGTAAAATTGATTGCTTAAGAAACGCTCTTAAAAATAGAAAATATTATTTTAAGATGCCTGATGAAATCATATTCGAGAAATTCAATCTGGTTCAAATTAAAAATCCTGGAATCCACCAATGATACCAGTCGACGTCAAAATCAGTCAAATTTTGATTAATTCAGAAAAATCTAAAAAAATGCATTTAGCTAGAAAATGAGATTTTAAGAAGTAATGTGAAAGCCGTTTCTAGAAATTCAGCTCCGTTCAAAATCTAAAAATCCGGGAATCGGTCGGCGAACCGATCGATACCGGTTTTGAAGATTTTGCAGAATAATTCTGAAAAAAATACAGAAAATCATGAAAAATCTAAAATATTAAAAGCGATGTTTGAAACTAAAATTGATCAAATCAGACTATCAGAAAGGTCAAATCAGACAGTACGCTGGTATCGGGTTCCCGGTTCAGACTTGGACTGACTCTGAGTCCAAGAATCCGGATCCAATACAAAACAATAGCATAAATAAACAGAAAGCAAAATCAAATACAGGAAGAAAATAAAAAAATACTATCGAAATCAGAACATGTATCTGAATACGTATTCCGAGAATGGGGTGTTACAGCCCTCCTCCTCCTCCTTTCGCTCGATCGGTTTCCCCCGCGAGCGGTATATTAGTATATGCATCCATTACGTGCATTGCACACAACATCTGTGTAGTAAATGACCTTAATCTATCACTCGTCCATTTTAGTCTTAAAAAATATAGTTTAAATTTTCAAAACCGAGCGAAGCGAGGTTTTCTCCCGTGAGTCCTGCACAAACTTTGTGCGTTCGTTCGTTCGTCCCTTCGTCTTTATCCACGCGAGAAATAGAAATAGAGAGCTCCTTCTTCTTCTCTCAGCCTCCTCCTCCTCCTCCGCTCTCCCTCCAGCTGCCCCTCTCCCTCTAGCCGCTTCCTCTCTCGCCGTTGTGCTGGTTTCCCACCGTCCTAGGTATGCTTGTATTATTCAATGGCAAAATTCGAAGGATTGGAAATGAAAATAATTTTATGTGAAGGACCAATATGTAAAATTCCAATCCCCACGCTGCCTTAAATATGAAAGACCCTAAACCTCAAACTGAGCAAACAAAAAAACTTAAAGAGACTACCGAACTCCCCACCTCATTCTGCATTCAAATTGCTTGGGCACCAATCTTCTCTCAATTAAAAAACCTAATCAGCAAGCGAGAACACATGAGCGCTCTCTCCAACGTGGTCTACGCTGAAGACGACAAGGAGCAGGTCACTGCGATATCTGAAGCCATGGACGAAGGTGAGATGATTCTTTGCATGCCCTTTTGTCTTGGTTACATTTTGTCGCGTAATTTCAAAGAAATTAGGGTTTCTTCGAAGTTGCGCGCATAACCCATAACCTAATTCTTACTCTGATTGCTTCTTGCAGAGAGCAAGAAGAAGAATAAGGGTGAGGTTTTTGTGAAAGGGCCAAGTCTTGAGACTGAGCAGGGAGTCGCTGAATCAGTTCTTGCGGGGTTCAGTAAGCCCCTTGTGTGGATTGATTTGGAGATGACTGGTGAGAAAATTCTTGATTTTATGCAATTTTATTCACATATTGTTCTAGTTGGTTATCTGCTCACTTTAGATATTGCCCAGTTGTAAGATGTTGCACACTGTGGATTTTTTAACAAAGAAAGAAAAATTGCAGTTATGTGATTCAGAGCCGCAACATGAGAGAACTCGTGTTTGCTATGCTGTAGGTTTGGGACAGGTTATTATGTTGAATGCAGAAAATTCATAGGCTATGATTTTGCTATCCTAAGAGATCGTTTGTCTAGTCGAATTTCCGTGAACATAAATATAATCCAGATTTTAGTGAAACCATGGATTGCAAACAAATCTTGTCAGAGTAGGTGTTGGCCATAAAAAGCATGAACTCTTCTATTTCGTGCCGTGTTAGGACATATGTCAGTGAGTTATGTTTGCCATGTCATTCTTGCTTGGTACATAATTTTTAGAATCTTTCTGGATGCTAGTGCACCATGTTGTGGTTGTGTCGGTGTGTCTGTGTTTCTTCGGGATTTAGTGAACTTGTAGTATTTTTAAAACTTTTAGATGTCAGCTAGGATGTCAACTCTGTCCAAGCAGTTATTTGCTCCAATTAAGATGTGTATCCGAATAAGGTCTAATTTATAAATTTATCGATCGATATAAACAAGGTTCTTTAATAGACATGCATAAACATGAATCACAATCTTGGAAGTGCATCTTTGAATTTGTGGTTTGGTGGTACATCATATTACAGTTTCTTTTGGTCCCAACTACATTCCATTTCTTACTCTTTACGACCTTCTGAAGTAGATACAGCATGATCGATTACAAACTAATGCTAGCCTTCATGAAGTTTGGCTTAGGACGTTATCGATATTAGAACATAATAGACAAAATGTTTGTTTTATTTATTTTGAATAAGACCTACGTGCTGAATCGGAGTTTATATATATATATATATATATATATATATATATATATATATATATATATATATATATATATATATATAATATATATATATATGTTGTAGTTATAGTTATGTGGATCATATGACTAAAATAATTTTTCATTGTCTGTACCTCTGTATTATGCAATGAGAATGCATCTGGTCAATATGAAAGCAAACCTTGGTGGATTGTTAATATCATGCACTTTTAGCTTCCAAAGTCCTGTTTAAATCAAGGGACTTATTTTGTTACTCACCCAAATATGATCATATTTAATTTGCATAAGTAAAATTTTCTAGTACGACTTACTTCCCAAGACACGTTCTTTTTTCTAAAAAGAAGATTCTTAGTACTTATAATGGATTAGATGCTTTGCTTGATAATGGCAGAAAAAGTTCTCTGAGCGTGTATAGTGAAAAGTAAAGGCAAGCCAATGTTTTAAGAACATGCATGTTAGTCTAAAAGTCTCAAAGAAATATGTTAGTTATCATAACCCGCATCCATTTAGAGGATAGATACCCTAAGGAGTATTGAAGATGAGAATACAGAAAAGACTGCCGGTTACTACAAGGAAAATGCAGGCCAATGACATTAGTCATTGGCAAAGGTGCACCAGACCAAGAAGCTGCTATGCTCAAGGAAGGACAAAATTATACTATGTTTTTGTATATATAGCACATATTCATTGTTGATAATTGGTTAAACTGATAAAACATGGACTTTCATCCAGAGCACCATAATGGATGTCTTTTTATGTCTCAGCCACACATTCCTGCATATGCCAAAACACTTCACAAGTAGGTTCATAATTTTTATTTGTACTTTTGTAGTTTCAGGGGAATTAAGTTTGTAGTGCTTCATATTGTCTTTCTTGTCCGATGGTTTTAATGAATTTGTGTAGTTTAACTGCAGCAAACTTTTATGTTACTTAAAATTTCTAAATTTTAAGTTCTAGTTACATTAAAGTCATTACTATTTTTGTTCAATGCCTTTTTCTTAATAACTGCTTTGTATATGCAGGTTTGAATGTTGAAGGTGACCGGATATTGGAGATCGCTTGTATTATAACTGACGGAAAATTAACCAAATCAGTGGAGGTGATTTTTTGTTCCATTTACATGTAACCTATATATTTATATTTTGTCTGCTCTGTACTTTTCTTTTCTGAATATTAGGTATATGCTAATTGCCGGACTATGTATTGTGAAGTTTAACAAGCATGACTGTAAGTTGTTTGGAATTTGCTTGCACAGAAGATTCTCAAGCATCGAATAAGAGCATTGAAATATATCTAGTGCCTGATAACTGATAAGTGCATGTTGCTTAGGTACATCCCATGTATCACATTGGTGGAAATATATCGGTCCCTATGTTTATCCAGGTTTTATTATTGATTTTATATTTTAATTTTGATCCATATAGGTTTTGGGTTTATAATTTGGATGCAACTTCTGAATTTTAGTCGTAAAGCTGTGGGGTGGATAGCTGTCCGATGCCTAGATGTTATGCACATGTCATGTAACTTCTAGAAACGAAAAATAGTAATAACAAATTTATCTCAAAAAAAAAAAAAACAATAGTAATAACAAGTTGAGAACTAGATTTTTATTTTTTATGAAAATTATAAGAGGGAGATGGGAGGTAGGTGAATAAAATGTGGGGAAGAGGGAGCAGGAGAAGAAAGGGGACAAAAGGTTTATAAGTCAGATCCAACTAGGCAGTTCAACAGTTAGGCCTATGTCACCTTGCATTCTTATTCTCAAGCTTGGGGGACTAAGTAGTCTGCCTATGATACTGATGCAAATATCATGGAGTTGACACGGCCACCAAAGTCCAAGTCCAAAGAATACCGCTTGCACCAAAGAAGACTCAAGAGAACCATGACTACTTGGTTCTAAAAAAAGATTTTGTAATCAGAGTAGTAGTAGGATTTCTATTCAATATATTGGAGTAGTAATCAGAGTTGTAGTAGGATTAGTAGTTTTCTTTTTATATTTTTTTGATTTCTTTTAGATTTTCTATTTTTTTAGAATTAATATTTCTATTTAA
Organism: Agave tequilana; assembly: GCA_038442645.1. NCBI lineage: Eukaryota > Viridiplantae > Streptophyta > Magnoliopsida > Asparagales > Asparagaceae > Agave > Agave tequilana. The sequence goes on along the minus strand of JAVJIF010002526.1, from coordinate 280,427 downwards.
TTGTAACTAAGATAGTACAATTTTATAGCCTATATAAAAGGCCTTCGTGTATTCTATTGAAAAAATATACAATCACTAAAAAATTTTTTCACTCTCAATTGAGTTTGGTTATTGGACTTCTCAATTCTAAATTCTGTTAGTGGTGGGGTGTCCTGATCAGACTCAATTAGTGGTGAGATATTCTAATTGATTTATTGGTTACTTTCTATTCTCTCTCTATCTTACACATCAAATTTCTTCTTCTGTTCAACTTTCGTCTAGTCCTCATCGTCGACGATTCTTCACTGCCTTTCCTCAGCTTCGTTTACATCATCTCTCTCCTAACTATTCAAGTTAAGGCCCGATCTACTTGCTGCTCCAGAACTGCTCAAGATTCTTGTCACAATTCTTGAAGAAGTGACTGCGCCTTCTGCACTCAAGACTGCGCCCAGCGCCTAAGAGCTCGCGCACAGACACGTCACACCCAGGCGTCAGACTATCACGTCCATGAAAACCAAGGGGCGCTTGAGCCCCTCTCGTGGTTGGAATTTTAAGCGAAAATATTCGTCGTGTTCGTTTCGAATTCTTCTACAATGCTACTATCTCGACCTCATCTGCGTGAGTGCCTCGATCCCCCGACAATTCAGTTCTCGTCGACTGCAATTGTTCTCATCTGCGTGATGTCAGAAATCGACCACAACAATCAGACAACACCTAAGATCATATCTACCATCATCTCATGTATTATTTTTATTACATCAATCTTTAATTACAAGTCTAGATATGCACCATCCAGTCAATTATTTATTTTGATATTCTATCCAAATCAAAAGTGAGTGATTCTCTTCTCTCTTGTAATGATCTAGTCTTTTTATTGCACGTATAATATGTTTACTTACATAGAAAATAACATCTAGTTAGCACTTTGATATTTGATATGAATCATATAATGACATGTTAAAGAATCATAATTGATGGGACTTGTTTAACTCGTTTTCCTACCAACGGTCTTCTTGTTGATGAAACATTTATTTAAGTTATTTTATCTATTGCTTCCGTCCATGTACACGTTTCACACTAGATACTCTCCTACATTGTCCCGTGCACATCTTAAAACCATGCCCAAATTTGCATTCACAAACTTAATTCAGATCAGGTTGGTTTCAACGAGTTTAATCTAAAATTTGATTTTGTGTGACCAGTGTATACTTTCTTTCCGCTTCTAGTTAAGCCTACTGATTTTTGCAAGCTTCATAATGATTTACTATACATATAGAACTTATGTTAAGGTTTAAGGCCAATATTGGATCTACACCCTTTCTCATAGGCTTGCATTCTACATCTAGATTTTGATATAGAGGGGCCGGTTTGAATTAATTCTGAACCTGGATTTGACTTATCCATCTTCCACCTCCACCTAAAAGATAATGAGAGTTTTTATCACATTTGTTGGACCTATCATTCTTGTAGTACATGAAAACCGACATCAGCTTAATGGCAGATCCTAATTCTGTTAGTATCTTTTTAACTTTTGCACTTACATTCATAGTTATAGTTTGATTATTCAATATCCATTTCCTTTACAAAGAACATTGTGTGCTTTAAACCCCACAAGAGGACTTTTCCCACTAATTTCAGCATTCAGTTCTGTTTTCTGAGGCCTGAAAAGTTTATAGTGTCAAACTAATCAAGTTTCTAGAATTTCTCAATTTGTACATGATGATTTAAACCTCAAATCATTCTTGAAAAAAAAAGTTAGCTAATTTACATCTTATACACAAGCTATGGGCCCATGTATGGGCCACTATAATACACAATTCTGTGATGTCTAGTTTAGCAGATGGAACGGCTAGTTAAAAGCTAAATCCAACATCCAAGTCTTATCAATCCTTTAAAATGAAATGCTTTATCAAGAAATTGAAAATAGTGTCTGAGGCCACTTATTTTTAGATTTTTGCTAAAAAAGAAGACCAATAATGATCACCTGCTTGCCTCTTTTTCCTTGCTATGTCTAGCAACCAGTGTTGCCCTGGGAATACTTGCTTGTGTGCTGCCTGCAATTCATATGGTTAGAACACAGCACCTGCTGCGAGGGTGCAATTGCATTAGCAAAGCATGCTTCTTGTGCAAGACACTGGGGACCTGGAACCCAATTAGCTAAGGGGACTTACTCATAAGACTTTTATTTTTCCCCATTTCTTTTGAGTGTGGTGTGGTTTTGTGTGTGCACGTGTGTGTGTGTGTAAGTTGTTTTTTTTTTGTTTTGTTTTGGGGGGGTTGGGGTGGGGGGTGTGTGTGTGTGTGTGTGTGTGTGTGTGTGTGTGATTCCAGTCCTATATTGACCTCTCACATGTCCAGCTTGAACCCGGTGACCTTTCGCTTGGGTTAGTGGAATATTGTTCTAACTACAAGCTTCATCACGTGTACATGCATCATTGACTCCTCATGTTAAGTTGCCATCTGGAATATTTTCTTTTCATTAAAGTGCTGGTACTTTATGCACATCTGTTGGTTGATAATACATTATTTTAGATCTTCATGAATTGTTAGCAGGCAATTATACATGATCTTTTATTTTGCTGCACAGGGTCCAGATTTGGTGATTAGCCAGCCAAAGGAGTGCCTGGATAATATGGTTGAATGGTGTCGCGAGCATCATGGAGCTAGTGGTACATCAGAAATCTGTCTTGTTTTGTTGTCACAAACTTTCTATTCTTATTTGTGAATGAAAAGATTGACATTGACATATTGAATATATTTTAGGGTTGACAGAGAGGGTCCTTCAGAGTTCGACTACTGAGGCAGATGCAGAGAAACAGGTACACTGATAGTTTTCATCTGAAGTTACCGATCCTTTCTTTTACAAGTTTTATATTAATTGATTATCAAAGGAAAGTTTTGATGTACATCTGAAGTTACCAATCCTTTCTTTTACAAGTTTTATATTAATTGATTATCAAAGGAAAGTTTTGATGTACATCTGAAGTTACCAATCCTTTCTTTTACAAGTTTTATATTAATTGATTATCAAAGGAAAGTTTTGATGTAATCTTTTAATTGCGGAATTAGAGAGCCTGGTGGTTGCATTAGTATCCATCTTTGCAATTCAGATGTACACATTATTAGTGCACGTCATACAATATATTCTAAAATACTTCAAATACAATCATGAGAGACAAAATGCTTAGAGAAAATATTCAATTTTAATCTATTTGCACTATCCTACATGTGGTACATAGGAGCCTTTCACCTGAGGATAGCGGACTTAAGAAAAGTAGCTGTGATGAAATCATCATCATAATTAGCAGAGGTTAAAAAGCCCTGATTTTTCTAAGATACACACCATAAATAGTAGTAGTGTACTGATTGAACCTTTTATAGGGTTTACAGATTCAAAAGGAGTAAAATGGATTTTCCTGCAAACTCCAGTTAAACAGCAATGTTTATGTGATTCCTTATGAGAAGAAGTATGAATAAAGTTGCGCCTTAGGCCATCATTCATTGATCAAGCTAGCTTGAAAAGTTTCATCTTTTGTTTGGGAATTTTCGAGATCGATTATGTATTATGTCAATAGGATACGTGTCTTATTTGTACATTTTAGAATTTTCCCTGTGTTGGTGTCACATGATGACTTGCGTCCTTTCAGCATAGGTGCTAAGGATATGAATTTTTCCATAATTGAGAAAGGAACCATGACATTATGGCCTGGATGCAAACTGGGTCAGTCTTTTTGCCTATTTAATTTGACTTATAGAGCATTAAAGTAGTAATAATAGTAAGAGGGAGAAAGAGGGAACAAAAAAGAAGGAAAGAAAGAAAGGGCGAAAAAAGGAAGGAAAGAAAGAAAGGGCGAAAAAAGGAAGGAGAGACATGGGATGAATACTATAGTTTTATGACATAATGGTGTTCATGGCCTTTGCATCCTCTAGCTAAAAGCATGTCGATGGAGGAATTGGACTAGTTCTTCGATGCTTTATGGCAGCAACTGAACCAGTCCACTCTTCGCAATTGAAAATGCCAAAGCCGCTAGCTTAGTGTGGTACTTGTTACTTTACAGGGAGAAGAAAGGCACTTGTTACTTTAAAAGGATAAGTGAGGATGGGTAATGGGTGGTTCAGCCTCTGAAGTCTTAACACTAGAGGACTGCCTGTATAAGTTTGGACTATGTATGATATTCTGCGGGCTTCAGTTTGCAAATAAGGATTGAAATCCTTGGTTGGCTTTTGGGCATGGTCCAAGAATTGACCAAGAGTATCCTTGTATCAGAATGAATCAGGTTAAGTTAGGATACAAATTTGGCTTAGGTCATGCAGGAATATGCCCATACCTGCTCAAAATGTGCTTTAGGGTTAATATTTTACCCAACCTTGCCCTAATCTACAGAAAAATCAAGTCCAAATTCGAACCCTGGATCCGGTTTGGGCCCCCTTGGCAAGTCCAATCTGCCCATTCCCTAGAAGAAAGTGTTACCAGGAGCTCATTTGCTTTTCGGAAAATTGATTCCCCATGCTGGATAACTGCAGGTATGTCAGGAGGTTTTAGCTTGATGTTTTTCTCTAATGCTAATGCTTATTATGGATGGTGAGGCATTAAGCATTATAGATATTTAGACTACTCAACTAGATATTTTTGAAAAATAAAAAGAAAGGGAAGAGGGAAACTGGGTGCAAAATAAGAAGATTTCTAGTAGATAGAAGCACACTTCCTTTGCTTTTCAAGAAGTGAGAAAAGAAAACTTACCCGTAACTTAAGAAATTGAAGGCGAGGTGTCTATTTCTACGTAGTAGATCAGAAGGTTGGGACAGTTAGCATCATGTTTACTCTTAGTTATTCTCCAATCGCTATAGAGCCTTGTTTTTGTACCTGACATTCCCAACCGTATTTGATGGGAAAAGGTTACATGATTATGATGCTGATATGATTGCGATCATTGTATTGGAGCTCTAATACATAGTACTATGACCATTGCTACTACATAGCTTATTATACGAAGCAGTCATATGTTAACTGTTGTCAGTTACATAGAGGATAGGGGCTAACATAGCCCACTGGCACGAAGTATTCAATGAGATTTTTATTGAATATTTAAACCCAAGACTTTATCATTATTTGCTTTAAAGGAAATCCCATCTTCAACAGCCTCCTCTCCCCAGGTAGTGAAGTGATCTCTTAGAGGCTTTGCTTGGCGATAGGCCAGTGTATTTCTGAATTAGATGGATCAAGCAATGCAATGATGTGCTTCCTTTAGTAATGCTTTATTGGACATCAACTTTTCAAATGATTTATGAGCTCTTTTTGGTTTTTGTTTACTTCTTTTCTGACATTTGACCCTGTCATTTGTTGAATATACTTTGCAGCCTCTTTAATTCTTGGAGTATCATTAATATAGTGTTTTGATTATGATTTATGTTACATGTGATGTATTAATCTGGATGTTGCTTCAGTTGTTTATATGTCTGATATTTTCAAGTATTCTATTTAATATATCAAATTGGATATATCAAATTGGACAGTTTTAGCAAAGGCATATCTGCTTATTATCATATATTGGTAGCTTATCAGTTGTTTCTGTTGCAATTGATTTTTAAACTAACATTTACTCTTGCAGGTTATGGAATTTGTTGAGAAACACATTGGTTCAGACAGAGCACTTCTGGCAGGAAATTCTGTGTACATGGATCTCATATTTTTAAAGGTTAGTAAAATTTACTCATGCTCTGTGTAATCCGTTGCTCTTTGCACTTGTACTATTTATACAAGGTTGAACGCTGTAAATTTATTACTTCCATTTATTTCTCTGCGGACATATAAATGGTATCAGATTTAGTAGAGTAAGAGTCTAGGACCAAAGGAGTGTGCGATTGCTTCCATAGCATTACGCTACTTCCACATACATCTAGATTTAAGCATTGAGTATTAAAGCATAAAATATTGTTTAGATGAGATTATTTGGCACGAAACATGGTCATAGGATCAGCCCGGTGGAATTTGTAATACTTCAAGTTGGTCTTGTTTTTGGAAAGATTAGCTGTGAAGTATATTAGCGAAAGCCTTATCATTGAATATAATCAAATCTGTGTAGTGTAGAATTAACTGAGGCTCCATTGGCAATCCCATCTAGAACAGTATATTTTTAACTGGAGTTGTTGCTGATATGATAGCTCATTCTTCAAATTGAACTGTGATTTGCATAAATTCCAGTTGAAGTGGAACTGCCTGCAGTGAAGGGACTCTTCTGTTATTGATAAAAATAATTGAATCATACCGTGATATTTTTCAAATGGGTTGCAGTACAGTGTTTGCTCTTTCTTTTCTAAGCTGCATTAAACCACAGTTTGAAAATTGAAACCTCATTGCTAAAAAAAGGTTGCGACGGTATTTGCATGAGCAATAGAAATACAAAGGGGCAGAAATGTATATGTCAAGTAGGAGGAAAGGGTACAAGATTAGTCTGTTAATGTTTGAACTAAATTAAATGGTCTTGACAGGGGATGCAGCCTGTTAAGCAAGAACATCTATCCAAATCTGAAACTTGTAGAGCACAAGTTTATTGATTCCCGTATTTGGATGTTATGGTGTACAAGTGATCCTGGCTCAAATTTGGAAGTTCCTGGTTCTGCTAATACTCAAACTAGAATCATCTTACAATTTCTGTAAGTGAGGCCTAAATACTGTAGCATTACTGAGTTTTGGTTTGTTTACCCTGTATTTTTTTGATATCATTCTCCTGAACATATTCTTACTTGGTTACTATGTTCCCTTTGAACGATTGTTGTTCGCCTCAACTCGGTGTTTTTTTTTTTTATGCTTAATCATGGTCTTTCTTGGTCATCGTTTGCGCATAATAATTAGATTTATCAATTAGAGATGTGCAACTTTCAGTTGGCTTCATCTACTATCTATTTGTTGATTTGTTGCTTGTGCTTCCTTCACAGAAATATATGCCAAATTTGGCAGCTCTCTTCTGTCATGTACTGGTTGATGTTAGCAGCATCAGTGCTTTATGCATCCGCTGGTTTCCCAAAGGTAATGCATTCTTCAAATTTATTTTTCTTGAAGACAAACTTTATCAAAATTATGAGAATCCATATGTCATTGATTAACTGTTTATTTTTGGAGCTTTAAGTCCCCTAAGCATGGGTGCTGGTTTCTCTGATTTGTAATTTACGTAACCATCTGGATTAGATTTGTGTCTATGGCCCCCTAGGCATGGGAACATAGTTATTGTTTTTGCTAGATAGATTCTCTCTATCTGGGAGAGGATGTTTGCATAAGATTATTGTTTGTTTCTCTTAACAGTAGCAGTAGTCAGTTTAGATGATTTTTTTTTAAACACAAAAATGATAAGTCATGTTCCCTGACTACTATAACTGTATTTAGCAAAGTAATTGAATTCCCTATTTTTTTTAAAAAAATTTGCGAACAGTTTGTGCACAGCATAGCAGATGAACAAATTCGCCTTTTCAAACAAGTTGTGCACAGCCTATCACACACACATAAAATTGCGATTATCCTTGATAATTCACATACACTCCGCGGTATTCATGAAGTATTCGGCAAGAATTTAGATATTCTAACAAAATAGTTTTAAGGTTACTACAGGAACTAGGAACTACTCAAGACCCGGTGAAATGCATTAACCAGCCAGCTGAATGCTTGAATGTGTTGCAAGCAAGCCTAAAACTTTATATAACAGCTTGACTTAGGACATATCTTTTATCCTCAGCTATACAAGTTTTCACCAGCTATTGCCGATAGTTCCAATTTTCTGGATATTTCCTGAATTATGAATTATTCTTCACCCTTGCCAAATTATTCCTGAACGTGGAATTTGAGTCTGGTATTTAGCACCATTACCTGAGTTATTTCTATTGTCCCCTGCCCTTCACTTGGTGAACACACACACACACACACACACACACACACACGCGCGCGCGCGCGCGATAATAAACAAAGTTTTCCTGGCTATCTGAACTGTATTTAGCACCATTAAATGATTTATATTTCATTATCAACTGTCCTTTCGTTGGTGAGTACATTACATCATTCCATCATTCCAACGGTTGCTTCTCAAATTACATATTCCATCAAATTAAAGTTGGCATCAATTAGATTTCTATCTGAGTATCATATCTTTAATTTCTATTAGCGGTTAGAATGACTGCTGCCTATTTGAAATCTCATAATCTGCAAGTTTGATGATTTATTCTTTTCTTTTGTTATTTGTTTCGAAAATAATGTAAAAAAGGTTGTCATCATGAGCCGCTAAAATCAACTCTCTTTTGTTTTGTTTTTCCTTTTTAATAGAAAAGAGAGAGGCTCCTAAGAAGGAGAACCACCACAGAGCAATGGATGATATCAGAGAGAGCATAAAGGAGCTCCAGTACTACAAGGAGAACATATTCAAAGGACCCAGTAAGTTGCAACAATGATTACCCAGAGACTGATGCATAAATGTAAAAACGAGCATTGCCATTTTGTAAAGCAAATTCCACTTAGAATTGGCGTGGACCACACAACCGCGAGTCATCAATTCATTGTAGGGAGGACAGATCAACTTTCACAGGGTTGCCAAGCTGCTTACATGTTGTATTGAAGGGGTTGGCTTTAATCCATTTCTCAAATTGTCCGAATTACAGAAAAGGAAAATTGTAATTCCTGTCCATTTTTTGTAGTCAAGTTCAGCTTGAATATATGACAAGATTTTACAGTTCCCTTCATTGCAACTAGTCCTCCCTTCTTGTGTGTGAAAGAATTGTTTGTGTTTGTGCACATGCATGTTTGTGCAGTGATATAAAGTCTCTGTGTTGGCGCACACGGTCTCTTTATTTATGTGTGTTTGTGCGCGCGCGTGTTTGTGTGGTGATATGAAGTCTGTGTGCGCGCGTGCGAGCGCACACGCTCTTATTGTTTGTGTGTGTGTTTTGCGCGTGCATGTATTTGTGCAGGTGATGTGAAATCTGGAAGACTTTCAACAAAGGCTGAAAGAGTGGGGATATCCTTGGGCAGGCACAACTTTTGGTTGCCATGATGGCGAGTACAGCACTCACGCACTGTTTGGTGTGCAAACCCTAGCTTTCTACTAAAAGGAGCTCATCAAGATAGTGATGGAGTGAGTTGCAGGTCAACTGAAACATAATCTTCCAACAAACACACTCCGGATATTGGGTATGATGGCACCTTTGGAAAGTAGAGTGACTGCATGATCTTCTTTCATATGCCATCTGCTCCACCACTTCACACACAGTGCCAGCACCATTCTTCTTTGCTTGCCACTAATTTTGCCATTTAAGTGGATAACCCTCAGAAACCTTGTCATGGAATATCTGAGGATAAGGGTTGCAGCATATCAGTTTCGGATCTCAACCTGCACCATGAGATCTGGTGCTGGCCACCTCATGTAGGTTGATGCCGCGTAGTTAGTTAATTAGTAGAGTTATTTGGTTATAGAGTCTTGAGTAATATTTGAAGCTATAATAATAGTTTGAGTGTGATTTGGTTTTGTATGCATTATAGAGAAAGAGGGTAACTTTCATTAACTGGGTTGGTTACCCGTGTAATTTCCATTATTACTCTTCTCTTTTGTAAAGTAAGTTTGCCAGGAATCATGGCGATGAGACTCATCCGTCAACTGGTTGTCAATTTTGATCTTATTGAGCAGATGCTCCATGACCTCCTTGATCTTGGTAGTTGATTTGTCTCCATAAATGATAGCTTCCCTAAAGTTCTTATTTGAAGAAGGTAAAAGCCACAGTAAGAGAAGTGCTTGATCCTTATTTTCTATTTTAACCTCTATCTGATCTAAATCATTAATAATAGAGGAAAATTCTATAATGTTAGACTTGATAGGTGCACTTTCATGCATGCGGAGAAGAAAGATTCGCTGCTTCAGAATCAACTGATTCGTCAATGACTTCTTCAGATAATGATTCTAAAGTCGCTCCCACAGAAAGAATGTTGTTTTCTCTGAAGAAAACTCATCCAATATTTCGTCTGCCAAGTAAAGCTGAATAGTCATCAAAACTTCTCATCCAACTCCTGTCAAGTTTCTTTATTCATTTTTTGGGGTTTTTTCTCTTTCTTGAGTAATAATTTCTTCAACCCGCTCTGAGTCGGGATGACGTTTATTCTAATCTGTCACCTGCTGAAATTGATGACACCATCGAACTTCTGAATATCAAACTTGATTACAGACATCTTAACATTAACCTTACTTTGATACCAATTATTGCGCAACTGGCTGATATCTTTTGATACCAGTTGTTGTGGATCGACGCAGCGGAAAGACATGACTGTCTAGCAACGAGAAGAAAAAGAGATAAGATATCCTGATGTAGAGAAAACCAACACACAACTTAACGCGGTTCTACCGATCAAACAGATCGTGTGTAAGTCCATGAAATAAGGGGAGAAGCTTTATTGAACTTTGGGGAGTACAATAAGAAATACTTACACCTCTCACTAAGAAAATTACAAGCTTTTGATAACCGCTGAAAATAGCGAACCCTTATGCCTAAAACTTCTCTCACGAATCACTATTGTTATCTACATTGTTCTCTCATACATTTAGGCCACCCCAAGGGGTTATTTATAAACTATATGGTCATCTAGCCCTACATAAACTCTATTAGTACGAACAACACCGCTTCATAGGAAAAAAAAACTTGAATCCAATTAGAACTGGAAACAGAACCTGAAAAGAAAACTGCCAGCATGCCGATTAGTCAATAGTTCGGATAATTAGTCGACTAATCATGCCATTAGTCGATATACAGTCGACTACTGAGATGTATCCACTCTCTATTTGCGCCACTAGTCAACTCCTGAGATGCCATTAGTCGACTAATTTTTCATTAGTCGACTACCCTGGCCCTGAGTCGACTAGCCTGTGCACCAACTATGCAAATCTGTCCGTTCTTGATCTCTGAAGTTTCGTCTACCATCACGACGTATTCCAGTCACAATCCTAACATTTACGCAATCTGACTTTTTATTTGCATTCGCGTCGGAAGACATTGCTAGATATAATAATTAGTTATCAATCATATCTAGTGAATATCTAACATTGTATTAGAGCGAAGATCTTAACTCAACTGGAGGAGCCAGAAAGAGAGGGGAGCAAGCAAGCAAATGAGACAAGGTAACAAGTTTGGAATTGATCAGGTGCATGCACCTTATTTTCAGCTAACAAATTGCTAACTTCGATTGTTTGACCTAATCCAAGTTTACATTCAGTGCATGGAAAGCTATTGCCCAGCTGTTTCATCCTTTCATGGTGGTCAGCTCATCTCCATCAGAAATGCACAACTGAACAAGGTTCTCCATCAAGGAAGCCAAACACTTGTGGGCTGAAGTAATTAGCTTGAGTTTTTCATCCTCTCCTCTTTTGGAATTGTTCAATCAAATCAATGTCTAATTTTACTAGTCTTTCCCGTTATAATAGTAGAGATAATTTATAATGGATAACAAGATTTAAGATTTATGATGAGATCAGGTGTTGAACCCCATGTGGAGTAATGTCATTTTAATATTAAAGATACTTAATTTTTTTTTAACTTTACTATGGAGCATTAATGATTTTTTTTAAAAAATTATGTCATTAACTGATATTAAATACAAATTGCCTTAATATCATAATGCAAGGCTTGAACCAAACAATACTCTATAGTTATGAGTATTCTTACTTTAAGTGCTTATTGTCAATCATCCATGGAGTTAACAATTTTATTTTTCCATTTCGTAGTAATGCCTGAAATATGAAGCATGTCATAATCCAATCTCATCTATTTATCCCTTTTGCCACACGCTAGTTGTAGTTAACAATATGAATAACATTTTGGGTTCGGTTACATTACACATCGGCGGTAAATAATTTAGGGGCTACTTGATTAGGGTGAAAGTGAGGAAGTAGTAATAGTTCCCTTTGAAACTTGAGAATTGGTTAGTGAGTTTTCTGATGTTTGGATGTTGTTGGGAAGTGTGATTTGAAAAATGTTGTGTCTTTTCTGGTGTTTGGATAGTAATGTGAAAGTGAAAGCGAAAGTGAAAAAGTTGACCACAAAATTGACCGCAAAATAATATTAAAATAAAAATTAGATTGTAATTAGAATCCAAGTGAGATTTATATAACCATAAAATTAACTGTTTTGAGCTATAACTTATTACAAATGAGATTTAAATGACTAAAAAATTAACTGTAACACCCTGAAAGTGAGGAAGTGATTGTGTAAAAGAGAAAAGAGAAAAGGAAAAAGAATTTTCTCATATTTCTTTTCTGGTGTTTGAATAGATAGGGAAGTGAGCAATTATACTTTCCCATTTCCTTACTTTCACTCACTTCCTTGCAACCAAATAGGCTCTTAGTTACACACATCATTCTCCACTCTTGTATTTGCAGAGAGATATATAAATAAACCTAAACTGTTATTAAAACTTTGTTGGGACCTTATGTTTCCCAATAACTTTTATATACAATTATGTGCACATATATTCATGCAAATTCAAGAACAGAGAGTGATGTGTGTAACAAATTATTTTACTCTCTATGTGTTGTGCGCGCAGACAATCACAACAACAAACCAACAGAGAATCCCTAGATCTCCAGCACAATGCAATCACAAGAGAAAACTCACAAATCACAAACACCAAGTTTAACGAGGTTCGGCCAACGTGCCTACGTCCTCGGGGCAATCAGTGGAGAGGTTTTACTATTAGGAAGATGAATACAAGTTGCTCTAAGTCTCTTTGAATGCAAGAGAACTTCAGCAAATACAATTTTCGCAGAGATTAAAACCCTAGAAATCCTTTAGGCTTAAATACCTCATACAATGGATCAGCAGAAAAACCCAGAACCCGCATGTCGGTCGACCGGGACGGTCGACCGACCTCCCAATTCTCCAATAATACCGGTCGACCGGGCCGGTCGACCGAAAAAACTCGAGAGTTTGGGGTTTGACAGTCACGGGCTTCCGGTCGACCGGGACGGTCGACCGAAAAAACCCGAGAGTTGGGTCTTGTCAGTCAGAGCCCTTCGGTCGACCGGGCCGGTCGACCGCTCCAACTCCTGTGCATGTTGTGCACGTCGGTCGACCGCACCGGTCGACCGACCTCTGTCATTTTCTGCTGCTGCTGCTTTTTCCTGCCCGCTGTTCCTTTGCCTTTCGTCGTAGACTCCTTGGCAATCTTCAACAGCACCTGGCCATGAATTCACCTCCTCTACTGTACTCTCTCCTCCAACAATTCTCCACCTCGGTGAAGATTTCCAAATCTGAGCCGAATTCCGACTCGATAGCGGCTGCACCAACCCGGTTGCCTACGTACCCCTTGCCCAAGGGATCAAGCCGTCCGTAGTTCACCCAAATGAGCTTCAGCAAGCTCATTTCACCTGAAGGACATGGAGCAAGTCTTTGCAGTGTGCAAACTTCACTCCCGTCACCACCTTTGTAAGCATATCGGCCGGATTCTCCGAAGTGTGAACTTTCAACAAGTCAATGTCACCTTCTTCTAGAATCTCCCGTACAAAATGATACCTGACATCAATATGCTTCGTCCTTGCGTGATAGACCTGGTTCCTTGCCAAGTAGATGGCACTCATGCTGTCACAGTTTATCTTCAAAATATCCTGTTCCACGCCCAGATCATCAAGCAATCCCTGAAGCCAGATTGCCTCCTTCATAGCCTCTGTCAAAGCCATATATTCAGCCTCTGTGGTCGACAACGCGACGGTAGACTGAAGTGTGGAGCGCCAACTCACCGGTGCCTGTGAGAATGTGAAGACATATCCCGTCGTCGACCGGCGTTTGTCAAGATCACCTGCATAGTCTGAATCCACATAACCTATGCATTCCTGCTTTCCGGTGTTGTCCTTCTCAAATACCAGGCCTACATCAACAGTTCCCTTGATGTACCTCAGAATCCATTTCACAGCTTCCCAATGACTCTGTCCAGGATCATGCATGTATCGACTCACCATGGAGACTGCCTGTGAAATATCTGGCCTCGTACACACCATTGCATACATCAAGCTACCCACTGCATTGGCATATGGAACATGAGACATATGCTCACGCTCTTGAACACTCCTTGGAGACATCTTCGCTGACAACTTGAAGTGCGGCGCCATTGGTGTACTAACAGTCTTAGTATCTTTCCCGATATTAAACCTCTGCAGTACCTTCTCCAGATAGCCCTTCTGAGTCAAGCTTATCCTGCCAGCATCCCTGTCCCTTGTGATCTCCATGCCCAATACTTTTCTTGCTTCCCCCAGATCCTTCATCTCGAACTTAGACGATAACGTCTTCTTCAGAGAATCAATAGCAGATCTTGACCTAGAAGCAATCAGCATATCATCTACATAGAGAAGTAGATAGATATACTCCCCTGATGGTAACTTGTTGTAGTACACACATGGGTCGAAGTGGCTTCGTGTGTACTTCTTCTTCCTGATGAAGCTGTCAAATCGCTTGTACCACTGTCTAGGAGACTGCTTCAAACCGTACAGCGATTTCTTCAGCTTACATACCAACTCCTTTTTCCCTGCAGCTTTATAACCTGTGGGCTGAGTCATGTAAATCTCCTCCTCAAGATCGCCGTGGAGAAAGGCGGTCTTCACATCAAGTTGGTCAAGGTCCAACTCATTCTGCGCCACCAAAGCCAATAGAATCCGAATAGACGAGTGCTTCACTACTGGGGAGAACACCTCGTTGTAGTCGATTCCTTCTCTCTGTGCGTAGCCTTTAGCCACCAGCCTTGCCTTGTAGCGCACTTTATCTTCTTGAAGAGATCCCTTCTTCTTAGCAAATACCCACTTGCACCCTATGGCCTTCTTCCCCTTGGGCAACTTGGTAAGTTCCCATGTGTTGTTCTTGTAAAGAGATTTCATCTCTTCATCCATGGCCCCTTTCCATAACTCAGCTTCTGAACTAATTTCAGCTTCCCTGAAAGTAGATGGAATAGCCTCTTCAACAACTGGAAGTGCATATGCAACAACCATATCGGTGGTGAGCCAGCCTGGTCTCCTAGTATTCCTCCGTGGTCTTCCAACTGCAGTAGTATCTGGAACAGTACCCATGACCTGCTCCTGATCCTCTTCAACAACTTCAGCATCTTCTTCTGCAACTTGATCACCTCCCTGTGTCACCTCAGGGATGATCTTTACTGACACTGTGTCCTCTAGAGATGGTGGATTTGCATCACTCTCCACCTGCTGCAATAGCTCCTTGGTCTTGTTGGTCTCCACCTGCTGAGAGACCGTAGGCTTCATCATAGAGGCCTCATCAAATGTGACATCCCTGCTGATTATGAACTTGTTGTCCTGTTGGTCCCAAATCTTAAACCCCTTGGTTCCTCGCTTGAAGCCAATGAACACCCCTTTCTTTGCTCTCGGATCCAACTTGTCTTCTTTGACATGGTAGTAGGCTGGACATCCGAAGACCCGTAGCAAATCATAGTCCACAGCATCTTTTCCTGACCAAGCTTCCAGAGGAGTCTTCCCCCCTATTGCAGATGACGGCAACCTGTTCACAAGATGGCATGCATGCCCCAAAGCTTCAGCCCAAAACTTCTTCGGCAGTCCTGCATTTGACAACATGCACCGAACCTTCTCTAGCAAAGTCCGGTTCATTCTTTCAGCCACCCCATTCTGTTGCGGAGTTTCCCTTACTGTGAAGTGTCTCTCTATGCCCTCATCTAGACATAGCTGTAGGAACGGATCTGACTTGTACTCTCCTCCGTTGTCAGAACGGAGGACCTTGACTTTCCTTCCCGTGCTTCTCTCCTGATTAGCCTTCCACTTCACAAACAATTCTAGGACTTCACTTTTGTGTCGCATAGTGTACACCCAACATCGCCTAGAATAGTCATCAATGAACGACACAAAATAGTGGTTACCTCCAATTGATGCAGTCTTGGAAGGTCCCCATACATCCGTGTGAACATAATCAAGAATGCCTTCGGTGCAGTGTGAAGCTGTACCAAACTTCACCTTCGTCTTCTTGCCGATGATGCAATGTTCACACAGATCCAATTTGCAGGTCTCTGCACCCTTCAGCAGCCCTTTCCTCACAAGAGCTTGCATCGATTTCTCCCCTGCATGTCCCAGCCTCATGTGCCATAGCCGGGTTAGATCTTCCTTCTGACTGGTAGAAGCTGCCACCTGCCCTGTCACTGTACTACCCTTCAAGTAATACAAATTGTTCCGGCGGTCGGCCTTCAACACCACCATTGAGCCCTTTGTCATTTTAAGAACACCTTCTTTAATAGACACACTGAGCCCCAATGATTCCAAAGCACCCACAGAGATCAAGTTCCTCTTCAGCTGAGGTACATATCTCACTTCTTTCAGCTCCCTCACCATCTCGTCAAACATCCTGATCGGAATAGTGCCTACACCCTCCATGATGCACGGATGATCGTCGCCCATGACGACCGAACACCCCTCCAACTTCTCAAGACTGGTAAACCAATCTCGATTAGGGCATACATGATATGTAGCACCTGTGTCCAGGATCCACTCTTTATCCACCGAGTAACCTACAACAGGAGTAGTCACTGAAAAAGAGAACTCTGAAGAATCTGAATCTGCTCCATCTGCCTGTGATTTACCGCTTGTAGCTTTTGTCACCCTTGTCAGATTTGCCTCAGACTTTGATTCCTTCTTCTTCCCCTTGTACTTTGGACAGTCAACCTTCCAGTGCCCAATCTCTTTGCAGAACATGCACTGATTTTTCTTAAGATCCCTGAAGCCTGACCTAGACTTCGATCTTCCTCTCACCTCCTTGCCTTTCCTCGATGAATTCCTGCCTCTTACTTCCAAAGCCTCCGCTGATGAACTAGACCGACCTGAATGTCTCTCATTCTTCCTTGTCTCATAACTCATCAGTGCTGACGACACTTCATCATAAACTAAGGTTTGCCTTCCATTTATGAATGTCATAGTGAATGTCTCATACTCCTCCGGTGGGAGTGAGTTCAGGAGAATAACTGACTTGTCTTCCTCACTTACAGTGACATCCACATTTAGCAAGTCTGTAAGAAGCTTCGTATATCGGTTGATGTGCTCGTTTACTGTGCTTCCCCTCTGCATCCTGAACTGATACAGCTTACTCTTAAGTTTCAACCTAGACTCCACACTCTTTGTCAGGTACTTCTTCTCAAGAGTATTCCACAGTTTCTTCGCTGACGTCTCATGTTGTACAAGATATTTGATGTCTTGTGACAAGCATGAACGTATCAAGCCACATGCCGACCTATTCATCTTCGCCCACTCTTCCTCAGTAGTAGTGGTCTTCTTCCTCTCTAATAGGAGCGTGTCCTCGAGGTTCTGTGCATTCAATGCATCCATGACCTCACACCTCCACATCCCGAAATTATTAGTTCCATTGAACTTGACAACTTCGATCCTTGAGTGATTCATTGTTTTAACGGAAGTAGTTTCTTCTGCCATTGAGGTCTTCTTTTGATTCTCTATTTATGCGGAAGAATAATCCAATTGAAAATAGATCTTTACTCAGATAAAAATGAGATTTTTACCTGCCTCTTGAAACCCTAGATCGAGTTTCTCACCGGATCTACTCCAATCACTGATTCAACAAGCCCTCCTTGTGTCCTCCTGAGATCGACACACGATCTCCTCGAACACCAATACCTCTGACCTGAGATCGACACACGATCTCCACCTGATCAGATCTGGAGCCCTTCGAATCCTCAGAATCCCAAGCGTAGCCTGAAGCTCTGATACCACTTGTTGTGCGCGCAGACAATCACAACAACAAACCAACAGAGAATCCCTAGATCTCCAGCACAATGCAATCACAAGAGAAAACTCACAAATCACAAACACCAAGTTTAACGAGGTTCGGCCAACGTGCCTACGTCCTCGGGGCAATCAGTGGAGAGGTTTTACTATTAGGAAGATGAATACAAGTTGCTCTAAGTCTCTTTGAATGCAAGAGAACTTCAGCAAATACAATTTTCGCAGAGATTAAAACCCTAGAAATCCTTTAGGCTTAAATACCTCATACAACGGATCAGCAGAAAAAACCCAGAACCCGCATGTCGGTCGACCGGGACGGTCGACCGACCTCCCAATTCTCCAATACCGGTCGACCGGGCCGGTCGACCGAAAAAACCCGAGAGTTTGGGGTTTGACAGTCACGGGCTTCCGGTCGACCGGGACGGTCGACCGAAAAAACCCGAGAGTTGGGTCTTGTCAGTCAGAGCCCTTCGGTCGACCGGGCCGGTCGACCGCTCCAACTCCTGTGCATGTTTGTGCACGTCGGTCGACCGGACCGGTCGACCGACCTCTGTCATTTTCTGCTGCTGCTGCTTTTTCCTGCCCGCTGTTCCTTTGCCTTTCGTCGTAGACTCCTTGGCAATATTCAACAGCACCTGGCCATGAATTCACCTCCTCTACTGTACTCTCTCCTCCAACACTATGTGTAATGTAACCAAAACACTAACATTTTACATTCTTCTTTATATCTGAAAAGTATAGAAACTCAGTCTTTGGGTATGCAACCAAAACACTAACATTTTACATTCTTCTTTATATCTGAAAAGTATAGAAACTCAGTCTTTGGGTATGCTTTCTGCAAAAATGTTTTCGTGACAGAATAAAAATCATGTCATATCACAACATATCAGATCCTTAATCAAAATACTTTTATTCTCAATTGCTTTTTTAATTAAAAGGATAACTAATATTTTCCTTTGCCGGCCCTTTATTTGGACAATTTTTCTAGTTACAAACAATTCAATGTATTAGAGCAAGACAAAATTTACACACACATATTGCATATGTCAAAAAACTTCATTGATAGCCTCGTGTCACCGGTGGCACATCAAGATGTTTTCTCAACGTGAATGTAAATGTAATAAGATTTTTAGAAAAAAAATAAAAGTAAAAAGTAATGTTACACCCACCAACACTTGAACTTGTGACCTCCGATAACTTAGATTTATAAGTTACCACTTGAATCAGAGCTCAAAAATATTTTTATTTTGTAGAAATAATCTAAAAAGAAGAAAATATATGTAAAAAAATTACAAACTGTATGTACTATTTCAGTATTTTATAAAATATTGTGCGAGCCTTCACTTGCACTTACGTAAGTCCGCCTCTGCCGTATCACAAGGAGAGGAGTTTTAGAAGAGCTAATAAAACATGTAATATTATGTGACAAGCACATCACAAATTCAAAATATAGCTCAAGTACATGTTAGTTCAAGGAAATCATCCACCAAAATCTAATACAGAACAAGAATGAATAAAGAGAGTGCACGTGTGGAGCACGTGTTGCCCCTGAATTGTCCTGTATTTTGCTTTTTATCCCTCAAAATTTCAATTTTTTTCTGCTTTTCAACAAAACATGCAGCTCCTGACATAAGTTCACCTTTACCTTCTAATTAGAAATGTTTGGCTAGTGTAGTTAGGTATTAGGATTTAGTGTTTTGGAAGAAGAGAACTTGAAAGGAGTTAGAAATTTAGGTTTTTTTTTAATTGTTTGTCCGAAATTAGATTTAGCTAGAGTTAAATGTTGAGAATATAGAGAGAAAAAGAAAGAGAAGCTAATTCTAATCTTTTAGTGGAATCAGCAACTCTTGAGTTTGAAAAATTAGATGAATTTTAAGTTGTTTTGAGGATAGTTTTGAGCTAAATCTATTTTTTTCATGACTTGTTAACTCTTACCTGTGATCGTTTGGTCAGAGTTAACCAGAATTAGCTCTATTGTCGAGCTAACTCCACTTGACAAATGATGCCTAATTAACCTTCTTATCTTCACTTTTTGTCTAGAAAATAAATTATCACTTTTCAGTTTAACTCCAATGCATATGTTTGATTTGATGTCCACTCTTTTATAGAGTTGGTTTTTATCTATGAACAACCAATTATTTATGTACTCCAATTAAAAAAGTGATTACCTATAAAATCTAATAGGTAGTCAGCTGCACAATCCATAATTTGCCTAAAAAATTAAATTAAAAAAAAAAATCAATTGTTCCCAATTTCAAAAGCAAAATAAATGGTCCATGCACTAAAACTTCAATTACTCTCTCATAAAATTGCCAAAATTACAAAAAGAAAAAAAAGCTAAAAATTAATTAACAATAAACCGCAGAGCCAGCCCCAAGTGGACCCCCATAAGAACCACAGAAACAGGCACACTCAAGAGCACAAGCCCCACCAATCCCAGCGCGACACCTGGCCTCGTGTTCATCGCGAACAATTGGATCAATCCGGCAGCCTGACAAACATCCGACCCGTAACAGCTCTCGTAGTAGCTCTTCTCCCACTCCGTCCACCCTATCGGATCCGGGTCGGGTCTCTCGGCCACCCGCAGCTCCTCAATCCGCTTTCGGAGCACCACCATGTTCTCGTCGACCAACCCGCCGCCGTAGTCCCGCCCGTACCCGTCCCCGTTCGCCACGGAGCAGATCATTATCGGGTGTTTCCTGCGGCGGAACGCGGCGGATCCAATTGGGAAACGGGTCGGGTTTGTGGGGAGTTTAGTGGAGGGAAGGGGACGGGGGAGTGAGAGAGAAGTTGTGTCCATTTTGAGTTTGGTTAATTTTGAACCCTAGTGTGGAGAGCTTGGGTCTCTCTCTTGGTCTCTATTTATAGGCTCGTGATGTGGGTTGGAAAACTTGGAAACTAATATTATTATAATAGTTTGTATTTTGGTGGGAACTTCACCTAAAAGTGACTAAAGTGATAGGTACACGTAAGACCTTTTTAGACCAAATTATTTTTGTTTTCTAACAAGTTAAAGCTTTTAGCTTTAGTGTTCGAGCCATTCTATATTAGTTCCAATGGTGTAGTCAACTGAGGGAGCATAGCTCAAGTGATCCTTTTATTTGAAAGGTTGTGAGTTGAAATCTCTCTGTTTGTAGCATGCGAGAAATATTTTTAATTCGTTAATACTCATGCGTGAGCAGCGTATGTTTCATTGTTGGGCTCGGATTGACTCCTTCGCGTTTAGGGCCGGGATGGTCTTTCTCGTTATACGCTGTCTATCACAGTTGATGAACGGTCTAGAGCGGGAGAGAGAAAAAAACACGTCTTGTGGTGAGGCTTACAAAACACGTTTTTATTTTATTTTCTTTCTCTTATTCTGGTCTGTCCATCAGTTGTGATAGACGGCCCACAACGAGAAACACCATCACCTGATCGAAGAAGCCAACCCAAGACCTTTATTGTCTCTTCATGAAAGCTTCTTTTTTACTGTGATTGGATTTCATTTCTTCAACAATGACGTGCTGGCCATGTAGTTAAGTTAGTTTTGAGTATGAAAAAAGAATAGAATACTAGAAGTTCTCTCTTGTCATCTCGAATTAGGTATTCAAAAATAGATATTTGTTAAAAAACAGGGAGAATGAATCAATATACTAATATTAGACCCCTTAGGGTCCAGTGAATTTGTATTTTCTCACCAAAAAGAAATAATAATAATAATAAAATGAACATACCCATGCATGCAATTTGATCGTCTTGTTGGATAAAGGACAGATATTCCTCTTATGATTTTTGTTAGAGCCTTGCCTTGGATTTGTGATTGTGATTCACATGCAGTATTAATTCTTTTAAAAATATTCTAAATCTTTTCTGAAATAACTAGTAATTTTTGTTAGAGCCGAAATAAATTCCAAATTCTTGTAAAAGTTTCATGAATCATGCAATATGTCAACATATTATTTTTTATGACTTAGATATTCAAGAAAAACTTTACATCAAGCTGGCCTTCATTATTTTGTCTTAACTCCAAGAGTACAAACTTTACTTCAAGATTGGAAGGTAATACGCAAAAATTGTTAAATGGCAAAAATCAAAAGGTTACAAGAATTTAGAGTTTCAGAGAAGCAAAATTTTCTTTTAGTTTTATAATGTCAAGGTCAAGCCTAATAAGCTCAAATTTCACGTGCAAATTCCAATTGCTTTTATTTTATTGCCATCAGTTTACATGCTAATTTTATCATTAATCATTTTTTACTCTTTGTTTGCTTCTTGAATTTTGATTTATTATAGAAGTTAATTTAAACTTTAAATTAAGACTGTGAGAGCTAACATACGTAAAATATTATTTGAACAGAAGAGACGTGAGAAAAGACTTTGTTATAATAATAATGAGAGTATTTACAAACTGACAAGATTCCAATATATTATATGCCATGTTGTTTAATAAAATTTATCATAAAATAAAAAGAAGAGTAAAAAACTTTCTTTTTTAACATGTATTGGCTAGAAAAATATCTTATCTAGCAGATTTTGACTGAAACATTTTTTTTTTTCAGTCTAAGGATGTTGCTTATTTATGAAAAATTATTCTTTCCTTATTTTGAATAAAAAGATAAAAACTTATGACTCACATACATGAGGTATCTGTATCTCATCCGTCAGCTGAGCGAACTCTTTCAGCTGGCACTGTGACCTGATCACAGTCCTAAAAAATTTCAGATATTCTCAATAAAATTAGCGCTGTGATCATAATAGCAGTCCTCACAAAACACTACGATCTTGGTTGCAGTCTTCACAAAAAAACTGCAATCGCAGTCCTTATAAAATATAGCGATTATGGTAGCAGTCCTCACAAAAACACTAGACTTGGTAGCAATCTTCACAAAACACTGCGACCCTGGTAGCGCTGCAATCAAAATTTGTGCTGAGATTTAGCCACGTTCCTGCCAGCTGAGAAAGTCTCTCAGCTGGCGGCTGAGGTATATTTTTCTCTATATACATTTTTTTTTCGGGAAGGTAAGTTCCAGGGTATTCCAGAGCGGCCCACTCTATTAGGGATAAATTCCCTACACGCAGAGATATAATGATCTTATGAGAACAGTTCTCAAATTAAACTTTATGAGAACTCCATGATAGGCCACCCTATGAATAATCCGAACAATTCATCTTACTCTACATATTCTAATTAGGTTAATCAAGAAAAATCAAGATATTTCAAATTTTTTAACCCATGCATTAAGTTAGAAAAAATATGTTATATTAACTGTAGAAAAAATGTAATTTGATGCAGGGATAAAAAGACTTGAAATCGCTTGATTTTTCATAATTACTCTAATTAGAATATGTAGTTCAAGATGAACAGTGCAGATCATCAATGGTGTGATCCATCGTGGAGTTCTCATGATGCTTAATTTGAAAACCGCTCTCATGAGATCTTTTTCCTTATATATATATATATATATATATATATATATATATATATATATATATATATATATATATATATATATATATATATATATATATATATAGAGAGAGAGAGAGAGAGAGAGAGAGAGAGAGAGAGAGATTGTGTCATTCCGAAAGGATTCGAGCTCGAATCATTCCCACTCAAATACCAATATCTGTCATTCAAATACAAGATCCACTCTTTTAAAGTTGATCTATATTATTTAAAGTAATTAAAAATAAAAAATCAAGTGTTTTGAATACTTTTTTTCCATCCATCAAGCGGCGCAAAATAGACGGCCGAAAGTAACGAGTTGGTTAAATTTATGTCTTTAGACATTCAAATTCTCGATCAGGTTATTTGATCATAATCTAAACATTTAAATACCCTTACAAACCAATTTTTGTTAGGCTTCAAATGTTCTACACCGTTAAACTAATCAACTCACTATTTAGGCCGTCCATTTTCCCCTACTTGATGCATTGGCAAAAAGTATTTTAAATATTGGAATTTTTATTTATAAATACTTAAAATAATATAAATCAACTTCAACAGAATGAATTTTGTATTCGAATGTCGTAGGTTGTATTTGAGCGGAAAGGATTCGACCTCGAATCCTTCCAGAATGACACAAGTCTCTCTCTCTCTCTCTCTCTCTCTCTCTCTCTCTCTCCACATATGTGTGTGTGTCCGCGAGAATGGCCGAATAGTAAGCCACTTGGTTTGTTCCAAGCATGCGCTGGTTAGAATCTCGCTCTCAATGGCATATTGGGGATTAGTCTGGATGACTTGTTAACCATCAAGTTTCCTTAAGATGAGAATAGGGCGCCTCTAGGATACCCTGAAATTTACCTTCCAATATATATATATATATATATATATATATATATATATATATATATATATATATATATATATATATAGAGAGAGAGAGAGAGAGAGAGAGAGACTTGTGTCCTTCCAAAAGGATTTGAGGCCAAATCCTTCCCACGAAAATTCAAACTTCTGACATTTGATTACAAGATCCACATCGTTGAAGTTGATCTATATTATTTCTTATATCTATAAACTAAAAATCAAGTGTTTTGAATACTTTTTGCCCATCCATCAAGTAGGAAAAAAACAGACGGCCTAAATAGTGAGTTTGTTAGTTTAACAGTGTAGAACATTTGAAACCTAACAAAAATTAGTTTGTAGGGATTTTTTAAATTTTTAGATCATAATGAAATGGTCGGATCGAGAATTTGTATGTCTAAAGGCATAGATCTAACCAACTTCACTACTTTCGGCCGTCCATTTTGCGTCGCTTGATGAATGAGCAAAAAGTATTCAAAATAATTGATTTATGGTTTATAGATACTTGAAATAATATAGATCAACTTCAATTTTGTGGATCTTGTATTCGAATGTTGAAGTATTGAATTTGAGTGGGAAGGATAAGGCCTCAAATTATTTTGGAAGGACTCAGATCCTTTTGGAAGGACCCAAGTTTATCTTTCTCTCCTCCCCACTCTCTCTCTCAAATCCTTTTGCGCAAAAAGTATTCAAAAAATTTAATTTTTGATTTATAGATACTTGAAATAATATAGATCAACTTCACCGGAGTGGATCTTGTATTCGAATGTCAGAGGATTGAATTTGAGTGAGAAGGATTCGAGGCCAAACCCTTTTGAAAGGACACAAGTATGTATGTATGCATGTATGTGTGTATGTGTATATATGTGTGTGTGTGTGTGTACATACACACACATATATGTATGTATGTACACACACACACACATGTATATACATACATATATGTGTGTGCGCGCGCGGATACATATACATGTGTATGTGTGTGTCTATACACACACACACATTTATACACATATACATATACATGTGTGTGTAGATTTGTGTAGCTCCGGAAGAATTCGAGCCCGAATCTTTTCCACTTAAATAGAATCATACATCATCCGAATACAAGATTCATGCCGTTAAATTGATCTATATTATTCTAAGTATCTATATATCAAATATCAAGTATTTTAAGTACTTTTTGCAGTAGGGGAAAAATGAACGGCCTAAATAGCGAGTTGGTTAATTTAACAGTATAAAACATTTGAAACCTAACAAAAACTGATTTGTAGGGCTTTTAAATGTTTAGATCATGATCAAATGGCCGGATAGAGAATTTGTATGTCTAAAAATAAATATCTAACCAACTCACTACTTTTGGCCATCCATTTTGCGCCGCTTGATGGATGGGCAAAAGATATTTAAAATACTTGATTTTGATTTATAAATACTTGAAATAATATAAATCAATATCAACAGAATGGATCTTGTATTTAGATAATGTATGATTGCATTTGAGTGATAAGGATTCGAGCTCGAATCTTTCCGGAACTACAAAACTCTCTCTCTCTCTTTCTATATATAAATTTGTGCAAATCATTCATAATGCCCATTATTTCTGTCATTGTTAAATGAAAAATAATAGTTGGAGTAATTGTCTTAAGACCTCGTGACGACTCCCTTTTGATCAGAAAATAATTAAAATAAATCTCTCACTTTCATTCACATATTGTCCTTTTCTTTTTCATAATTCATCAATGACCTTCTAATAAATCAGCTAGAAACTGAATTCATAATAAAATTCTAAGCTAATTTAAAAAAATAAATCTTATGTGACAACTGCCTCACAAAACTCAATTTGCATATGAGTATTAGCCAAAAAAATATCGAAAATTGACATAATAACTTGCATCAAATACTTAAGAAAAACTTCATACTTGTAATATAATGTGGATTTGCCAAAGAGGAAAAAAAGAAAAAAGAAATATGGGTATAAATTTGGAGAGGAAATCGTGTGAAAAACACAAGACAATTTCTTGACAGTTGACATAGATTGTGACTTGTCTCATAGCACTAGCTAGCTTGATGTTGCTTCATTATCTTATCCCCTACCCTCTTTTTCCATTTAGACCATATGAGAAATGATTACCTTGTAGATTTTAGGCCTTCCCATCATCCATGTTTTCTAGAAGATCATTGGCTATCATCTTGACTTACTGATACAATACCTTTCATGAATGATCATTATCTTTCCTTTTAAACTTCCTCCCCAAAGTGTTTTCTTTTCCTTCCTTTTTTTCCTTTTACAAAGAATGTGATGATTCATGGCATCTACCTGTTGAGCTGGTTCGAACAAATAGCCCCACATCGGGTAAATGTGAGGGTGATCTTGAATATATAAAGATTTGAGCAACTCTATCTAGAAGACTAGTCTTTTGAGATGATGCTCCAGATCCTTACAAGTGGTATCAGTTAGTCGTGTGTGCGGGTGCTGTTTGATCCCCCATGGCACAAAAGGCAAGTAGGCCCCTATGAAGCTGGGATGGTGCCTACAAGTCCTTACAAATGGTATCAGAGCGATGTCCAGAACTTAGTCATGTGTGCGAGTGTTGTTTGATCTCCCAGGGCACAAAAGGCGAGTAGGCCCCAATGAAGTTAGTTGGCTCTCGAGAATTTGACAGTAGTGCTCCTGCTTTACGTAAGGCGTGCCGATCACCAATCCGGTGAAGAGGAGTAGGTTAGCTCTCGAGGATTTGACAGTAGTGCTCCTGCTTTACGTAAGGCGTGCCGATCACCAACCCGGTGAAGAGGAGTAACAGGCTGCAATCCTACTTTACTTCATGTTATGCGATAGACTCTTTGTTCGAGGGGGTTGTTGGGATTGGGGAGAACAATTATCGTGCACGTTTTAGTTTCCAAATGTGAGCCACACATACGTATTTTCAAATCAAATGATCAATAAAAGAAAAGAAATGTCTCCTATCAACAATAAAGATTCATTTAGTGGTAATAGGCAAGAAAACTAACTCTTACAATGAAAGAATATTTCTAATCTAATAAAGTAGAATACTCGAAATTAATTAACTTATCACGGAAAAGTGAGAACTAGGAAAAACACAGAAACGGGCCTGATAAAAATCGGTTCAGGCTCAGTTCAAACCTCTATTAACCAAGCTCCAACAATTGAAATAATTGAACAAAAGTGAAATTTAGCAACCAAAGTTGTAGTTCAAAATGATCCAACTAAAAATTTAAAGGGTAGAACAAGATAAGAACAAGTCATCCACGTAATTATGTGCAGTAGAATAAACAGTTTGTGCCTGCCACTAATTAAATGGACACTAACCTCTTTTTGAGAAATGATTATCTCATGCTTTATGTACACTAATCTCTTTTTGAGAAATGATTTGTCTCATGCTTTTTGTACACTAACTTCTTTTTGAGAAATGACCACATTAATTATAGGATAAGAGCGTAGCCATGTTATCTAGAAAATCATGATTGTTGTCATGACCATCTAGTTCCAAAGCAGAATCAGAATATTGGTAATTATTTTTCTTGGGGGTCATGATTAAACAGTCGGCCAAAGGTTGATTTTTTAGTGTAATTTGATTTTCTTTTTGGGTAAATCTCCATTTTTCCTTTTTATGTTGAAGAGAATTTTTCTAAATTAAACTAGCTCCGCGTAGGCTTTTTGTGGGAGAGAGGAGATAGAGTAGAGGAAGTTAGCACAGAGATCGAAAATCAAGGAGCGAGAAACGGCGCATTAGAGCAGGTCAGATTGTGCTCCCGGTCGGCCGCCCGGTCGATCGGTGGAGAAGGCCGGTCGGCCGTGCACGAACGTGCGCAGGGTTATCCCGATCGACTGCCCGGTCGACCGCGGAAGAGAGCGGTTGACCGTCACGGTCGACCGACTGGCAAGGCCTTAGTCTCGGTTGGGCCCGATCGACCGGCGCGGTCGACCGTGGCATAGGTCGGTCAACCGGCCAGTCGACCGACATGCGCGTTTTGACTTTCCTTTTGGGATTCAGATTCCTTTTCTGGATGGGATCGAATCCAATCTGGGTTTCCTTAAATTCAGGGACTCTGTGGCTATAAATAGGGGTTAGAGCCCTCATGTATTGGATCCCCGAGAATTCCCTGAAGTTTTTCTCTTGTATTAGTTTGTATTGATTGTTGAATCAATAAAATCTCTCTCTCCCTTGTCCCGAGGATGTAGGCACATTGTCGAATCTCGTTAAGTATTGTGTTGATTGCTTTTCTCTATTGTTTTTCTGTTCTTGTCGTGTTGGTTGCTTCTCCGGCTGCATCAAGTCTCCACCTGGTAGGCGGATTCCTCAAGAGTGGTTGTTGTCCCCTGCGCACAACAATTGGTATCAGAGCATCCCAGGTTCGGCGTGGGATCATCTGTTGATTCAAGGGCATCAGTTGCTGTTTGGCGGAGATCGTGTGTCGATCTCGGAGCGGCATTGGGACTGTTTGTGGGATCGTGTATCGATCTTAAAACATCGTGTAGATTGCTCGAAAAATCAATTCGAAGGAGTAGATAGTTTCGAAAACTCTTCGAGGGTTTCGCGTGGAGGTAAAGATCCTGTCTTTATCTAGTTTGTTTTATCTAACTCCGTTTGTTTCCGCATTACTTTGAGGAATCAGTTGAGAAGATGGCTGGAGAAAGTACATCGGTGAGATCCATGAATCTACATCCGAGGATTGATGTGGTGAAGTTCAACGGCACGAACAACTTTAGTATGTGGAGCTGTGAGGTGATGGATGCGCTGACGGCATCAAACCTCGAAGACACTCTACGGTCAACAACGGAAGAAGATTGGGATAAGATGAACCGTTCGGCGTGTGGCTTGATCAGGTCTTGTCTGACATAAGACTTCAAGTATCAGGTGTTGCATGAGACATCTGCGAGGCAGCTGTGAGAAATCCTGGAGAAGTATCTGATGAAAATCATAGAATCGCGATTGCAGTTGAAGAGTAAGCTTTATGGTTTTCAGATGTAAAGAGGATGCTCCATCAATGAACACATGAATCGATACACGAAGCTTCTTACAGATCTAGTTAATGTGGATGTGGAGACCAGTGAAGAGGATAAGGCAGTAATTCTTTTGAACTCTCTTCCTAGGAAAAAGTATGAGATCTTTACTCTTACATTGCTCAATGGAAGGAAATCCCTTAACTACAGTGAGGTGCCTGCTGCTCTTGTGAGTTATGAAGTAAGGAAACATGATAGATTGTCTTCTTTGGGAAACACAACAGCAGAGGCATTGGCGGTAAGAGGCAGAAGTTCCAATAGGAAGGGAAGAGATGATCAGAGAAGATCAAAGTCCAGATCAGGCTTCAGAGATCTGAAGAGAAATCAGTGCGCCTTGTGTAAGGAACTAGAGCACTGGAAAGTTGATTGCCCGAAGGCCAAAGGTAAGAAGGTGGAGTGAAACAGCGAGGCAAATCTCACATAGGCGGGTGGATCGGATGAAGACTCATCAGTATTCTATCTCTCTCTGTTACTACTCCTACTGTTGATTACTCAGATAATGCTGAGTGGATCTTAGATACCGGAGCCACCTATCATGTGTGCCCGAACAGGGCCTAGCTTTCTAGTTTTGAGAAGCTAGATGGATGTTACACGATCATGGGTGATGATCATCCGTGTAATATAGAAGGGATAGGTATAGTCCGTGTCAAGATGGTTGATGGGATAGTACGAGAATTGAAGGAGGTGAGGTATGTACCTCAACTCAAAAGAAATCTTATCTCTGTTGGCGCTTTGGAAGCATTGGACCTTATGATATCTATACGAGATGGTGTTATCAAGATGATCAAAGGCTCGATGGTGGTGATGAAGGGTGCCCGCCGGGACAATTTTTACTACTTGAAGGGTAGTACGGTTATAGGTCAGGTGGAGACTTCTAGTTCTTCAGATGATGGTTGCACAAAGGTCTGGCAGGTGAATGTCGGACATGGAGGTAAAAAGTCTTTGCTAGCTCCTACAAAGAAGGAATCATTAGAAGGTGCTGCTACCTGCAACTTGAAGGGTGAACATAGCGTTCTGGATAAGAAGAAGGTGAAATTCAGCACCAGTACTCACCGCTCAGAAGGTCTTCTTGATTGTGTTTGTAATACCCCGTTCCCGGAATACGTACTTAGTTGCGTATTCAGATTTTCGGTCGTATTTTTTCGATTTGTTTCCTGTATTTATTCTGTATTATGAATTCCTTATGTGGTTGTTTTGTCTTGAATTTGGATTTGTGGTCTTGGAGTCAGCCCTAGTCTGAACCGAAGGCCCGATCCTAGTGTATTACTCGATTTGGTCTTTTCGATATTCTGATTTGACCGATTTTTGTTTCAAATATCATTTTCCAATATTATATATTTTATATGATTTTCTGGAATTTTCCTGAATTTAATTAAATATCTTCAAAACCGGTGTCGACCAGTGCCGCTGATCGATTCCAGGATTTTTATTTCACAAACAGCTAGGAATTTCTAGAAGGTCCTTTAGGCTTTATTCCTTAGAATCATATTTTCTACCTACATTCTTTTTCTGAGGATTTTATGATTTTATGAAAATTCCACCGGAGTCGGTAGATAATTGGTTCCGGGATTTTTAGTTTTAAAACTATAAAGTATTTCTTAAAACGGATTTCACTATAATTCTTAATATTATATTCTTGATTTTTGGTAATTATTTCGGGTCGTTCCGAGATACTTGAATTTCGGACGATTCCGGTGTTTTCCCGAAAGATTTCCGCATCCGCAACTGAATCCCGGGAATCCGCCACTTCCATTATTTTCATCTTCTTTCCCAAGAAAGTATCTTCTCATTATAATTTCTTTTCCTTTTTCCTTTTTCCTTTAATTCTCTTCCTTCCTCCACAAGCCAAGCTTTTCCTATTTTCCAAAATTCCTATTTTTCCTCTCCACACACTTCCACCAACTTCCACTCACTTCCATCTCTCTTTCTCTCTCTCTCCCATGGCCGGCCAAGTGGCCAAGAGAAGGACACTCACCTCACCTCCCCACTTTACAAAAACCCCCCCTCTCTTTTAATTATTTGCATCTCCTTCATAAAACCCAAAACCATAAATACCTTTCCTTTCCCATTTCATTTCTTTTTTTCACTTCATCACTTCTCTTCACTTCTTCTTCCTCCTCTCCCTTGGTGACCACCGCATCTCCACCGGCGCCTCCGGCCACCACGACGCCGGCGAGAGACCCCGAGCTCCGGCCACCGCTTCTTCTCACCAACATCACCAACAACTCCTCCATCTCCTTCCTCCTCAAGAATCCTCACCAACACCAACCCATCTTCTTCCTCTTCATCATCCTCTTCCAATCAACCAATCCATGTGAGTAATTTTCATCACCTATACTTGGTTATTTCTTAGTATGCTTAAGTTTACCTATCATGTTCAATTGTGTCTTCAATTTATGATTTTTGGATCATCAAACACAAACCCTAGAAAATCTGTTCTGTTTGCTGTTTCCCACGATTAGTCGACTAGACCTATAGATTAGTCGACTAGAAAACCCTAGCTGAAACGTAACCTTTCTGGAGCACAGTTTTAGTCGACTTAGGTTAATTATTAGTCGACTAGAAACCTCGATTAGTCGACTACTCCCTTGACCCTAGTCGACCAACCTTTCCTGAACCAGAAACCCAAACTCTCTGTATCACAGTATTAGTCGACTTGACATGACTATTAGTCGACTTGAGATGTCTACTCTTTCCACCTAGTCGACTAACTTTTCCTGAATCAGAATATCAACTCTCTGGAACCCAGTTTTAGTCGACTATACCAGACTGTTAGTCGACTTGAGTCCAATATTAGTCGACTACTCTTCCACCCTAGTCGACTAACTTTGGCTGTTTGTCTTAGTTGATTTCTTTCTTAAATATGAACCTTACCCTCTAGGCTTATATCATATCTTAGTATTACTTGACTTGTCACTTGACAAACATCATCTTATCTTCTCTCCTTCTCTCCCCTCCTCTCTCTACCTATTTATATCACAGGTTATGGCGCATCCCGAGCTTCCGTGGATTTTGGATCTTTTGGCATATTGGTGGTTTAGGCGAGTAGTCTCGCTTTTCTCTCATCTCTATTTGAGTTCCCGTTTCGTCGGGACGATAAGTATTTCGCTTCCTATTTTCATGTATTTGATTCCATGTCTATATATCTTTTACTGCTTTCATATTATGCGTGGCCGACCCTTCGTGGTCGTTGACTTCAAGGTTTCTGCTATGTTATTACTTGCCATGCTATTACTTCAGACCTGTCAATTACATGCTACCTTTTAACACATGTATATCACTTGGTAACTGTGTTATCACCTGACCACCTGACCTGCTACTTTTTGGCAAGACCTCTTGTTATGTCATGACTTACCCAGACCTATTATCAATCTCTTGTTATGTTTGGTTGTTTGTCAAATATCATCATCCTGTCATGCTATCACTTTACACCCAGCATGATATACTTGACTTTATGATTATCTTGTTTACGGGAATCCTGTCTTGTTACTCTGAATGGAACTAAGTGCCACACCACACGGTGGGGGCCACCTCTAGAATCCATCCCTCAGAACAAAGTGCCACATGGAACAAAGTGCCACACCACACGGTGGGGGCCACCTCTTGAATCTGTGGGGGCCACCTCTTGAATCTGTTGGGCTATTCCTGTTATGTCCAGTTATTCCCGTAATCTGATAATTATGTTAATAAGCTACAACTTGTATGGGGAATGGGAGGAAGTGATGGATGCCGGAATGATACCTTGCTTATAGTAGTGGAATAAAATATTGACGATTCGTGTTAGTGGGACTTTGGGCCCACAGAAGATGAGTGTTAGGGGGACTTTGGGCCTCCAAACTGGTCCAGGTGTATGGGAACTACTATAAGAAGTACTATCAGTTCTCCATCTGCTTCCGTTAACAACCCTTGGCTTGCTTATATATGGATGTATGTGGGTTGGTCGTACACCAGGTCACATACCTAGATATATGGGTCAGACAAGTAATAATAATAATAGATTCTGCTATGATTCCTGTTACACTTGCTATACATGTTATGATTCCCGTTTTGTATTCCTGTTTGGCTTTCATATGATTTGCAACTCTGATTCTATACGCTTGGATTTCTGTGGCATGAGATAATGGTATATAGATGAGGGTTTCCTTGTTTGGATTATTCCTTCGATGTATTAGTCTCATGGGACCGTGACTTAAGCGTATACAATCACTTTTGCTTGTAATCAGCTTCACTTGGTTTTCCTGTTTTATGATGATTAGGTCATACCTGTTCATATATACTTCATTTGTGTTCTAACCCTCCTGTCTTCTGTACTTGACACTTGTGCTCCTCCTGACTCGCCACCTGGCATCCATATTCCTACTCGCCTGGGGAGTTTCACTGACTCCCCTGGATTCTCATGTCCAGGTTATGGAGCCCGGAGCGTGTGGATTCTCCCCGTTACTGCATCAGAGTGGCGCAGCGGTAGCGTGGATCTCCAGTCGACCGTCCAGGGCCACATCCTTCCAGGCCCCCTGTATGCCTCTCGAGTTTCCTCTTAGCAAACTCGTGAGTGCCCTTTTTCTATTCATACTTGTACTTTTCCTTGTACACTTGTATGTGAGCGCCCTTTTATGCTGTTCATATATGTATATCTCTTGTACTCTCGCATTTGCGCGTATCTGTGATGTATTATTATTGTAATATTCATCACCTCTGGTGATAACTCTGTAATTGTATGTATATATGTGTTGGAATGAATAATGCACCATTTGCTTCCGTACTCTGATTCTTGTCTGTACTGATGCTTAGCGTATATACGGGAGGGTAGTTCTGACCTACGTATATACGTTGCAGTGACGTCCCCGTATCGCCGGGATCGGGGCGTTACAGTGTTCACGTAAGCGTTTGAGGACCTACTAAAACTGCATCGATTGAATGTCACAGGTACTTTGTCTCTTTTATTGATAGTTTATCGAGGCATTGTTGGATATATCCCATGAGATAAAGGTGTGAAGCCCTAGATATGTTGGTGAAGTAAAAAGAAAGAATGGAGAAGCAGATAGGTAGGAAGATCAAGGAGCTACAGATTGGTAATGTTGAAAGAGACATGAACCAATTCCTACGATTTGGCCAGAACACCAGTATTGATACTCACTTCACAGAAGGTATAAATGGGTTGGCTAAGGAAGTAAATCGTTTCTTGCTGTAGAAGGTTCAGTGTGTTGTCTAATACAGGATTAGACAAATCGTTTTGGGCTGAGGCGATTGTGTATGCTAGCCATCTCATAAATGGATCGTCTGCGATAGGAGGTAAAACTCCATTAAAAATTTGGTCTGGAAAAGCTTAGATCATGATTTGCTGCGGGAATTTGAAAGTCTGACCTACTTCATTGCCAAGGATGGCAAGGTGAATCCGCGAGCAAAGAGGTTTGTGTTTTTTGGTGTCAAAAGGAATATGAAAGGCTACAGGTTGTGGGACCCCAAAAACAAGAAGATCGTGTTGAGTAGTCAGGTCACGTTTGATGAGACTTCAGTGTTAAAGTATACCGTCTCTCAGCAGGTGGAGAGGACAGAGGCCAAGGAAGTACGCAGCGGGTGGAGGTTGATGCTACTCCACCACCTCCAGTTGGTTCGGTATCAGTGAAGACTTCACCGGATGGGATACCGGATGGAGATCATGTAGCCAGGGTTGATACTGAACAGATTGAAGATATTGATGAGAATGTCGAGTTGTTTGCAGCCATTGGAACCAAGGTAAAACCACGCTCGTGGGTAAAGAAGCATGAATCTCCAGCTTGTGATCGCGACAAGCTCAAGTTGAAGGCCGTTGTTCTCCATGATGGTCGTGAGTAAGTTCATATGACTCAGCCAGATAGGTTCGCTGCTAAAGATTCAGGTACAAGTGCTTGAGCTTGATGAAGCTCATTTAAATGAACTACGGTTGGCTTGATCCTTTGGGCAAGGTACGTAGGTAACCGTAAAGGCGCAGTCACATTTGGTGATGCAACCTGTATGAAGCTGTTTTAGGTTCTCGAGAAGCTGATTGAGACTTCACGTAGAGGTGAAGAGTTAGAATTCACATAGAGGTGAAGAGTTGGACTTCACGTAGAGGTGAGGAGTTGTGATCTCGTGAATAGTTGATCTTCTGGTGAGAAGATGATTGAGCTTGTATAGGAGGGGTGTGCATCCAGTTTGTTAAAACGAATGATGGTGTTCGGTGTGCTCTACTCAGACTTGGTTGGACCGTCAGCTAAAGACATGTAGACTGGATAGAACCAATCAATTGGAGAGTCAGTGTTGATTCATGATGAGTTCTTCGTGAGGTCATGTAGTTGCGGAGTAGGAGACACGTTTGGTGAAGGCATGTATGAAAGTTCTCCTAAGGTGAAGTGTAGCGAAGGCATGTGTGGTGCATCCCAGTTGATAGCTGAGCTACAGATTCCAAGCTGAGATCTTGTGTCGATTTCGTCGAGATCGTGTGTCAATTTCATCCGAAGCGCGCAAGCCGAGACGTGTGTCAATTTCGCTAGATGATAGACTGGAGTTCGTTGGAGATCGGCTCAGATTTGAAAAATTTTCACCGAAGTGGAGAATTATGGGAGAGAGGAGATAGAGGAGTAGAGGAAGTTAGCACAGAGATCGGAAATCAAGGAGCGAGAAACGATGCATTAAAGCAGGCCAGATTGTGCTCCCGGTCGGCCGCCCGGTCGACTGGTGGAGAAGGCCGGTTGGCCGCCCGGTCGACCGGCGTGCACGAACGTGCACAGGGTTATCCCGGTCGACCGCCCGGTTGACCGTGGAAGAGAGCGTTGACCGTCACGGTCGACCGACTGACAAGGCCTTAGTCTCGGTTGGGCCCGGTCGACCGGCGCGGTCGACCGTGGCATGAATCGGTCGACCGGCCGGTCGACCGACGACGCGTTTTGACTTCCTTTTGGGATTCAGATTCCTTTTCTGGATGGGACCGAATATAATCTGGGTTTCCTTAAATCTAGAGACTCTGTGGCAATAAATAGGGGCTAGAGCCCTCATGTATTGGATCCCCAAGAATTCCCTCAAGTTTCCCTCTTGTATTAGTTTGTATTGATTGTTGAATCAATAAAATCTCTCTCTCCTTTGTCCCGAGGACGTAGGCACGTTGCCGAATCTCGTTAAATATTGTGTTGATTGCTTTTTTCTATTGTTTTTCTGTTCCTGTCGTGTTGGTTGCTTCTCTGGCCGCATCAAGTCTCCGCCTGGTGGGCGGATTCCTCAAGAGTGGTTGTTGTCCCCTGCGCACAGCACTTTTTTTCAAAATATGATGAAAATATTGGCATGTTTTGTTCTTTTCATGGAAGCCGTAGCTTTAATTAGATGAAGTAATTGTTAATCACAATGATACAAAGCTCCTCAGTTAATTGAGAGGGTATATTTTCATACCCCCAAGTACCGTGACATGTTTGGACTTGTAAAATGACCACATCTTCCCTTACAAGAAAACATTTTAAATGTCTTCCGTGTGGCTAGATGATAAGTCGTTAGGTTTCCTTCATAATAGGTATCGGTTCGAATCTCATGGGGTGCAACATATGTGAATAGTGTGTGTGTTTAGATTGACGGTTCACCGCGAGCTTCTTCTAAAAAAAGCAAGTATTTTAAATATTATAATTTTAATATACTCTAAAAAGTTTATGATTTTAAATTTCACATGTTCTTCTTCCCTTTAACTATTACAGAGAGTGACAAGGGGGCTTGTATTGATGCGCGCAAGGCTTGTAGTTCAAAAGACAATTTTCATGGCTTTTAGTTCTTATCAAGTTGCTCCCGGGTTGGGTTCACGAGAATTATTCTTTCCGAAAAAGTGATGCAGGGTAGGTGACGGAAGCAGGTTAACTTCTCTGTGTGAGATGTAATAAGAATTTTAGTGTGGACAAAAATGTAATAAAATAAGAGAAAAAATTAAAAAAATAATATTGCACCAATCAAGATTTAAACTTTGTGACCTTCAATAACTTAGATTTATAAGTTACCACTTGAACTAGAGCTTAAAATTATTTTTATACTAGTAAAAAATAATCTATACGTATTATTCTAGTATTATTTTATAAAATTCAGTATGTGAAGCTCTGGTTCGTGATGACGAAAGCATCCAAAAACCTGTGTAATACGTCCGCATATCAAGAAAGCTGAGGCATATCAAGAAAGCTGAGGCATTAGTTCCAACCCTTTATGATTACCATGATAACAGAGCACCCTCTGAAGAATATCATTGAAAACCTAAAGCTACTGGTGAATAACAAAGTGGTCATCAGAGTTAAGACCGAATAGCATCAAGTACAAGCCAAGAACAACAATCGGAAGGCAAGTCTTAGCAGACTTTATTGCCGAATTCACCCTAGGAGTTTTGGTACAGAGTGATTTACTAGAGGGATGGACCCTGAACGTGGACAGAGCCTCAAATAGTAAGGGGGTGGGTGTCAGAACCGTCTTCACCACTCCGAAAAGGTCCATCATCGAGTAGTCTTTCACTCTCAACTACCCTGCCACGACAATAAAGCCGAGCACGAAGCTGTCATAGCTGGACTTAGAATGCAACGACTCTCGGAGTCATTGGACTCGAGGTTCGTCGCGACTCAACACTGGTGGTTTGTCAAGTCAATGGCAAGTATACAACTAAGGATGAACGGATGGCGTCATATCTACAACTCGTCCTCGCTTTAAAGTCTAAATTTCCCAGTTGCGACTTTAAGTGAGTCCCAAGGTCCGACAACAATCACACCAACTCCTTGGTCAACCTAGCATCAGCGACAGAGTACCAATTCAGGTGAGAGATCCCTATCAAACACATTGCAAAGCCGAGCATCCAATGACCCAATGGAGAGTCGCCTTGATGCCTGTAATACCCCTAATCTAATAATACTGTATTTTAAAATTTTCACAATTATTGATTTTGATCTATCGATTATTTTTATTTATCAAATTAATTTCTTTCTCCTGTGATTATAATTGTTGAATATGCAAAATTATTTTTGGATGATATATGACAAATTATTCTTCCATTATTAATTATTGTTGATTCTATTTTAGTGTATCATTATTTATTATTAGTGTTCTATTATTTTGGGCATTTAATTTAATATTGGCATTTGTACTAATCATGGTGGCGGTGTTCTTCTTGTTAGCCTCTCACCCTATTTCCTATTTACCTATTTGAATTCTAGCCATTAACCGTACTCTTGTTATCTTGATCCTTTTCCCGATATTTATCCTCATTACCCAAATTCAATTCATAACCCGTTACCCGATATATATACACATTTACTCTATTTGAATCTACCCGCAAGCCCAATAACCCAATACCCTTTTATCTATTTGGATCCAACCCCAACCCATTAGCAAAACCCATTATCTCCATATCTAAATCCCAATCTAAATCCTAACCAAATCTATATCTCCTAAACCAAATCCCATATCCCAACCTAATCTAATTCCTAATCTAATCTTTCCCTAATCTTCTCCCCTCATACAGCCGCCCCTCCCCTTCGTGCGCGCGCATCCAACGCCCAGGCCGCCCCCATCTCTTTCCCCTTCATCTGTAGCCGCACCCCTCCTCCTTCTGGATGCCGCACACCCTCTTCATCTCTCTCTCCAGGCCGCCCCAACCAACAGCCCACGGCCACCACCAGCACCAGCTAGCAGCAGGCCATGGCCGGCCTTCTTCCCTGCCTTGCAGCCGGAGATCCAACGACAGCAACAGCAGCCCAGATCTGCGTCAGCCCTCGACAGCGGCAATTCCAGGCCCCTCCGGCGAGATCTGCACCTCTCCACCTCAGGCCGGGTCACTCCCCTTGATGCTGCACCTGTCCTGGCGCTTCCCAACAGCCAGACGATCATCAGCACGCAGCAAAACAGCGAGGAACAGCCCAAATCTGCAGGCTGTCCAGATCTGCGCAAGTTCGGGCGAGCTGGTCGTTCTCCCGATCCACGCCATCCCGTCGCCGGAGACCAGCACGGTGACCTTCCCCAGTGTCTTGGCCACCCCCGCATGCAGTCCGTTGGCGAGGAATCGCACCACAGCGACCATGGCAGCAACTCGCTCGACGACGCGCACGGCAGATCCAGATTCAGACCAGCAGCACAAGCAGCGGGCGAGCGGCGATTCTAGGCCCTTCCGGCAAGCGCGAGACCTCCAGCTTGCTGCCATGCCTTCTCCAGCAACCTGGCTACCTTCCCATGCGGTACGACAGTGAAGAGCGGCACCACGGCGACCGTAACGGCGACTCGCCCGGTAATGCGCAGATTTCCCAATGTGAGTGTTTCTCTCCCTCTTTCTATTTTCTATCTCATTATTATATGCATTGGTTTATAGATGTATTTTAATGTGTATGTAGAGTGAATGTAGAACTTGTATACTTTGTTGTGTGAGAGAGAGGAGGCATATACATGTTTTATTGTGTAGAGATCACCGAGCATGAAGGTGGACGGTCATCTCCCGTTTATTTTACATGTTGGATGTATAGGAATATGATATGCATGATTCTTGATACATGTTAGAACCCCCATGTTTGTCCTATGTATATCTAGAGTATTGTTGTAGACATAACAAGATGTAGCATGAGGGTGATTGAGATGGATATTAGTGGTAATGACTTGATCTAATAGAACTTAGATACATGTATGTATTGTGATACCGAGTATTGGGATATCATGTTTGATCTTAATAGAAGTGTGAACTCTTGAGGATTCGGGAATCAGATTAAATTGTTAGAGTGAGAGAGCTGAGCTTGATTATGGATATATGTTGGAATGACAATTATTATATCAGATTCATTGATGTATATTGATACTTGACGATCATGTAACTGTTGGGAATGTGAGTTGGATATGATGACTTTGGATTGATCTGGGACTTATGCTATTTACATAGAATGGTGATCGGAGATTAGACAAAGACCTTATTAGTGGATATTTGAGAACATGTTAGATATGATCTTACCTTAATAAAAGATTAGTGTTCTTGACGATTGGATGGTACATGGACTTATTCTGATTTGGACTGAATTAGAGTTATAGAGGTCAGATGATATATTTCATGTAGAGGACTTTCTTGGACTTGTTATCCTTTCATTGATAATAATTTAAGTGATGATTCATTCAGATGTTGATGTGTACTTGTTATGATATTAGAGACTGGATTACTTGATAGCTATTGATCGACTTTACTTATTGGTGACTTTGAGAGTGATGTATGGATGGTCTTGAGAACCTGAGTTTATAGTACTTTGCTTGGATTAGTCTGTTCATGACCAGTAGATTATTACTCACCTTGGATAATCTTGTTTTACCTGTGAAACCTGACTGGTTATTCTTTATATATATACCTGACAACTATCATGTTCATGTTACTGAAATTTGCTGGGAAAATATTATTACACGGTAACAACACCCGCATGTTTACTTGTTATACATATTCCTGTTACACCGGTATCCTGTTACTTGACATGTTATACTCCTGTTATACCGGTACCCTGACTTTCACATGTTGATATTGTTACCGTGACCACCACCGAGTTATCCCAGTAATTAAAGTAACATGCACATTAAATAAACTTGATAAACTAAAACATGATAACACACAACTTGCACTGGGCTTGGGGAGATTGATGGAGGAGACAGCGTCCGTATTTTGGGTGGACCTAGGATTTAGGTTGCGCAGCCGAAAGAGGGTTCCACTGCAGGGTTCCCGTGGGGTGACTGGCACCCCGTCCTGTTTATTCCTGTTTACATGTTCCTGACTACCTAGCGGTAGGTCCTGGTTCAGCGCCAGGAGTCTGGGCCGTGGTCCCGGGTATGTACGGGACCCACCTAAAGCATGGACAATGTCTCCAACCGATCAGTTTCAATAACTTAAGGGCATCGATTGGCATGTGTGGTAGGCGTAGTATGGGATGCGTCTATTGCATGTGACAATTGGTGTTCGCTGACATAATTAATAATAAACTGTTGATGCTTTGTGACTGACTGTAATCACCTGGTTGTATATTTATATATCATTATGATAGACCCATGATTGTAACCAGGACCAGACTTATGATCAGACTTGGATACCAACCTAGTGACATGTGATAGGTTACACATATAGACATCTGTTGATTGCTACAGTTGCTTTACTGGTCTTATACCTGTACTCTTATTCTTGCTGTCTTTATTCGTGTTGCTTTCATTGTTCAGTTATTCATCCTGTTATTTAGTCTCTTATATTTGCAGTTGTTCTTATTACTATTTATGCACATGGTTTATTCTGCACGAGTTCTTTCCCCTTTACACACACACTCATTATGGTCGCGTTCTGACGACCCTGGATTTGCACGTCCAGCTATTGGACGATTGTTTCTAATGTGCAGGTGTTTGATGAGGCGGTACGCTTTGCGAGGAGCTTGGGTCCTCTTCCTTTGATTCTGGTATACTTGTATTTTATTCTTGTTATGATTCTTTGATTCCTGGATATCACCTTTGACTTCTATTCAGCTGTCATTTTCTTCCTGTTATTCATTGCTATCATGTATAGTCTTATATGTATTATTGCAGTGATCCTTGATTATTATAGTTCTGATTCATAGCTTGTTCAGGTTACAATTGAGGCTTAGCGCGTATACGAGGGGTATTTTACCTCGCGTGTATGCGTCGCCATAACGTCTCCGTATCTATAGGATAGGGGCGTTACAGAGTGGTATCAGAGCCTAGGTTTTCGACTTGCGATCTTGAATTTTGACTCTTGATTCGCAAGAGAGACCTAGTTCTTACCGGTAACCTGAAACAAGTTATACTTACACTGCAATATACATATATTATTCACATGATAATATTGACTCCATTTGGAATTGATTGTCCTCCCTTTGGAAATTCCATTCTTGATCTGTTGATATCCATGATTCCAACACTACATTTAGAGTGATTTGGATGTCCATCTTGATTTCATCCTTCTTTCCTATTCGTTTCTCCTAATTCTATCTCTTGAGATTGGTTACTCCCTGTTGAAGCCGGTAGCAGAAATCAGAGCGCGCAGCGGAAGCGTGGTGAAGTCTTGATGCAGTGAGAAGTGTGGAAGCTTCATTTTCTTCCTAATTTGATTTTTATCATTCCCCGCTTTATTGAAATTTCGAGGACGAAATTTTTATTAAGGTGGGTAGAATGTAATACCCCTAATCTAATAATACTGTATTTTAAAATTTTCACAATTATTGATTTTGATCTATCGATTATTTTTATTTATCAAATTAATTTCTTTCTCCTGTGATTATAATTGTTGAATATGCAAAATTATTTTTGGATGATATATGACAAATTATTCTTCCATTATTAATTATTGTTGATTCTATTTTAGTGTATCATTATTTATTATTAGTGTTCTATTATTTTGGGCATTTAATTTAATATTGGCATTTGTACTAATCATGGTGGCGGTGTTCTTCTTGTTAGCCTCTCACCCTATTTCCTATTTACCTATTTGAATTCTAGCCATTAACCGTACTCTTGTTATCTTGATCCTTTTCCCGATATTTATCCTCATTACCCAAATTCAATTCATAACCCGTTACCCGATATATATACACATTTACTCTATTTGAATCTACCCGCAAGCCCAATAACCCAATACCCTTTTATCTATTTGGATCCAACCCCAACCCATTAGCAAAACCCATTATCTCCATATCTAAATCCCAATCTAAATCCTAACCAAATCTATATCTCCTAAACCAAATCCCATATCCCAACCTAATCTAATTCCTAATCTAATCTTTCCCTAATCTTCTCCCCTCATACAGCCGCCCCTCCCCTTCGTGCGCGCGCATCCAACGCCCAGGCCGCCCCCATCTCTTTCCCCTTCATCTGTAGCCGCACCCCTCCTCCTTCTGGATGCCGCACACCCTCTTCATCTCTCTCTCCAGGCCGCCCCAACCAACAGCCCACGGCCACCACCAGCACCAGCTAGCAGCAGGCCATGGCCGGCCTTCTTCCCTGCCTTGCAGCCGGAGATCCAACGACAGCAACAGCAGCCCAGATCTGCGTCAGCCCTCGACAGCGGCAATTCCAGGCCCCTCCGGCGAGATCTGCACCTCTCCACCTCAGGCCGGGTCACTCCCCTTGATGCTGCACCTGTCCTGGCGCTTCCCAACAGCCAGACGATCATCAGCACGCAGCAAAACAGCGAGGAACAGCCCAAATCTGCAGGCTGTCCAGATCTGCGCGAGTTCGGGCGAGCTGGTCGTTCTCCCGATCCACGCCATCCCGTCGCCGGAGACCAGCACGGTGACCTTCCCCAGTGTCTTGGCCACCCCCGCATGCAGTCCGTTGGCGAGGAATCGCACCACAGCGACCATGGCAGCAACTCGCTCGACGACGCGCACGGCAGATCCAGATTCAGACCAGCAGCACAAGCAGCGGGCGAGCGGCGATTCTAGGCCCTTCCGGCGAGCGCGAGACCTCCAGCTTGCTGCCATGCCTTCTCCAGCAACCTGGCTACCTTCCCATGCGGTACGACAGTGAAGAGCGGCACCACGGCGACCGTAACGGCGACTCGCCCGGTAATGCGCAGATTTCCCAATGTGAGTGTTTCTCTCCCTCTTTCTATTTTCTATCTCATTATTATATGCATTGGTTTATAGATGTATTTTAATGTGTATGTAGAGTGAATGTAGAACTTGTATACTTTGTTGTGTGAGAGAGAGGAGGCATATACATGTTTTATTGTGTAGAGATCACCGAGCATGAAGGTGGACGGTCATCTCCCGTTTATTTTACATGTTGGATGTATAGGAATATGATATGCATGATTCTTGATACATGTTAGAACCCCCATGTTTGTCCTATGTATATCTAGAGTATTGTTGTAGACATAACAAGATGTAGCATGAGGGTGATTGAGATGGATATTAGTGGTAATGACTTGATCTAATAGAACTTAGATACATGTATGTATTGTGATACCGAGTATTGGGATATCATGTTTGATCTTAATAGAAGTGTGAACTCTTGAGGATTCGGGAATCAGATTAAATTGTTAGAGTGAGAGAGCTGAGCTTGATTATGGATATATGTTGGAATGACAATTATTATATCAGATTCATTGATGTATATTGATACTTGACGATCATGTAACTGTTGGGAATGTGAGTTGGATATGATGACTTTGGATTGATCTGGGACTTATGCTATTTACATAGAATGGTGATCGGAGATTAGACAAAGACCTTATTAGTGGATATTTGAGAACATGTTAGATATGATCTTACCTTAATAAAAGATTAGTGTTCTTGACGATTGGATGGTACATGGACTTATTCTGATTTGGACTGAATTAGAGTTATAGAGGTCAGATGATATATTTCATGTAGAGGACTTTCTTGGACTTGTTATCCTTTCATTGATAATAATTTAAGTGATGATTCATTCAGATGTTGATGTGTACTTGTTATGATATTAGAGACTGGATTACTTGATAGCTATTGATCGACTTTACTTATTGGTGACTTTGAGAGTGATGTATGGATGGTCTTGAGAACCTGAGTTTATAGTACTTTGCTTGGATTAGTCTGTTCATGACCAGTAGATTATTACTCACCTTGGATAATCTTGTTTTACCTGTGAAACCTGACTGGTTATTCTTTATATATATACCTGACAACTATCATGTTCATGTTACTGAAATTTGCTGGGAAAATATTATTACACGGTAACAACACCCGCATGTTTACTTGTTATACATATTCCTGTTACACCGGTATCCTGTTACTTGACATGTTATACTCCTGTTATACCGGTACCCTGACTTTCACATGTTGATATTGTTACCGTGACCACCACCGAGTTATCCCAGTAATTAAAGTAACATGCACATTAAATAAACTTGATAAACTAAAACATGATAACACACAAC
Organism: Agave tequilana; assembly: GCA_038442645.1. Taxonomy (NCBI): domain Eukaryota; kingdom Viridiplantae; phylum Streptophyta; class Magnoliopsida; order Asparagales; family Asparagaceae; genus Agave; species Agave tequilana. The sequence continues at coordinate 235,494 of JAVJIF010002526.1, read as the reverse complement.
TTGCACTGGGCTTGGGGAGATTGATGGAGGAGACAGCGTCCGTATTTTGGGTGGACCTAGGATTTAGGTTGCGCAGCCGAAAGAGGGTTCCACTGCAGGGTTCCCGTGGGGTGACTGGCACCCCGTCCTGTTTATTCCTGTTTACATGTTCCTGACTACCTAGCGGTAGGTCCTGGTTCAGCGCCAGGAGTCTGGGCCGTGGTCCCGGGTATGTACGGGACCCACCTAAAGCATGGACAATGTCTCCAACCGATCAGTTTCAATAACTTAAGGGCATCGATTGGCATGTGTGGTAGGCGTAGTATGGGATGCGTCTATTGCATGTGACAATTGGTGTTCGCTGACATAATTAATAATAAACTGTTGATGCTTTGTGACTGACTGTAATCACCTGGTTGTATATTTATATATCATTATGATAGACCCATGATTGTAACCAGGACCAGACTTATGACCAGACTTGGATACCAACCTAGTGACATGTGATAGGTTACACATATAGACATCTGTTGATTGCTACAGTTGCTTTACTGGTCTTATACCTGTACTCTTATTCTTGCTGTCTTTATTCGTGTTGCTTTCATTGTTCAGTTATTCATCCTGTTATTTAGTCTCTTATATTTGCAGTTGTTCTTATTACTATTTATGCACATGGTTTATTCTGCACGAGTTCTTTCCCCTTTACACACACACTCATTATGGTCGCGTTCTGACGACCCTGGATTTGCACGTCCAGCTATTGGACGATTGTTTCTAATGTGCAGGTGTTTGATGAGGCGGTACGCTTTGCGAGGAGCTTGGGTCCTCTTCCTTTGATTCTGGTATACTTGTATTTTATTCTTGTTATGATTCTTTGATTCCTGGATATCACCTTTGACTTCTATTCAGCTGTCATTTTCTTCCTGTTATTCATTGCTATCATGTATAGTCTTATATGTATTATTGCAGTGATCCTTGATTATTATAGTTCTGATTCATAGCTTGTTCAGGTTACAATTGAGGCTTAGCGCGTATACGAGGGGTATTTTACCTCGCGTGTATGCGTCGCCATAACGTCTCCGTATCTATAGGATAGGGGCGTTACAATGCCCGTCGGGATGGAGGGATCCGATCATTGCCTGTATGAAGAATGGGAGGCTGGCCAATGACAGAGCGGAAGCGCAAAAACTGCAGCATATAGCCTCCAAATACGTACTCATAGGAGACCTGTTACCGGACACTGGTCTCCCAAGATACAATAATCATTCACCGTATTTGGATAGCACTACCAAATAGACTGCGTGGTTGAACCAAAATTAATAAGTACCTTTAATAATTGAAAGTAGACAAAAACTTGGATCGAGATAAATTTCAGAGAGAATATTGTCTCAATTAAAAGTAAAATATTCAGAGAAGAGATTGAAGGAAAGTCATAGTTTTTGTCTGCGGATTACTCAGATTTGATTCTGACTCTGTGTGTTGGAAAGGTCGAGAGGAAAACTATTTATAACGCTCCTGATTTGCAGTTAGAGGGAGCAGTTACAACGATTCGGATAGAACCATCATAACCGTTCTGACAAACAAAATCGCTCAGAATGATTCTTGTCAGAATCGTTCTTTCTGTTAGAGTTAACCACATGTTTCTACAAATGGGTGGGGTGCGCACCGGGTCGGGTTGGGTTACTCCTGTACCCAATATCCATACCCACTTCAAAACTAAAGCGGGCAGGCTTTGGCTTGTGTGTGCCAACATCCGCACCCGATTCAAAGTTAACCAAGTGCGGCCTAGTCCAAAAAGAAACGGGCTCACGCCTACACCAGTGCTCCACCTCCAGGCCATGCATGATGGGGCGGGTGGCGACGCGCGTGCTTGCAGGCGGCGACGCGCGTGCTTTTCCCCCAAACTCATGTGAAAACTCCTAGTACCCTAAGGGCACACCCTTAACTCACAACTTTAAATCACTCAACTTTTCACATCATATTCAATGTGAAATTAAAGAGTTTCTGCTCCTTTTGGGTCCCCTTAGCTATTAAATTTGGCCAACTTCCGACTTGAATATCTCATTCACTGAAAACTGAATTGAACATGTGAATATACCACGTTCATCCCCACTGGAAGGAGAACACACTCCAATCATTATCCGTGTGTTTCTAGCAATGGATCACACTTGAATTCAGCTCAAAGATTTACTTGAAATTCCTCATTTTTCAACACTACTTGGATGTACTATAATACAATCTTCTCTTTCTTCACTTACTAGTTGTAGAATTATCGAGTCGTATGTAAATTTTGATAAAAACAAATTCATAATTGTTGTAGCTGTAATATGTTGTCGGCTCTTTGTGATTTTCTTTTTTTTCACTTAACTCCTGCTAGCTTTCACCTATCAAACATTCATTTGATTCAATTGAATAATCTTCTTTGCTTCATTTATAATTTCTTTTTTTGACTTTTCGTAAAATGCTACTTTCTTAGATTTTTTTTCCAAATTTTTTTACTTTTATATTTTTTTTGTAACAAGTAAAATTACTCTTACTTCTTATTCTCTTTGGCCTTAAACTCCATCTTGAATCTTTTATTAATGATGGTCATGATGTTCCTCTTTAATATTTTTGTTCTCTTTCTTGATATTGTGGTCGTCCTACAAGATAACATGTCTTGTTTTCTTTTGCTAATTTTCTTAACTTTTTCAAAAGTTCTCTTCAGTTTGCACTTCTTTCTTTATTTTTGATGCAAACATGAATTGAAGTGCTTGATTTTCTTTACTTAAAAAATCAATACTGATTTGCCCTATTTCATTATTGTAACTACCATTTATTAACTATGATTGTGTTTTTCTTCTTGTTTTTCTTTTACTTAATCTTGTTCTTCACCACCTTCTTCTCTATCTTCTTTCCCTTAGTCTTTTTCCTTTTCTTCTCCTTTTTTGTCTTTTTTGCTTCTTCTCGTTTTTCTTTTTCTGTTTCTTCATTTATTTCTTTCTCTTCATCTCTTGACCATTCTTCTTCTCTTCCTCTTTCTTCTTCTTTGTTTCCTTCTTTTTCTTCTCCTCCTTTTTTCTCTCTCTGAAATCTTGTTCTTATGGATTTGCATATCTTTCATGAGTTAATCTTTTTTTAAGTCTTCTATTTCTTAAATTTCTTTTGTCCCATTTTGAATTTGTTGGGAATTGGGTCGAACAAATAGTCCCACATCGACGAGACATGGGGATAATTTTGGGTATATAAGGATTTGAGCCACTCCACCTAATAGATTAATCTTTTAGAATGAAGCCACAAGGTTCTTTAATTTGTATGAGAGGCATGCCCCGAACTTTCTCGTGTGTGGTGTTGTTGATCCCCCCAATTTGATGCAAGAAGACACATTTGGTGGGCCCTTGTAAAGCTAATTGGGCTCTCGAGAAATTTGATAGTGGTACTCCTTCGCAATGAGCGTGCCGTCACCCACGCGGTGTAGAGGAGTAACCAGATCTCGATCGAGTATTTGGTCTTTCATTGTAAAGAAAGTTGAGTTTGCAGGATGAGTCTTTGTTTTAGGGGAGATTGTTGGGATTTGAGTCAAATAAATAGTCGCACATCGACTAGACATAGGAATGGTCTTAGGTATATAAAGATTTGGGCCACTCCACCTAATAAGTTAACTTTTTTGGGATAAAACTCCAAAGTCTTTTACATACATCTTCTGCAAAATACCCAAACATATTTTAAATATTCAAGAAATCTTCATACATGGGAACTTTCCCTTTCAATTCAAGTATCACATTTGTTATTCCTTCGAGTTTGATCTAATCGGTTGCTTGTACTAAATTGCTTACTGTGCTTTTTGTCATTTTCATTCATCAATTCACTCGTTAAAAGAAGGAAGCTTCAAGGGAAGCTTCCTTAGCAAATCATAAGAAGAAGCTACGCTTCTTCTTCACCGTCAATTGTTTCTCTCTATTATTTGCCATTCTCACCTGAAAACAACCTCTTGTGAGGCCCCACGCGTTATCCCCGCTTCTCTCTCTCTCTCTCTCTCTCTCTCTCTCAATTTCAGTCATTTTGCATTGTGCCAAGTAAAATGGAAGCAATATCGTCTCCAATCATTGTTAATTCCCTCCTACTCCCATCCCACCGTCTATTTGGTGGACCCCACCTCCTTGTTGAGCCGAAGGCCGTCCGATTCAGACCCGCATCCGCTAACAAGGATGCTTACGGGTCGGGTTTTGGAGGTGGATTAGTGGATCAGGACATGGTTGTGGCTCCGAAAGCGGATACATGACGTGGAGGTGGCGGCGCGCAACTACCGAGTCCACGCCCCATTGGACCAAGTGGGAGAAGCGGTGACGTTTCGAGTTTGCGGGTCTGGCGCAGACCCTTTTGTTAAATACCCGACCCGGTTTGGCCGGTTTGACAGCGACGAGCGTGCCAACTTCGGATATCTTGATTTGGGTCCATTTGTCTGAGATTGTGAGAACGGGTATTTTGGGCGGGTAAGAAAACTAAATCTGATGGGGCCCCAATTAGTGACACAGTTAATTTGTTTTGTTTTGTTTGTTTTTTTTATGAAATGCTCGTAGCTTTATTAAATAAAACACTAGTGTATCAAGTTGATACATATCCCAATAAGTAGATGAGAAGGTAAGAACTCATATGGCCAGTTACTCCCACATTTAAGATAAATCTCGCTCAGAGTCTAATTTGGTGGAGACTTGATCAGGTTCAAGATGGAACCATCGAACAACGATCTCTCTTCCTGCAAGTTTAGGTCAACTCTTAGCTTATGCTGATTCTTCCTACGAGTATTACCTCAGTTGTGCCATCGGACTTTAAATGAATCTAATCAGTGACGGATGCAGGATGTTTTTCTAGTATGAGCATAAATATAATAAGAATTTCAGTGTGGTCGCAAATGTAATATGTCAAGAAAGAAAAAATAAAAAAAATATTACACATATCAAGACTTAAATTTATAACCTTCAATAACTTAGAGTTATAAATTATCACTTGAGCTAAAGCTCAATAATGTAAATATGCTAGTAAAAATAATTTAAAAAGAATATATTATATACAAAAAAATTACAAGCAGTATGTATTATTTTATTATCTTTTAAAATACGATCGTATGTGGGTCAGCCCCTGAACCTAACGTCAACGAGCCTACGCCATCCTGTTGAAGTTGTGGAACTTGATTGTCGACATTGATGGAGAATCGCCCTTAGAGAAGTATTAGCAGGAAGAATTGCGAGGCCCAGTCGTAGTGGAAGTTAGAAAGTCGGGAAGTCCATCCTGGTTGACTCGGAGGCGGGGCCTCGAAAAGAGTCTCCCGAGGACTGGACTACCTCGCTGACTCTTCGAGAAAAAGCGTACTACATGCGATTGTGGATGAGCTTGGAGTTTCAGATGGAGGCATGTTCAAGTGCTCGAAGGATCATTCGGAGTCTCAGGAGGAGCATTCCGAGCGATAGAGTAAAGGAACATCCTTGAGGTGCCGTGAGATATACAGCGAATGCGATCCAGCCTGGAAGCTTTGCGATACAGAAAACTAAATCCACTGTCAAGGACAGTTTAGGAATGTCACAACTTGTAACCCTAGTTTTCTATATAAAATGAGATGCGCCGTAATTAGGGTGGTGTGTGGTGAAAAAAACCCTAGAGAAAACAAAGCTCAGAGAAATCTTGAGAGTTTTTGTAAAGAGCAGCTTTGAGATATTCTTCTTCATCTCCCTATAATCTCTTGATAATAGTGATTTGCAAGCGACTCCGTGATTTTTTTCCTGTTTTGAATTTTTCACGTAATTTCTGGTGTTCTTTGTGTGTTATCTTTTAATAGATCTATGATCTAGTTACTTTCTTTTGATCTGATCTGTTCTTATTTATTGCCATCGCGAAAGTTCTTGCCCCAACAAGTGGTATCAGAGCTTGGTTCGTAATGGCGGATGAAGGAAAGGTCAGAGTTGAAAGATTCAACGACATAAACTTTGAGTTCTGAAAGATGCAGATCGAAAACTATCTGTACTAGAAAGATCTCTATCTTCTTCTCAGAGAAAAGACTCACAAACCAAAGGAGATGTCCGATGGCGCGCAAGAGATTCTAGATCAAAAGCCCTAGAGGTGATCCGACTGTCCCTAACGTCGCCGGTTGCATTCAACGTCTCCAGGGAGAGGACGACCAAAGACTTGATGGCAACGCTATCGAAGATCTACGAGAAACCTCATCGTCAAATAAGATATTCTTGATGAAGAAGTTGTTAAACCTAAAGATGGCTGACAGCCGAAGCATTGCTGCATATCTCAACGAATTCAACACTTTGACGAGCCAGTTGGAATAAGTTGAAATCAATTTCAAAGACGAAATCAGAGCTCTGATTCAATTGTCCAGTCTGTCGGAGGTATGTGATGGTCTCATAATGGCAATGAGCAATTCCTGTGAGATCAAAAATTTGAAGTTTGATGATGTGGTGGGTGTACTTCTTAGCAAAAAGGCGCGCATGAAATTTTCAGGGTCGGCTGAGACATCAGGGTATGCCCTGAGTGACGATCAGAGAGGGAGGTCTGGAAATAGAGATAAAAAAAGAATGAGGGGTCAAAATTCAAATTGGAGAGAGATACATCCAAGTCAAGGGGTGTGGAATGTTGGCAATATAGTGAGATGGGGCATATTCAGAAGGACTACAAGAAAATGAATAATGGAGAAGGCAAGGGCAAGAAGAAGAATTTTGCGTATATCACGGAGAATGATGGATCTGATGCCTTGATTCTCTTCTTGGTTGAGTCAGCGAGTCATAGGTTATTTACTTTGATGCTTCTTTTCACGTCGCTTTCCGATAAGATATCTTTCAAAACTATGTGAAAGGTGGACTTGGGAAGGTGTACTTGAGAGATGATGAACCATGTGACATTATCAGAAAAGACGACATGGTGGTTAGCCTCTCTATTGGTTAGGCACTGAAGTTGAGAAACGTCAGCCATGTACTAAGGCTAAAGATTAATCTATTCTTTATCAGCCAGCTTGTGAATAGAGGGATGAAGACCACCTTCGACGATGATGTACGTAAGATCACCAAGAGTGCCATGGTGATGGCCCATGGGAAGAAGGAATGTACCCTCTACATAACATCGGGTTTTGTGGCATCAATTTTAGTTGCTTCATAGGAGGTGGATGCCGGAGTGTGGCATCAGAGACTTGGGCATATGGGCGAGAAGGGAATGAAGGTGATGCTCTCCAAGGATAAGCTATCGGGTTTGAAGTCTATTGATCTAGACTTTTGAGAAAACTATGTCTACCAGAAGCAGAAGCGAGTCAATTTCTCAAAAGTGAGAACGACTCCGAAGGCAGAAAAGTTAGAGTTAGTGCACACAGATGTCGGGGCAAAGCTTCAGTTCCCTCTCTCGGAGGCTCATTGTATTTTGTGACCTTCATCGATGATTCTAGTAGGAAGGTCTGGGTGTTTTTTTTGAAACACAAGTCGATGTGTTCGAGGTGTCTAAGAAATGGATAGCCCAAGTCGAACATGAATCAGATCTGAAGCTTAAATGCTTGAAGTCTGAGAAGATGGTCAAATACTGTGATGATAGATCAAGAGGTTCTGCGCAAGTCGAGGAATCCGAAGAGTGAAGAATTCCCGAAAACTCTCATTAAAACAGAGTGACGGACCGCATGAACATGACTATTCTGGAGCATGTCCAGAGCATGCGGATACACATTAATTTGCCCAAGCATTTCTTGGCAGATGCAGTCGACACGATGGTATATCTGATCAACAGAGGACCCTCGATGCCTCTGAACTGTGGGATTCTCGAGGAGGCATGGACCAACGAAGGGATAAATCTGAATCACCTGCGTACATTTGGCTGTATCTCTTATGCCCATTGAGCTAAGTCACAGGAGCAAGCTGGACCCAAAGTCTAGGAGGTGCATCTTCATTGGATACGAAACTGATGAGTAAGGCTATCGATTCTTGGAGCCCAAGAACCGCAAGATCCTTAGGCATATGGATGTGGTTTTCAACTAGTAGAAGGCATACAAAGACTTGCAGAGGATAGGAGCACTTCGAAGAACGATCTCAGAGTGGAACCTCAAGGTACTCCCGAATAGCAGGGTGTTGCGGACTCGGAGTTCATCAAACTTGAAGCCGCTCCCGTGGACAAGGCTCAGAACATTCCCGAGTAGCACCTCCGACCCCAAACTAAATTGAGGCGCTCAATCAGGCAAGCGAAGTCTCCAGAAAGATATTCTCTTGCCTTATATTATCTGTTATTGAATGACAGTGATGAGCCCGAGTGTTATGAGGAGGCTTTACGGTGAAAGCCAAGTGTAACGCCCCGATTCCCACGGATACGGGGACGTCACTGCGACGTATATACGTAGGTCAGAACTACCCTCCCGTATATACGCTAAGCATCAGTACAGACAAGAATCAGAGTACGGAAGCAAATGGTGCATTATACATTCCAACACATATATACAATTACAGAATTATCACCAGATGTGATCCAATATTACAATAATATTATATCACAGATGCGCAAATGCGAGAGTACAAAAGATATACAATATATATGAACGGTACAAAAGGGAGCTCACATACAAGTATACAAGGAAAAGTACAAGTATGAATAGAAAAGGACACTCACGAGTTTAAAAAGGAAAACTCGAGAGACTCACAGGGGGCCTGGAAGGATGTGGCTCAGGACGGTCGGCTGGAGGTCCACGCTACTGCTGCGTTACTCTGAACACACGCTCCTAGCTCCAAGACCTGGACGTGAGAATCCAGGGGAGTCAAATAATACTCCCCAGGCGAGTGTAGAAGCAAAACCAAGTGGTGAAGCAGGGTGAGCACAATAATGCATATATCAAGTAGGAAATACTCAGGAGGCAGATAGGATAGAGCAGGTAAGAATAGACATGGCATGAGAATCATAAAACAGGAAATCCGAATAAAACCAATCCGAGCTACCAGGTAGTTATAACATAATACTCATAAAACATGAAATCCGATATAAAGTCCGGGAAAAGCAAATACGGTAAGGCACATCACGGATTCATAGCTATTTAAGATGCAGGCTTTGGTATGCGTCCCATTCCACATACCTCTACTTACAACTTAAAGAGCCGGTTATTATGACACTTTATTATTACTCGTCTTGCCCATATATCTCGGTATGTGTCTCGGTGTACGGCCAACTCACATACATCCATATATAAGCAAGTCGAGGTTGTTATTGGAAATCAGCGGTTGTATCAACGAACTATGTTTACAGTGGGTCCCGTGCATGCCCGGGACCACGGTCCAGGGTGTTCCGTTGCATGGTGACGGAACCAGCCGCAAGGCCTAACAGGAGGGACTTATGTATGCCCTATAATAACAGGAATAAGGGAGCCAGCTCTCCCCTCGGTCCCCTGGAGGCCCTCAGGTCAGACCGGAACATGATTGTACAATATACCTAATACCACTGTAAACACGAACACATATCGATATCCGCATGTTTCCCCCGACCCAATACAAGTTGGTCCTTTTTAGGATTCATTAGTTTAATTATCACTTTACGGGAAAAACAGGAAATAGACATGATCAGGAATTAGGAGTACATAAATACTATATAGTCAAGTCACTGCATGTAAAGCAGGAAAACAAGTCACTGATCATGACACAGAATCATAAGTCAAGGTCCCCGTAAAGATGATAATCACAAGTCAAGTTATCATGCTGGGTGTCAAGTGATAGCATGATAGGATGATGATATTAAGCAAGTAATAAGCATATCAAAGGATTGATAATAGTCAGGTAAGTCATGACATAATAAAAAGGGTCTTGCCAAATAGTGGCATGGCAGGTGGTTAGATGATAACACAGTTGCCAAGTGATATACATATGATAAATGGTAGCACATACTGACAGGTCTAAAATAATGCCAAGTGGTAATGTAAAAGCAATGACCCAAAGTCCAACAAGTCCAACGACCACGAAGGGTCGGCCACGCATAGCATAAAGCAATAAAAGATATAAAGCATGAAATACAATACATGAAGACTAGAGCGAGAATACTATCATAATCAATGGAATGAGAAGCAAGAGGGTAGCGAGTGAGAACACTCGCCTGAGTCACCAATATACCGAAATATCCGAAATCCACGGAAGCTTGGGATGCGCCACAAAACCTGATATAAATATGTAGAGTGAAGAGGAGAGAGAAAGAGAGAAGGGAAGATGATGTTTGTCAAGTGACAAGTCAAGTAACACCAACATATGATATAAGTCTAGAGGATAAGGTTCATATTCAAGAAAGGAATCAACTATGACAGACAGGCAAAGTTAGTCGACTAGGATGGAAGAGTAGTCGACTAATAGTGGAGTTAGTCGACTAACAGTAGGGTCTGGTCGACTAAAACTGTGTAACAGAGAGTTGGGTTTGGTTTCAGAGAAAAGTTAGTCGACTAGGTTAGAAGGGGTAGTCGACTAATAGTGAACTCAAGTCGACTAACAGATACTTAAGTCGACTAAGTCTGTGATACAGAAAGTTGGGTTTCTGATTCAGGATAAGTTAGTCGACTAGGGAAGAATGGGTAGTCGACTAATAAGCTATAGTCGACTAATAATATAGTCAAGTCGACTAGAGTCGAGAGTTAAGTTTTCTGGTTCAGGAAAGGTTAGTCGACTAGGGTCAAGGGTGTAGTCGACTAAGGGCCTCTAGTCGACTAGGAACTAAGGTAAGTCGACTAATACTGTGTTTCCTAGAATTGTGTTTCACAGGACAGAATAAGTTAGTCGACTAATGTCTAGGTCTAGTCGACTAATCGTGGGAAAACAGCAAACAGAACAGATTTTCTAGGGTTGGGTTTGATGGCTAAATAACAAGAATTGAAGACACAAATCAACAAGAATATGCAAACATAAGTAGACTAAGAGTTGTACAAGTCTTGGTGAGGGAAATTACTTACCAAAAGGAGTGGTGGTGGTTGATGATGAAGAAGAAGAGGAAAGGTAGAGATGGTGATGATCCTTGAGGAAGAAGGAGATGGAGGAGTTGTTGTTGTTGGTGTTGGAGGAGGTGGAGCTTGGCCGGAGTTGGGAGGGGTCCTCGCCGGCGACGAGATGGCTGGCCGGCGGTGAGGGTCGGCTGGCTCTCTTGGAGAAGAGGAAGAAGAAGAAAGAAATGAGAAGAGAAAAGAAAGAAAAAGGAAAAGAAATGTAAGGGAAAGTTTATATAGGTTTTAGATTTTATGAAGGAGATGCAAATAATGAAAAGAGAGGGGGTTTTTGTGTAAATAGGGGAGGGTGAGGTGTCCCTCACTTGGCCACTTGGCCGGCCATGGAAGAGAGAGAGAGAGATGCATTCAATGGGGGTAGGTGGGAGTTGGTGGAAGAAGAAAAAGGAATTTGGAATTGTTGGAATTTTGGAAAATGGGAATTCTTGTGGATTGTGAAGGAAGGAAAGAAATGAAGGAAAAGGAAAAAGGAAAAGAAATTGGAATAAGGAAAGATATTCCCTTGGAAGTGAAAGTGGAAATAATGGAAGTGGCGGATTCCCGGAACTGAGTCGTGGATGCTGAAATCTTTCGGGAAAACACCGGAATCGTCCGAAATTCAAGTATCTCGGAACGACCCGAAATAATTATCAAAAATCAAGAATATTAATCTAAGAATTATAGTGAAATCCGTTTTAAGAAATACTTTATAGTTTTAAAACTAAAAATCCCGGAATCAGTTACCTACCGACTCCGATGGAATTTTCATAAAATCATAAAATCCTCAAAAAAAGAATGTAGGTAGAAAATATGATTCTAAGGAATAAAGCCTAAAGGACCATCATGAAATTCCAAACTGTTTGAGAATTAAAAATCTAGGAATCGGTCAGCGGCACTGGCCGACACCGGTTTTGAAGACTTTCATTTTAATTCCAGAAAAATCTAGAAAATCATAGAAAATATATAATATTGGAAAATGATATTTAAAACTAAAATCGGTCAATTCTAATTATCAGAATGTCTAAATCGAGTAATACTCTAGGATCGGGCCTTCGGTTCAGACTAGGGCTGACTCCGAATCCACGAATCCAAATCCAAGACAAAACAGTCATATAAGGAATTCATAATACAGAATAAATACAGGAAACAAATCGAAAAATACGACCGAAAATCTGAATACGCAACTAAGTACGTATTCCGGGAACGGGGTATTACAATCCACCCACCTTACAAAAAATTGCGTCCTCGCAATTTCGTTAAGGGGTAAATTGAATACAAGGGGACAGCGGTGGAATTTATACCAATTAAGATATGAAGCACTAGAGGTAGGGCTCTCAAGTCGACTGAACAATAATCATCCTCCGCACTTCCGGCTGTATAAATCTTCGAATAATGCTGAATAATACTGCTGATGTCGTGGCTGTGCAATAAATGAGCCAGAATACCGAAGATAAAGAAAACCCTGATAGTCCTGAGCATAATAAAGAAGGCCGATAATTAAGAATCCCGAATACCAGGCACCAATCACCCTGAACGATATAGTAGAGAATGTAGAATATCCGTAGAGAATTCCGACTGCTGACCTCTGAAAGATAGCCAGATCAGGATCAATCTGGAGAATACCAAGCTTCATAGAATTCACCGAAGAGATCACATAATAGCTTCATGCAAAACCAGCCACTACCTTCCTAGTCTATCATATCTTAATGTTGGTATAAGGGCTTCATAAAACCAAAACAGGGAAAGGATAGGAAGGATTAGGAATCAAAGGAAGGATGGCCAAGAAATAGATAACTCTGCACTTGTAGTTGGAATGTATAACCAGGACTCAAGTATTCCAGTTGCAAATTTCATTACCATTAATTTGCCCTCTGGACGTACTGAGGAAGTTAGAGCCTAAGCTCTGATACCATCCTGTAACGCCCCGATTCCCACGGATACGGGGACGTCACTGCGACGTATATACGTAGGTCAGAACTACCCTCCCGTATATACGCTAAGCATCAGTACAGACAAGAATCAGAGTACGGAAGCAAATGGTGCATTATACATTCCAACACATATATACAATTACAGAATTATCACCAGATGTGATCCAATATTACAATAATATTATATCACAGATGCGCAAATGCGAGAGTACAAAAGATATACAATATATATGAACGGTACAAAAGGGAGCTCACATACAAGTATACAAGGAAAAGTACAAGTATGAATAGAAAAGGACACTCACGAGTTTAAAAAGGAAAACTCGAGAGACTCACAGGGGGCCTGGAAGGATGTGGCTCAGGACGGTCGGCTGGAGGTCCACGCTACTGCTGCGTTACTCTGAACACACGCTCCTAGCTCCAAGACCTGGACGTGAGAATCCAGGGGAGTCAAATAATACTCCCCAGGCGAGTGTAGAAGCAAAACCAAGTGGTGAAGCAGGGTGAGCACAATAATGCATATATCAAGTAGGAAATACTCAGGAGGCAGATAGGATAGAGCAGGTAAGAATAGACATGGCATGAGAATCATAAAACAGGAAATCCGAATAAAACCAATCCGAGCTACCAGGTAGTTATAACATAATACTCATAAAACATGAAATCCGATATAAAGTCCGGGAAAAGCAAATACGGTAAGGCACATCACGGATTCATAGCTATTTAAGATGCAGGCTTTGGTATGCGTCCCATTCCACATACCTCTACTTACAACTTAAAGAGCCGGTTATTATGACACTTTATTATTACTCGTCTTGCCCATATATCTCGGTATGTGTCTCGGTGTACGGCCAACTCACATACATCCATATATAAGCAAGTCGAGGTTGTTATTGGAAATCAGCGGTTGTATCAACGAACTATGTTTACAGTGGGTCCCGTGCATGCCCGGGACCACGGTCCAGGGTGTTCCGTTGCATGGTGACGGAACCAGCCGCAAGGCCTAACAGGAGGGACTTATGTATGCCCTATAATAACAGGAATAAGGGAGCCAGCTCTCCCCTCGGTCCCCTGGAGGCCCTCAGGTCAGACCGGAACATGATTGTACAATATACCTAATACCACTGTAAACACGAACACATATCGATATCCGCATGTTTCCCCCGACCCAATACAAGTTGGTCCTTTTTAGGATTCATTAGTTTAATTATCACTTTACGGGAAAAACAGGAAATAGACATGATCAGGAATTAGGAGTACATAAATACTATATAGTCAAGTCACTGCATGTAAAGCAGGAAAACAAGTCACTGATCATGACACAGAATCATAAGTCAAGGTCCCCGTAAAGATGATAATCACAAGTCAAGTTATCATGCTGGGTGTCAAGTGATAGCATGATAGGATGATGATATTAAGCAAGTAATAAGCATATCAAAGGATTGATAATAGTCAGGTAAGTCATGACATAATAAAAAGGGTCTTGCCAAATAGTGGCATGGCAGGTGGTTAGATGATAACACAGTTGCCAAGTGATATACATATGATAAATGGTAGCACATACTGACAGGTCTAAAATAATGCCAAGTGGTAATGTAAAAGCAATGACCCAAAGTCCAACAAGTCCAACGACCACGAAGGGTCGGCCACGCATAGCATAAAGCAATAAAAGATATAAAGCATGAAATACAATACATGAAGACTAGAGCGAGAATACTATCATAATCAATGGAATGAGAAGCAAGAGGGTAGCGAGTGAGAACACTCGCCTGAGTCACCAATATACCGAAATATCCGAAATCCACGGAAGCTTGGGATGCGCCACAAAACCTGATATAAATATGTAGAGTGAAGAGGAGAGAGAAAGAGAGAAGGGAAGATGATGTTTGTCAAGTGACAAGTCAAGTAACACCAACATATGATATAAGTCTAGAGGATAAGGTTCATATTCAAGAAAGGAATCAACTATGACAGACAGGCAAAGTTAGTCGACTAGGATGGAAGAGTAGTCGACTAATAGTGGAGTTAGTCGACTAACAGTAGGGTCTGGTCGACTAAAACTGTGTAACAGAGAGTTGGGTTTGGTTTCAGAGAAAAGTTAGTCGACTAGGTTAGAAGGGGTAGTCGACTAATAGTGAACTCAAGTCGACTAACAGATACTTAAGTCGACTAAGTCTGTGATACAGAAAGTTGGGTTTCTGATTCAGGATAAGTTAGTCGACTAGGGAAGAATGGGTAGTCGACTAATAAGCTATAGTCGACTAATAATATAGTCAAGTCGACTAGAGTCGAGAGTTAAGTTTTCTGGTTCAGGAAAGGTTAGTCGACTAGGGTCAAGGGTGTAGTCGACTAAGGGCCTCTAGTCGACTAGGAACTAAGGTAAGTCGACTAATACTGTGTTTCCTAGAATTGTGTTTCACAGGACAGAATAAGTTAGTCGACTAATGTCTAGGTCTAGTCGACTAATCGTGGGAAAACAGCAAACAGAACAGATTTTCTAGGGTTGGGTTTGATGGCTAAATAACAAGAATTGAAGACACAAATCAACAAGAATATGCAAACATAAGTAGACTAAGAGTTGTACAAGTCTTGGTGAGGGAAATTACTTACCAAAAGGAGTGGTGGTGGTTGATGATGAAGAAGAAGAGGAAAGGTAGAGATGGTGATGATCCTTGAGGAAGAAGGAGATGGAGGAGTTGTTGTTGTTGGTGTTGGAGGAGGTGGAGCTTGGCCGGAGTTGGGAGGGGTCCTCGCCGGCGACGAGATGGCTGGCCGGCGGTGAGGGTCGGCTGGCTCTCTTGGAGAAGAGGAAGAAGAAGAAAGAAATGAGAAGAGAAAAGAAAGAAAAAGGAAAAGAAATGTAAGGGAAAGTTTATATAGGTTTTAGATTTTATGAAGGAGATGCAAATAATGAAAAGAGAGGGGGTTTTTGTGTAAATAGGGGGAGGGTGAGGTGTCCCTCACTTGGCCACTTGGCCGGCCATGGAAGAGAGAGAGAGAGATGCATTCAATGGGGGTAGGTGGGAGTTGGTGGAAGAAGAAAAAGGAATTTGGAATTGTTGGAATTTTGGAAAATGGGAATTCTTGTGGATTGTGAAGGAAGGAAAGAAATGAAGGAAAAGGAAAAAGGAAAAGAAATTGGAATAAGGAAAGATATTCCCTTGGAAGTGAAAGTGGAAATAATGGAAGTGGCGGATTCCCGGAACTGAGTCGTGGATGCTGAAATCTTTCGGGAAAACACCGGAATCGTCCGAAATTCAAGTATCTCGGAACGACCCGAAATAATTATCAAAAATCAAGAATATTAATCTAAGAATTATAGTGAAATCCGTTTTAAGAAATACTTTATAGTTTTAAAACTAAAAATCCCGGAATCAGTTACCTACCGACTCCGATGGAATTTTCATAAAATCATAAAATCCTCAAAAAAAGAATGTAGGTAGAAAATATGATTCTAAGGAATAAAGCCTAAAGGACCATCATGAAATTCCAAACTGTTTGAGAATTAAAAATCCAGGAATCGGTCAGCGGCACTGGCCGCACCGGTTTTGAAGACTTTCATTTTAATTCCAGAAAAATCTAGAAAATCATAGAAAATATATAATATTGGAAAATGATATTTAAAACTAAAATCGGTCAATTCTAATTATCAGAATGTCTAAATCGAGTAATACTCTAGGATCGGGCCTTCGGTTCAGACTAGGGCTGACTCCGAATCCACGAATCCAAATCCAAGACAAAACAGTCATATAAGGAATTCATAATACAGAATAAATACAGGAAACAAATCGAAAAAATACGACCGAAAATCTGAATACGCAACTAAGTACGTATTCCGGGAACGGGGTATTACAATCCACCCACCTTACAAAAAATTGCGTCCTCGCAATTTCGTTAAGGGGTAAATTGAATACAAGGGGACAGCGGTGGAATTTATACCAATTAAGATATGAAGCACTAGAGGTAGGGCTCTCAAGTCGACTGAACAATAATCATCCTCCGCACTTCCGGCTGTATAAATCTTCGAATAATGCTGAATAATACTGCTGATGTCGTGGCTGTGCAATAAATGAGCCAGAATACCGAAGATAAAGAAAACCCTGATAGTCCTGAGCATAATAAAGAAGGCCGATAATTAAGAATCCCGAATACCAGGCACCAATCACCCTGAACGATATAGTAGAGAATGTAGAATATCCGTAGAGAATTCCGACTGCTGACCTCTGAAAGATAGCCAGATCAGGATCAATCTGGAGAATACCAAGCTTCATAGAATTCACCGAAGAGATCACATAATAGCTTCATGCAAAACCAGCCACTACCTTCCTAGTCTATCATATCTTAATGTTGGTATAAGGGCTTCATAAAACCAAAACAGGGAAAGGATAGGAAGGATTAGGAATCAAAGGAAGGATGGCCAAGAAATAGATAACTCTGCACTTGTAGTTGGAATGTATAACCAGGACTCAAGTATTCCAGTTGCAAATTTCATTACCATTAATTTGCCCTCTGGACGTACTGAGGAAGTTAGAGCCTAAGCTCTGATACCATCCTGTAACGCCCCGATTCCCACGGATACGGGGACGTCACTGCGACGTATATACGTAGGTCAGAACTACCCTCCCGTATATACGCTAAGCATCAGTACAGACAAGAATCAGAGTACGGAAGCAAATGGTGCATTATACATTCCAACACATATATACAATTACAGAATTATCACCAGATGTGATCCAATATTACAATAATATTATATCATAGATGCGCAAATGCGAGAGTACAAAAGATATACAATATATATGAACGGTACAAAAGGGAGCTCACATACAAGTATACAAGGAAAAGTACAAGTATGAATAGAAAAGGACACTCACGAGTTTAAAAAGGAAAACTCGAGAGACTCACAGGGGGCCTGGAAGGATGTGGCTCAGGACGGTCGGCTGGAGGTCCACGCTACTGCTGCGTTACTCTGAACACACGCTCCTAGCTCCAAGACCTGGACGTGAGAATCCAGGGGAGTCAAATAATACTCCCCAGGCGAGTGTAGAAGCAAAACCAAGTGGTGAAGCAGGGTGAGCACAATAATGCATATATCAAGTAGGAAATACTCAGGAGGCAGATAGGATAGAGCAGGTAAGAATAGACATGGCATGAGAATCATAAAACAGGAAATCCGAATAAAACCAATCCGAGCTACCAGGTAGTTATAACATAATACTCATAAAACATGAAATCCGATATAAAGTCCGGGAAAAGCAAATACGGTAAGGCACATCACGGATTCATAGCTATTTAAGATGCAGGCTTTGGTATGCGTCCCATTCCACATACCTCTACTTACAACTTAAAGAGCCGGTTATTATGACACTTTATTATTACTCGTCTTGCCCATATATCTCGGTATGTGTCTCGGTGTACGGCCAACTCACATACATCCATATATAAGCAAGTCGAGGTTGTTATTGGAAATCAGCGGTTGTATCAACGAACTATGTTTACAGTGGGTCCCGTGCATGCCCGGGACCACGGTCCAGGGTGTTCCGTTGCATGGTGACGGAACCAGCCGCAAGGCCTAACAGGAGGGACTTATGTATGCCCTATAATAACAGGAATAAGGGAGCCAGCTCTCCCCTCGGTCCCCTGGAGGCCCTCAGGTCAGACCGGAACATGATTGTACAATATACCTAATACCACTGTAAACACGAACACATATCGATATCCGCATGTTTCCCCCGACCCAATACAAGTTGGTCCTTTTTAGGATTCATTAGTTTAATTATCACTTTACGGGAAAAACAGGAAATAGACATGATCAGGAATCAGGAGTACATAAATACTATATAGTCAAGTCACTGCATGTAAAGCAGGAAAACAAGTCACTGCACAGTGACAGTCAGAGTGTGATTGACCTTGCAAATAATCCGGTCTATCATGATAGAATCAAGCATATTGATGTGCGATACCACTTTATTGGCAAGTTGTTGAAGGATGATGTGTTCTCACTATTGAAAATATACACGAGTCTGAATCCAAGAGATATGTTGTTCAGCTTCTGTGAGTTTTTAAGCCTAATGATCCGAGTTTGAGTCGCTTAGAGTCACTATTAACCGAGAACGAGAGGAGAACAAGAGAGAGATGGGGATGATGTTGTTATGTCGACTATCAGTCTCCAAGTGAGAGATTGTTGAACTTGTAGACGAGCTTGCAGGTTCAGATCAGGGCATGTTCAAGTGTTCGAAGGATTGCTCGGAGTTTCGGGAGGAGCACTCCGAGCGATAGAGCAAAGGAACATTCCCGAAGCGCAGTGAGGTGCAGCGAAGGCGGTGCAGCTTGGAAGCTTCACGATAAAGAAAACTCAAGACACGTGTCAATAACAATTTAAGAATGTTATAACTTGTAATCCTAATTTTCTCTATAAAAAGAGATGCGCCAAAATTAGGGTGGTGTGGTGAAAAAAACCATAGAGAAGACGACGTTAAGATAAATTTTGAGAGCTATTATAAAGAGTGACTGTGAGATCTTCTTCTTCATCTCCCTGTAATCTCCCGAAAATAGTGATTTGCGAGGGACATCATGATTTTTTTTAGTTTTAAAATTTTCACGTAATTTCTAATATTTTTTATATGTTATCTTTTGATAGATCTACGATCTTATTTATTTCTTTTGATTTAACCTGTTCTTTTTCATCACTATCACGAAAAGTTTTTGCCCCCCAACACATCCAACAATAGAGTGGGCAGATCCAACCACAGAGTACTTGAGTCGTCCCAACAGACGTTAAGTGAACCCAGCCAACCCCTTGGGCCTACGTAGGGTTGGCAGACGGGTCGCGACCCGCCCGACCAGACCCGAAGTTAGCGGGTCTGGGTTTGGGCTAAGTGGATTTGGGTCGTAATCGGGTCGACCTGTCTGACCTGATTATTAAATGGGTCGGGTCGACCCGAACTCGCCAGACCCGCTTGACCCGCCAGACCCGATTATTCTCTCTCCTCCTCAGCCTCCTCCCCTTGATCTCCACCTCTGTCGCCCCCGCCTCCTCCCCTTCGCCTAAATCAAATTGTCAAAAAATATGCGTAAGACCAGTTTTGAACCCGTGGCCTTTAGTGTGTTGAGTTTAGTGTGATGACTAACTATACCACCCAACAATTTGATAATAAAGTGTAAAGAAATTGTATTTAAAATTTAATAATCGGGTCAAATGGGTCGGGTCGGGTCGACCCGACTAAGAATGGGTCGGGTCTGGATCTAAATTTTTGACCCGTATAATAATCGGGTTGAGTCGACCCGACCTGATTATTATATGGGTCGGGCAGTAATCGGGTCGGGTCGACCCGACCCGACCCAATTGGCCCCCCCAGGCCTACGTCCATTGTTCTTTCACTTCATCGTATTCTCATATTTTGCGGAGTTCCTTTAATATTGCTTATTTGTGGCATGACCTAGGTGCTCTTTCCTCTTGCATGCACGGCATCAATTAACCAAGTTGATATCTGCAGCCCCTCTTCCTCGCGGACTCAGTACGGTTGAGAACCCACCTCGCTAATTCATACATCAATTGATATTCTGACCGCTAAAATTTTTCATGCTTTCACAAGCAAAACCCTAGAATTATTCAACCTAGTTTTTTCTTCTTCTAATTGTGCTACGCAACATGCAATGAGGAAGGAAGGAAGCTTCATTGGGATACGAAAGAAGCAAGCTTCCTTAACAATCAGAAGGGAAGCTTCTCAGGATCATAAAGATCAGATGGCCCTGTCACCGTCAATCGCCGCCAAAATGTGGGCCCCACACGTTATTCCCGCTCCCAAAGTTTTCCCTCTTCCTTTCTCTCTCCTCAAATTCCTATAAATACAAGCACTAGATTTGCTTTTGCTCTCATCAATCACAATTTTCATTTCATTTTGCATAGCTTGTTCCTAACAAAATGGAAGCCATCGTCATCTCCTCCCCAATCATTGCCCGTTCCTCCCTCTCATTCCATCCCACCGTCCATTTGGTGGCCCCCACCTCCCTACTAAGCCCAGAACCGTCCGATGCAGACCCGCATCCGCTACAAAGAAGGATGGTTACGGGTCGGATTTTGGTGAAGGATTAGTGGATCAAGACATGATTGTGCTCCGGAAACGGATTCGCGACATGGAGGTGGCCGAGCGCAACTACGAGCCGCCGGCGCATTGGGCCGAGTGGGAGAAGAGGTACCATGCCAAGTACGGATCCGATGTGTGCGGGTTTGTGGGTTTGGTGCAGACCCTCTTGATGAACACCAGACCCGGTGTTGCTATCGGGTTGGTGGGTTTGATAGCGATAAGCGTGCCCGCTTCGGCAATCTTTATTTGGGTCTACTTCTTTGAGGCTGTGAGAACGGGTATATTGGGCGGGTAAGCTTGGAGATTTGCGTGTGTATGTAAATATTGTATGATTTGCTTAGTTGGTAACCTCTGGCAGAGAGTTTTGTAACAAATAATGGGAAGGAAAAAAAAAAAAAAAAAACTTTGCATTATCCTAGTACGACAATGGCTCGATTTTTCAAATTAGATCAGTCGTGGTCCAAGGACACAAGAAAACAATAAAAAAATGGACTCATGCATCATTCACTAGTGATACTGTTAACAAATTTTGTAACTAATCGATCGTGCTGATTAAGATAGACAAATTCTATAAACATCAAAAGACAGATTGTTGACAATTTTAAAATAACAAAAATGTTGCTGACTCACCTCGTGGGCGGTGGTTGCCATTCAGGGATAAAAATAATAGTTTTGCACTTAATCACCTCGGTGATCAACGCTAAATTTAATTGGGTGAGACTTGAGAATGGAGATCAAATCCATAATCTAGCTTAAACTTTAAGTCACAGTACAGATACAACAGAGAGTTCCTGTTAAGCCCTCTTCATTTTTATTTGTATACTTGACTCTTGCTTATCTTAAGGACTGTTTTTTTTTTTCCCCTGTCTTTTAAGGAAAGCTGTTTGTTTTGAAAAGAAAAAAAAAATAGGAAATAAGAAAAGTGACATTGATGTTGGCAAAACATCAGCGATATCGCTATTTTGCTTTCACTACAAAATCGGTGGAAAATAGGTGGAAAATTGTCAGTATGGAGTAGGGCCCACCAACAAATTTTTTTAAGAAAAACTGATCGAGTGAATCCCACTATCAGTTGTCAGTTTGCTCAAAATATTTTCCCAACCACTGTAAGAGAAAAAAATATTTATATAAAAATAAAAAGAGATAAAAAAGTATGAGCTATGTGACTTTCACTGGTTATATTGTCAAAAAAAAAGCTTTATTGAGTTTTTGTTCCGTATCTCGGTATCTGAGTGCTGATGGAGTTAAAATTTAGTTCCATACTAAAAGCAAGTGAAATTTTTTTAGTGTTTAAAAGATTTGAAAGTCAAAATCCAACAAATTAATCTATTGAATCAATGCAGTGTAAATGTATTATTAATACCTCTATTTTTGCACAATTCAGGTCGACAAATCTTTTGAATCAATGTAGTGTCAACTTGCTGTTATTACCTCATTTTTGAACTTTCCTTGTTGGCAAGTTAACCAAGATCCTTTCACTATAGTGGGCCTTGTGACAACTACAAATGAAGCTTCTTTTTCTTGTACTTTTTAAGTTGTTCAGTCCTTGTGAGGACAATTAATACGAAATCACAAGGGTCACATAAACAGAGGTCCGAAGTGTCTTATAGAAGTTCCCGAAGTGTCTTGTAGAAGTTCCTCGCGGTGGTCCAACCTGTTAGCTTGATTCAGTTAGAACACAATATTCTTCACAGTCACTGATTCGAATACCATCTTGCGAACATTTTCTCTCCTCCGACGTGATCCCGATCAGGCCTCAAGTTTACTCTCCGGAGTTCGTTGGTGAATTCCGTTGACGGTTGAACTAATTAAGGAGGGGAAAAAAGTGCCTTATCGAATTTGGGGTGGTTGAAGTAGTCATACCTAACTTTTATCATTAAAGAAGTTCCCTAATTAAGTTCAATCACATATGGATGACTGACCTTTTGAAATTATTTCAATTGTATATAAACAGCAATACCTAATTTTATATTTATAACAGGAGGATTTGTTTGTTGCATGGACTCCTAGAATCTATAATAATTTTATATTAACACTCGAAATCATTAATGTTTTGTAAGAAAATATTGTTCATGAGTTTAAAAGTTTATTTTACAAAATATGATACCATGGGGTAGAGATGTGGTTAGCTCATAAATATACGAGTCTCACTATTTCATCTCTCTTATCAGCTCATTTTGCTAATTAAGTTGTTAGCTCATAAATATTATTTTATTTGTAAATAAACAACTCAAATTATTTGAATTGGATAAAATGTCGGCATTCCCAGTTTCTCTATTTACCAGCTAGATGTACCCTAACTCGAATTGAAAGGTCATTAGATAACAAAGTAAATTGAAAAGGTAGGAAAGTTGGAGTGTTAACTAAGAAATATTAAGATTTCATTTGTTTATATGAAATTAAGAAAGATTTCGGAACACACTATGCCCGCACACAAACAAACACCCAATCGTTCAAAATGAACGCAAAAAAGAAGAGGAAAAGGGAAAAAAAAAAAAAAAAATGCTTGTTTGGCGAGTACAGTTAGCCTAAGGATTGAGCTAATTTTGCCTAACTCTTGTCACACAATCAAACTTTAATAAGAATTAGCAAGTCGTGATGAAAATGATTTTAGCCCAAAATCACTCTCAAAACTACCTTGAAATCCATCTAATTCTTCAAAACTCAAATTGTTAATTCTACTAGAAGGTTGAAATTAACCTCTCTTTCTCTTTTCTTCTATCTCAACCCCTAACTCTTGCTAAATTTAATTTCAATCAAACAATAAAAGAATCTGATTTCTAGCTATTTTCAAAAAAAAATCTAACACACTAAATTCTAATTCCTAACTCCACTTGCAAATAGAAAAGAGAGCAAAGTTACTTGGCACTTCTAGTTATCTCTACTGTCATAAGGTAAATCATCTTAGATCTTGGAATGTATAATATGTAATTGAATTGTCTCTTCCTTTCGTCTTAAAAATACATGAATTTTCTAAAGAAAACGCACTTTAAACCCTCTTTTTTTAAATAGAATTTCACACACACACACACACACACACACACACATATATATACACACACACACATAAGGACGAAAACAATATTTAATTTGAACTCGTAGGCCAGCCCACCACCACCTTTTTCTCCCTTGTCAGAATACTTAAGTGTAACATTTCCTAATTGAGTCCCTTGAGAGACGTAGACTTACTCGCAACATTACCCGGTTAAGTCGCCTGAAAGTCAAATATGGACTTGCCTGCAACATTACTCGATTGAGTCCCCTGAAACTCGAATACGAAACCAAGATTTAATTTTAACTCGTAGGCCAGCCCCACCACCACCTTTTTTCCCCTTACCAGAATACTTACGTGCAACATTTCCCGATTCAGTCCCTGAGAGACGTAGACTTATCTGCAACATTACCCAGTTAAGTCCCCTGAAAGTCTACAAACATTACCCGATTGAGTCCCCTGGAACTCGAATACAAAACCGAGAGGTGATGTCACTCGACCAAAGGCACAGGCCAGCCCACCACTTACTGTAATGGGCACTGCTAGCCTAGAGTGGGCCTTAAATTAAGCCTCAAATGATCGGCCCACAACCACGTCCAGGCATGGATTGATTTTCCCGGATGCACAACCTCAGCATCTTCATCTAATTACTCTCCCGATGTGGGATTAAATTTATCTACACTGCGAGTAAATATTGATCACCAAATATCTCCCCTTGTAAGAGAATTTGCATCAGTTAAGAAAATATAATTTGAGTCAGTAACTGAAGTTCCATGTGCAGGCATCATCATAAATAACTGCCATTTATTCATACAATGAACATTGAATTAGCCACAAGAAACATGCTCAGAACCCAGTTTATTTTGTTACAACAAAATAAGAAGACAACCCAGTTGTTGAAAGTTTCAGCTTCGATGTCAATTTCTTCATACAATCCTGAACGGAGATCTGACTGCAGCAAGCAAAGGTGCATGAGTTGAGGTTTTTAGGTTGTCCGACGATAACCAAACACGGTCTGTTCCTGGAAAATATTCAGCTATTCTTTTCTGACAAAGTCTCAGATCATCCCTCATTCCTGAGATCAAGCTCCATATTTAGGCGCCTTCCAAAGTTTAAATGCCACCTCATGGAGAAACCGCTCTGCCAGTATAGCGAGATTCCCCCCATTCTGCATGTAGAATAGAAGAGTGTCAATCGATTATAATCTGAAAAACCAAAAGAAGAAGGCATAACAAATCAATGTGTAACACTATACGGGAGATAAAATGCATTTGTTGGCAACAAGATCCAATTATTATGAATGTATGTATACTAAATTTCAGATGAGGGACGAATTAATTAAACAGTGTTAACATACAATGCACGAATATCTCATATGGTTTCCAACAAATTATACCCTTTAATAGGATATACATGTGTTTACACAAAGTACTTGAAAACAGATGAGAATATTTCTGAAAATTGTCCAAAACAATATTACAAGTATACGATAATGCTGGATGTGTATTTGATTTTGGAGGGAAAACTTGAATTTCTCTCATTTTCTCTTTGTTTTTTACTCCCACATTGGACAGACAAAGAAAAGTTGAGTGGTTTATATACCAACTTTTCCATTGCTTATTGTTATGAGTGTTAGGACATGGGCCACACTCCCCACACACGTGCATACGCGCCGAACCGAACCAGGTCGGGTGCGGGTGCGGGTGCGGGTGGCGTATGCCCACGACCTGCGGACACGAATACAGCTCCGTTCAAAGGGTTCCTGGACCTGCCAAATTTTGAAAATTATTTTTTGTCTTTCGGAGTTTCTAGGCAGAGTAAACCGAGTTTGGACTCGAAATTATTCCCGATTACCCGGAGACTCGGGATGACTCCCTAGCACTTAGACTCAGAGTGGACGTTGAGCACTTGGAATCATTCCTGAGTGCTTGACCCGAGGTTACCTCGGAGTGGACCCCGAGGAGTTGGATTCGTGAGCACTTGGACTCGGAATATTCCCAAGCTCCATCTCACTCTCCCGAAGTGCTTCATGTTGACCTGTAACGTTTCTTGACCCGGTAAAAGCGGAACTGCGAACATGTGGAGTTGTTGCACATAAATTGCAACAATCTGAACGTGCGCTTGATTTGTGCAGAGGCTGCTAGTAACAGGCAGAGCTCTGTATCTATAAATAGAGCCTCCTAGTTCATTCTATAAGATAGTGACACATTCTTCTTTCTTCCACTGTCATATTTCTTTCAATTTTTATTCAGTTTATGTGCAATAATTCTTTGTCTGAGTAAGAGCCTCTGCCTACTGTCCTAAGCCGAGAACTGGTGATTTCAGGAGATTCTTTTACCGCTATTGGACAAAGTCGAATCAACGTTTGTGCAAGGAGACGGACTTTGATCTTTTAGGACAGCAACTATGCGACTGCGTTCCCCAGACCAGATTTAATTTACTTATATTCTGTTTTAATTCCGTAGTAGTAATGTAGTATGCTAGGAAGCTAGTTTAATTTGTTTTCAAGAATATTGTTTTGCATGATTTAAGAAAATAGCACAGATTACAACCAACAATCTAAAGGATTAAAAGGTTTATAATTGTTATTTCTTGCTTTCATGCGATAAACTGCTTCTTGCTATTTGTTTAGGACAAGGTTACGACATGCTATAAATTGTTTTGATACTTATCTATGCATATATATATTGTCACTGTTTGCATGTTGTAAACTGTTTTAATACTTGTCATTACTTGCATTGTCTAAGTTCTTTATCATATCTGATAAAATGCATGCTAGATCATTTTAGAAATTAATCTGAAATATTTCTTTAATTCCTGAACTGTTTACTGCACTCTATTTCTAGTTGTAATTATTTTATCTTGATAGATCATTTATCACATTACCACACTAAAACTTTCTTTTTAAAGCTATCCACTTAACTAAATTCTTACATCCTCAATAACTTGGATACAGAATTCAGTAACTCTATCATGTCACTATGGCCAACCCTGACCACTTTAAGAGTGTTAAATCTAGGAAAGTTACTGGCACTTATTTTAAGAGGTGGGCAAATCAGATAAAGTACTGGTTAATCACTTTAGATATCATTTCAGCCATAAATGATTCTATTCCTTCACCTTCTCCTAAACCATCACCTATCAAATCACCATCTGCTGATACTCCTCCTTCAACTCCTTCCTCTTTCATTTATTTGAAACCCGAAGAGATTGACTATCATTGTCTCCATAGGATTCTTAATGCTAGTCTATATGACATTTATTATTAATATAAGAGTGCTAAAGAACTGTGGACAACACTTGAGGAAGAATATGGCCTCGATGATGCTGGAATCGAAAGATTCACCTCCTCCTTTAATAAATTCATGATGTCTGATAACAAACCTATCAATGATCAGCTTCATGAATTTCAAGATTTTATCTGACACCTTCAATCAAAAGGGAACCAATTCTCCGATGATTATGAGGTGTCTTGTCTCATTGTTAAACTCCCTCCTTCCTGGTCAGCCTTTGCTGGAGACCTCTGTCACAAGGTGACCTTACCTTTGTTCAAGGCCTTAAAGCGATTCGCACAGAAGACCAGCATAGGAAAAACTCCAGAAAAACCCAAGTCTGAACTGAAAGCCAAAGACAACTTAGTGGAAGATAAGCCTAAGCATAAATTTATGAATCTCAAAGACAAGAAATTCAAGAAACCCTATCACTTTCATTCTTCTCCTCATGCCAACTCTTCTTCTTTCAAACATTTGCAATTTTTCTCCTTCAAACTCAAAACCTCTGGCCAGAAGACCGATGAAAGATTCTACTATGTCTGCGGGAGAACCAATCACTTGGCGCCGCAATGTTTCAACCGGAAGACGAAATCAGTCAAGGCTCAACTAAGAGGAACAGAGGAAATGGAAGGCACAAGGTAATATGGTGGAACTGAACTCCAACTCTTTTAGGTTAGATTCCTTTTCCTATTTTAAACTCTATCACTTTCTCCTCGGATTGGTGGTTAGACTCGGGAGCCAATATTCATATCTATACTGATTGCTCCTACTTTAAATCCTATTCATGAGCCTGGTAGATGACTCTGACCCCACTAGAAAGATAAAGGGAATCGAACGCATTGATCTCAGAATGACATTCGAGAAAGTTGACTCTTGAAGACGTCTTGCATGTACCCATACTTCAAAAAAATCTGATCAACGAATCTTTTCTTCTTAGAGCTGGCTATAAGATTGTCTAGGAATCTAATAAATTTGTAATCTCCAAGTCAAATATTTTCTTTTAAAAAGATTTTGTTTGTGATGGCCTTTTCCGGCTCAATATAATTAATCCTTCTGATAATAAAATCTTTATTCCTATTACATTAAACAATGAGCCTTCTGATATCTGGCAAGGAAGATTAGGACATGTCAACCTCAATTTTATCAAGAAAATAATTAACTTGAATCTCATTCCTCAATCCTCTTTTGACTTAACTTTTAAATGTGAAATATATGTTCAAGGCAAACATGTCCGAACACTTTTTCACACTATCACAAGGAATTCTGAACCCCTCGAACTGATTCGTAGTGATGTGTGCGACTCGACAGAGTTCTCACCCGAGACGGCAGAAGATACTTTGTGACATTCATTGATAATCATTACAAATTATGTTATACCTATCTTCTCAAATCCAAGGATGAAGTTCTCGATTGCTTCAAAGTGTACAAACTACAAAGCCGAAGCTAAGAACCAACTTGACAGGAAGATCAAGATCCTAAGATCTGATCGTGAGGGAGAGTATACCTCAAATGATATGATAGGATTCTGCCAAGAGCATGACATTATTCATGAGGTAACTGCTCCCTACACACCTTGATCTAATGGTGTAGCTGAACAAAAGAACAGAACACTGGTGGATATGGTAAACTGCATGTTACTCAGCTCAGGTGCACCCGAGAACCTTTGGGGAGAAGCTCTTCTTTCTGTCTGTTTCATTCTCAATAGGTTTTCTAAAGAGACTCTGACGTTACTCCATATGAACATTGAAAAAGGAGAACTTCTAACATCTAATTCTTCAAAGTCTGGGTTTGTCTGGCTAAGGTTTCAATGCCGGAACTGAAGAAAAGGAAAATCCGCCCTAAAACTATTAATGCTATCTTTATCGGATATGCACTAGATAGCAATGTTAACTGATTCCTAGTGTTTAACTCTGAGATCAGTGAAATATCCAATAACACTATCATCGAAGCTAGGGATGCTCATTATTTTGAAAATATCTTTCCTTTCAAATCAAGAATCCCTAGTGATTCTTCTTGTACTCTTTCTATTTTGATATTCCTTCCTTTAGTTCTACTCTACTTCTGGTTTTGAACCTAAAAGTAGCAAAAGAACTAGGACTCTCACATCATTCGGTAAAGACTTCTTTACCTATCTTATAAAAGATGATCCAAGCTCCTTCAAGAAAGCAATAGACTCTTCTGAATCTTTTTTTGAAAAGAAGCTATTGACAGTGAGATCAAGTCCATATTGGAGAACATTTGGATTTTCACTGACCTTCCTCTAGGATGCAAACCTGTAGGTTGTAAATAGATTTTTAAGAAGAAACTCCGACCC
This sequence comes from Agave tequilana, assembly GCA_038442645.1. NCBI lineage: Eukaryota > Viridiplantae > Streptophyta > Magnoliopsida > Asparagales > Asparagaceae > Agave > Agave tequilana. Next base: position 205,971 of record JAVJIF010002526.1, on the reverse strand, counting down.
GATGGCACTGTCGACAAATACAAAGCCAGATTAGTTGCCAAGGGTTTAACTCAACAAAAGGGTATTAACATCTTTGACACCTATTCTCCTGTTGTCAGGATCTCTTCTATCAGAATCCTTCGCATCAATTCATAACATGTTCATACATCAAATGGATGTCAAGATTGCTTTCCTGAATAGCGATCTCGAAGAACAGATCTATATGGATCAGCCAGAAGGGTTCATAGTAAAGGGACAAGAAAACAAAGTGTGCAAACTAGTGAAGTCACTGTATGGTCTTAAACAAGCACTTAAACAATGACATCAAAAGTTTAACAAAGTTATTGCACAATTTGAATTAACTGTCCATGAACATGATAAATGCATTTATTCTAAGAACTTTGATAATGACTATATCATTCTTTGTATATATGTAGACGATATTCTTATTCTTGAAACTTCTCTTGATGCCATCCAAAGAGTAAAAAGATTGTCTCTCCCTGAACTTTGACATGAAGGATCTAGGTCCTGCTGATGTGATATTGAGAATGAAGATATCCATAACTCTTAATGGAATTTCATTGAGTCCATCTCACAGCATTGAAAGAATGCTTCATAAGTTTGATTTTTATGACTTTACATCTATTGCTACAGCCTATGATTCTTCAATTGCTTTGAAAAATAATACGGGTGAGTCTGCATCTCAGCTAGAATACTCTCAAATAATAGGTTCACTGCTCTACATTTCCAACAGGACTAGGTCTGACATCTCTTATACAGTAGGTAGATAGAGTAAATACACTAGTAACCCTAGTAGAGAACACTGGACTGCATTAGAGAGAGTATTCAGATATCTTAGAGGCACAATTGACTATTGTATAACTTACACTGGATATCCTGATGTCATAAAAGGGTATAGTGATGCCAACTGGGTCACTGACTCTCACAGTGTTAAATCTATCACCAGATATGTATTTATGTCAGTGGTGTTGTTGTGTCCTGAAAATCCTGTAAACAAACAGTGATTGCTAGGAGCACCATGGAGTTTACGCTCATTGCTCTAGACACTACTTGCTTGGAAGCTGAATGGTTAAAGGATCTTCTGTTTGAATTCTATATCGTGCCTAGACCCAAACTTTCAATCTCAGTTCATACTGATTCAAGATCTACCATTGAGATCCTAAAGTAAGAGAATGCTAATAAGAAGATGAACAGACATATTCAGATCAGACTCAAGTTTGTACAGCGCCTAATGGGCAAAGTTGTGATTCTGAACTTTGTAAAGTCCAAGAAGAATCTTGCTGACTCGTTGACTAAGGGTATTTCTAGGAGTGTGGTCCTAGAATCATCGAGGGAGATGGGGTTAAGCCCATAGTAGAGTTCACTGATAACGGGAACCCAGCCTACTTGATCAGGAGCTGGTTCCATGAAAAAAGTTCAATGTAGTAGGAACAAACTAACTGGACTGATGATACTCGTGTGAAGCATCGACCCGGATATGTTTATAACTTATATGTAGCATTGTAGCTACTGTCCCCTCTCTATGGTGATGACGCTCTTATAATCAGTGTTTTAAATATCAGATATCAGTGATATATCGGTCGGCAGAATTATATATCGAATACTGAATACCAGGTGATATATCGTGATATGGTACTAAATACTGGACGTCATTTCGGACATCATATCGAATGAAAAATATACATGTGATTGCCTAGATAAATCATATGAAGGGTCATAGACTCATAGAAAATATTTATCTTTTATAAAAGCTCCTCAAATGCGTTTATAGAAGCTCCTCAATGAATCGTGTGGCGATATATCAGATATATTCATCTCAGATATCGACTGATATATCGGCCACGTGGTGATATATCAGCCCATATCGGTTCAAAACGATATCCGATATAATTTTACACTTATCGTATCGTTTTGGATAAAATACCGATGTCTCGGCCGATATATCAGTATATCGACCGATATTTAAAACAATGCTTATAATGCAGCTTGGTAAGGCTGAGTTAAACTCTTAATGAGTCCGACACATGAAGTGTGGAAAGTATAAGGTTCAGCTGTAGTACCTTTGGAGGACTTACCTACGTGAGAAGAACCATGATGGCCGCGGTTGGGGCAGGGCTGACCCCTAGAAAGTTCTCATGAGTCGATTATTGTGAGCATGTCCTTTAACGCTCAACTCATTCGCTCGAGACTTACTGTGTGTCTTTCATCAATATCTGGTTAAAGAGACCTAATTCAAGGCGTAGTCCATTATGTCTCTCAGGTGGAAATGAAATTCACTAAGGGTAGATTCAAGACGCAAGCTACAGACCCTGAATTAATAGTATGATGTTGCCCAAGTTTTACTTTAGTTTTATAATTCATGATTTGTTTAGATCATATTGATTTCTTCTATGTTTCCAGAAACTCAGTTGGCGGGGATTGTTGTATGTGTATTTGATTTTGGAGGGAAAACTTGAGTTTCCCTCATTTTGCCTTTGTTTTTTAGTCTCACATTAGATAGACAAAGAAAAATTGAGTGGTTTATAAACCAACTCTTCCATTCCCTATTGTTATGAGTGTTAGGCCATGGGCCACACTCACCACACGCGCGCGCGCGCCGAACAGAACCGGGTCGGGTTCAGGGGCGAGTGGCGCGCGCCCACGACCTGCGAACACGAATGCAGCTCCATTCAAGGGATTCCTGGACCTGCCATATTTTGAAAATTAATGTTTTGTTTTTTCAGAGCTTCTGGATAGAGTAACCCGAGTTTGGACTCGAAATTATTCCTGAGTACCTGGAGACTCGGGATGACTCCCTAGCACTTAGACTCAAAGTGGGCGTTGAGCACTCGGAATCATTCCCGAGTACTTAACCCGAGGTTACCTCGGAGTGGACCCCGAGGAGTTAGATTCCCGAGCACTTAGACTCGGAATATTCCCAAGCTCCGTCTCACTCTCCAGAAGTGCTTCATGTTTTGACCTGTAACGTTTCTGTTTTGACCTGTAACGTTTCTTGACCCGGTAAAAGCGGATCTGCGAACGTGCGGAGTTGTTGCACATTAATTGTAACTAACCTGAACGAGTGTTTGATTTGTATGGGGGCTGTTAGTAACGGGCAGAGCTCTGTATCTATAAATAGAGGCTCCCAGTTCATTCTCGGGATAGTGACACAAACTCTGAGATTTACATATACATTTCTTCTTTCTCCCACTATCATATTTCTTCCAGTTTTTATTCAGTTTATGGGCAACAATTCTCTATCTGAGTAAGAGGCTCTGCCTACTGTCCTACGCCGAGTGCTGGTGATTTCGGATGATTCTTTTACCGCTAATGGACAAAGCCGAACCAACATCTGAGCAAGGAGACGAGCTTTGATCCTTTAGGGCAGCAACTACACGACTGCATTCCCTAGGCCAGATTTAATTTGCTTATATTCTGTTTTAATTCCGTAGTAGCATGTAGGAAGCTAGTTTAATTTGTTTTCAAGAATACTGTTTTGCATGATTTAAGGAAATAGCACAGTTTACAACCAACATATAAAACTTAAAAAACATTTAATTCCCCGACAGGTTTTTAAGGATTGTCCAAGAAGGGGTTGTATCCAGTGTGTAGATGCCATGGATATGAAGATCTGTCCCGTCTGATGAATGGTTCATATTGGAGTTGAATTTCGGTGCTCCTGCATCACTTTCTGCCAAATATTGCTCAAATAGCATAATTTTCTGAGTTCCTTTACTCAAACCAAATGCATTATCCAGCTAGGAAATGTGATTTTTGACAAAGTTAGAACATGTTTTTACACTTCACATGGCTCAGGAGTGACTATCAAAATAGTTGAAAGTTCTAAATGCAAAAAAAAATAAAATGTAATTATCCTTATTTGTTTGTCAATATTTAACATCAACTTCCTGGATGGATTTTCAATAAAGATGCCATCAGCACATTTGCAACTCAAAACTTAAAGACAACCTAAGTACACCAAATGTATATGCATGAGTTATATCTAAATTCAGATACAGATAAGCATATTAAAAATTAAAAAAAATGCCTACGAGGGTGGTTCTATCTGGTGGATAGCATGCGGATATGTTTTGAACACTGATAATTTAGTATTCACATTCAGTGTCCAAATTTCATAACATGATTAGCTTATAAAATAAAGAAAACAAATCTGAGGATAGTGCAAAAACACATTGTGCCTAACCTGTCAACATAGACAATCATATGCACACAACAAATTTGACAACAACTAAGGCAATAAAATCTGAAGACATGTCATACCTATCATGAATCTTTCTATTTAAATAAACCCTAGTAGGATGACATGTAGTGACATTGCGACATGCATGAATTAACTAATGCTACTCATTTACAATGAATGAATCAAGATCTGCAGATAACTAACACAGAATACATACCTCCTTAAATTCTTTGAATGAAAAAGCTTTAGCGAAATCTTTACGGGTCACTCCCTCTTGCCATTGGGCAATTAACATCGGATGATGATGCCTGCAAAGCATAAATTAAGATATGACTTGCTAATACCAAACTTTCATGAACTTGTTTTATCATCTTTTTACCTAATGTCATTCAATACTCTCCCTCCTCTCATGGTATAACTTTGACGAGGACGAAGCAAAGATAGATCAGAATCTGTTTCTATTGAGAGGTTGGAGCCAAAGAGCAGTGTTCCAAGCCCTCGGAAACAGTGTCATAGCTTAAGACTACAGAAAAGTGTAATCGAGAAGCAATACATGACCCAGGCTGAGCTGTCTGCATGATGCTACCTACCAACTTGTCGAGCCAATCGACATCTGTGCTGATTGTCATTTTTTCTTTCTGGGCTTTGGGCTTTTCACTACTCACGATGTGCAAAAAGACAAGATCAAACTCACACTTATCTAGAACATCGCCTCCAGAAAATCCAAGAAGCCGTAATACTTCAGATGCTACCATAGTATCATCCGAGGCTTCTTGTATAAATTCGCCACTTGAGTCAGTTTTCTTAATTAACCCGTCCAGTTGGAAAACAGTGAAACCAAGATTACTTGCAAAAGACTTAACATTGGGGCACTTGGTGAATAAAGCAGCTCTCAAACCCATAACCTGGAATAAGAGGATAAGTTATACGCAAAGTTAGACATATACTTTGGATAAAGAAGAGGATAAGTAATTCCTTTTCACCTCTCTGATAATTTTGGCAATGAGAGCTCCTTTTGATTGACAACAGCATCTGATTCACCATGTTTTTCATTCTGAAAGTCCAGGGATGCAAGTAATTAGAGCAGTTGCACTAATATATCATTAAGTTATTCTTCTAAGGACCGTCTGATCACTGCAAAAGAACAGCAACTTACCATTGATATGTAGAAGTCATATGCATCCAATAGTTGTGCTAATTCTCTAATCACCCTGTCATTTTCCGTTTTTGGAACTTACATTCAAACAAATGCCACAATTAAGAAGAGACATAATGAGCCAAAGCAATTCACTAGTGAAACATAAAACATGGACATAGTAAGTATAGATGATTACTGCATAACCATTCTGCTCAAGAAAAAGAGGACAAAGGGAAAAAAGAAACACATACAAAAAAAAAACCTAGAATGAAAGAAACAACAAAAAAGAAAAATGCAAACTCTCTTCTTCAGCATGCTCCTCTTTTTTTTTTTTTTTTTTAAAAAAAGAACAGTGCAAGAACAGATAAGAGAAGTTACTGCTGATATGGGCATTTTTAGACAAAAGGTGGCAAAACAAAAAGAAGATACACATAACACTTAGTTTTTTTTTTTTTTCAGTTATCTAATTTAGTATTCACTTTCATGCTAAAATTGCTCAAATCCATAAAGTTAAGAATGACTGCTAAAAATAAATTACAAATATTAAAATTCAGTTACGAACAAAATGTTTAAAATGTAATTAAGTACAAACATTTAGGTTCATACAGTTGTTCCAGCTAGACATCTCATTCGAGAATGTAAATTCTTTTACAATAAAAAGAGGTGTGAAATTAACCGTATGGAGAAGACATCTCATCCCTACCTTGTGGTATTCACATTTAGTTAAGTATCCTGTAGCGTCTAAAACAGAAACTCCCAAAAATCTGATACAGGGACACAACTAGGTTTCATAAATGTACCTAGTCATGTACGTAATGAGCAATCAACTATAGAAATTGTGTTGGAGTTCAACAAACTATATATGTTTGTAGCATAACATGTAACCATTTAACTTAAGAAGAATGAAAAGGAAAGGAATAGGAGAAATTTCAACATATACCCATTTAAATCTAATATCTTTCCTATGTTAGACCCCTTTAATCTCAGAGAAGTTTCACCAGCCTCATTTCCAGACATCCACCTTAACTTGAAATCTGAGAGTATTATATAAAGGATTAAATTGTATCATCTCTATCATCTATCACTATGATTTAAAAACTAAAAAGGAAAGCTAATGGAAATATGTTAATATTGATTGCACTAGATCCTTGCTTTTCTTTATAAAAACGGAATGTTATGTATCCACATGACTTGTTGTTTGCAATTTATGAGGTATGGTTACAACCTACAAGGTCAGTATCTATAATTTCTTATAAAACCTATATGTCATTTTCTTAAGTATATGCACTCGCCACATGATAATCATAATGATCCTTTTCGATATATATTTCTTATTGTTTATCCTTTCATCCAGTTTGTACATAGGTGATGCCAATGGTGAACATACACTATTGATTCTAAGTACTTGATCATTTCAATTACTATGTAATAAAGCGGAATAAAGGAATTTAATGGCATAGAGTATAAAAAATTCAAAAGATCATGTAGAAGATTGGAGAACATTTTGTACCCATTAACCATACCATTATCCAAAAGATCCAACCTTTTAGACTGAACCGGACGAGAATGCTCATGGGTTCTTTCAAATCAATCAGGATTAAAATGAAAACAGAAGAAAAGATTTGGGGGAAATGGGAAATTAGAAATTACCATGGGGAGGGGGATCTCTGAGGGAGAGGAATCCGCAGGAAGCGCGGGAGGCGAAGGAGTGGAGGTTGGAGTGGGAGGAAGAGACCATCGGAGCGCAGCCATCGCCGTAGATCACCAGGGCCCTGCTCGGCTTGTCCGCCATCTCTCTCAAATCTCTCTTTCACACACAACAGTCTAATCTAAGGGAAGAAGAGAGCGGGAGTGAGAGGGGAAAGGTGGAGGCGTGTAGGGCTGTTTGGTTAAGGGTGGAAGTGAGGAATTAAGAATTGAAGAAGTATTTATAATTTTTTTTGAAATTTGGGAATTGGTTAGTAAGTTTTTGGTGTTTGGATGATGTTGGGAAGTGTGATTTGAAAAATATTTGTCTTTTCCGGTGTTTGGATGGTAATATGAAAGTGGAAGTGAAAAAGTTGACCACAAAGTTGACCGTAAAATAATATTAAAATAAAATTAATTAATAAAAATAAAAATAGACTGTAATTAGAATGCAAGTGAGATTTACATGGTCAAAAATTAACTGTTTTGTGCTACAATTTATTACAAATGTGATTTACATGACCACAAAATTAACTGTAGCACTCTGGAAGTGAGCAAATGGTTGTGTAAAAGAGAAAAGATAAAAGGAAAAGAGGTTTTCTTATTTTCCTTTTCCGGTGTTTGGATAGATAGGGAAGTGAGCAATTATACTTCCCTATTTCCTTACTTCCGCCACTTCCTTGCAACCAAACAGCCTCAGAGAGAGAAAGTTGGGAATTTCAATGTGGGGCCTTGCTGCTTCTCCATTTAGTGGGACCCACATTAAATATATCTTTTTCTTAATTATAATAAAAAAAATTCTTTTTTGGTAAAAATCTGCTTAGCATATCGTCCTGTCGCGGTGAACATTAACCAACAAAGCGCAGCTGTGAAAAAAAGTAAAAGAGTAGGTAAAAAAAGAGCTGGAGGAAGAAGGAGGTGGAGGGGGGAGAGGTTGAGGAAGAAGGTGGAGGGGGGAGAGAGGGCGGTGGTCGGCAACGCTCTCTCTCTCTCATGGAAGACACATAGACAAACGGACGGACAAAATTTATATGTATCACGGGAGAACACCTCCCTTCCCTTCGATCGGTTTTGATAAAAAGAAAGTTTAATAACATTTTGAATTTTGACCTATTTTATTTTTTGAAAAACCGGAGGTGATAAATATCCTTATTCTAAAATGACTAAAATTAAGAACAAGTGCTTACGAAACATATCAGAGGGTGCTAGCCAGCATTGATTATTTTTCTTCTCTTTTAAATTGCCCCAAACTATTTTTGGCATATTCATTCTTGACCTTTTTCTTTTCTTTTCTTTTCTTTTTTTTGAGAAAAAGAACTCATGCTTTGGATATTCACTCCCCATGTTAATTAGATTCATTTTTCCTTGCTCCACTAGAATTTTATCCATGGATCAGTACTTCGCACAGGAAAAAAAAAAGAAAAAACAAAAGAATAGAAAATTACCGATGTTTAATCTTAATTCAAACATAGAGATGGCATGAGCCACATTGGACACAAGAAGAAACACTCTCAGTTGTAACAATAATGATCGAGAACAAAGCCATGCTCGCTCACATCTTTCGCCATGTCGAACGTCTCCACACAAGCATCACCATCACCCCCATAAGAATTGATCTTGTACACACAGTTCCCCTTCAGCCCGTCGACACCACAGCTATCGACAGAGACGAACTTCACAACGATCACGTCTGTGACTCTCGTCTGAGAGGGTTTGGCTGCTTCGCAGCGTGGAGATGTCCGGTGGCCAGCGACGACGCTAGATGGCTCTCGCAGGACGGCAGCACCCAGCAGTTGGTTGAAGCGTTGTAATAGCCATCGTCGCCGCAAAGAGGGCAATCCTTCATGAGCACTGATGCAGTAGGCATAGGCCCAGTGAGGTTGAAAGCTAGGAATTCGCTTTCGTTGGTGAGGCAAAGACCTTCTCGTCGTGACGGACAATGTCTCCAATGGCGTCTTCTTCGTCTTCAAGAGTAGTATGCAGCGAGGCCCATGAATCATCTCCAGGATTTGTGATCATAAATAGCCACAGAAATGAAACTATCGAGAGAACAGAATGGTTTTTGAGGAGGGAGGGCGGTTGACTCGAGCTCTAGTGAGGGGATTGAGGAGGAAGACGTCGACGGTGACCTGGACGATTCCAAGGGTTGAAGAAGAGAGCTGATGCCGTCCAAGGGAAACAGAGAGCCTTGGGAAGGTTGGTAGCTAATAGTGCCGAGGACCGAGCAGAATCTGACAAAGTCAGGGACCGGCAGCAGTCCGGCGATTGACAGGACAAGTCCGGCGAGAAGCTTAGCCCAGCTGATCTCGCCGGCCTTGGCCGCAGCCGAAGTGCAAGGACCAGAGGTGGTGGCCATTGTTGTACCCAATTTCATCCTTCGGAGAGCAAGAAGAAGAGCAAACACCAAGAACCTCTCCCTCCTTCAGAAGCAAACATCATTAAATTGAGAGGGACGATCAAAAGTAAACAACATTAAGAAACGCCATTATAAGTTACTAGATTTACTTGACATTTTAATCCATGGACTATTTCTTCAGCTTCTTATATAAAGAAAAACAATATAGAATAATAAGAACTGATAATCAATAATCCACAAATAATTTAGAGATAATCTACAAGTAGTTTCTCATTCCTGGATTTTTGCCAGAGGATCCTTGATATAACAGAAAACTTTTTACAGACTTCACATACAATCAGAAATTAATCATTCACTAGTAACAAAAGGTTTTGGAACAACTCAAAGAATTGGGTGTTCAAGTCATGACTGAAGACTATCATATTCAGTAAATGCGACTTTAGTTAACCAAACTCAAGTCCAAGCATGCAGAGCAATAACAAAGCTACACGAACAACAAAGGTACAAGTTGTCAAATATGTATACACATAATGTATCATTTTTCATACATATTGTATGACGTATTCTACCGTATAAATTGTCCCCTGTGCAAATATTACAAGTAATTAAGTTTACAACAATATATGTCATAAGAATATGACAAATTTAAAACAGAGCAATGGGTAACCAAGAAGAAATGCTAAAAGCTTGTAGATGAAAAACTTGAGTACATAAATAACACAGTTCATGTCCAATGCCCACAAGACAATTAATAAGAATGACATTACATAATTCAACCAGAACAAACATAAAACATTATATAATTAGTTCTATGAATTACAAATTCTAATACCAAGTCCCCCAAAAATAACAAAACAAGCCAATCTAATATCAAATATCAACCAACTTTTGCTGATAGATCCAACACTATATCATCTTTAAGAATGGAATCCACATATTTTTTTCCCCATCTTTTTCTTCACTCTCCACAAGCTCCTCCCTCCCCCCAACTACTTTTCATCTCTTTCCAAATTTTTTTAGCGATGCCATTCAAGTTATGTTTCATCCTTCTAATAGTCCATATTTTCGCAGAAAAACACAGTACATTTTCATACAAAAGTGAGACACAGTAGATTCAGATCATTGTAAAGCAAAGAAACAAGAACATATCAAATGACTGCAGGGAACTTACATCTAAAATAACTGCATACGAGACATATCGTAATCTGCATTGGGCAAAAGAAGTGCTGCTCTTGCGGCAATGACTCAAATGGAAGCAGTCCCTGGTGACAATTTTTTGGCCATGTCGAAAACCTCGACACTTGTAAAATTCCGTGTGAATGTAAATGCAGTTCCAACTCGATCATGGGGCAGCTTCGTCAAGTGTCCAGAGTGACAAGGAATTTTTGGTTTCATTTATCAGCATAGAACACCTGCTATCGGCGAAGAACAAATACTGATCACCCAAATCCCTAGTCTCAAGCAAACAAGGTTTCATATTAGGATCAAACTTCATTACAACAATTTTTGTAGCTCCTGTCAAATGCATCTCTTTTCCAACACGAAGCAAATCTTACAGCGGAATGTGCAATAGTACTCCAAGTACCCGAGGGAAGGGTTCTCACTAGTGGTACAGTTTCCACTAATATTTCTAACCAAACAAGTGCTACAATCACAATATGTGCTACAGTAGCCAAAGCAAGTATTGAGGCATGATCCCATGTAAACTCATGAATGCTATCAGGCCAACAAAACTTGTCTACAGATGAATTCACTCCCAGCAAAAACAGTAAAACTTGATTTTGTGATATGGAGTGTTGGGAAAATTAGTAGTTTCTTGGCCTATCGAAATAAACAAAAAAAAAATTAAACAAGCCACAGATAGTACACCAGTATTTTACATGAAAAATCCTTGCAAGAAAAAACACATGACAAATTTCTAGAAATTTCACTATTTCAATAAATAATAGTGTTTCGAGTCTTGCCCAGAGAACTTCGAAATTTTACAGAAAATAGAGAGGTACAATTTTACCTCCACCACGAAAAAGAATCTCTAACCTTGTTAGAGAAACGGAATAACACCACTATCTGACAACACAGTGATGGAAATCAACTCAAGAGAGTGTACAATATTCACTCTATTTTTTGTTGAATTGCTTAGAGAAATCTGTGGGATAATCAAATGAATGAGAGATAGAACTCACTTTATAGGCTTACAAATTAACATGACATGGTTCTCATTTGTTGATAAAGTCAATTAGCTTGTGTGTATTATGTGTCTGTGATGAAATACAAACACCACTATTTCACAGACCTGTAGGAAGTCACCTAATCCTTTCTCCTTATCAATTTCACATAACCTTAGTGTTTAACTTGGATTACCTTACAATCTCCCCTCTCCAGCCTGGAATTATAATGACTCCATGTAGAGTCCATGCCAGACCTGCAGAAGTCTTGCTTCTTCTTGGGTAGTGTTTTTGTCATCTTATCTACTCCATTCTTGTCATTGTGAATTTTCTCAAGCTGCAAAAGTTTTTCATCAAGTATATTGATAATCCAATGATACCTTATATCAATGTATTTAGATTTAAAAAATATATTTGATGAAAAATCATTACAGCTTGAGAAAATTTGCACTGACAACAATTGAACAAATATGATGACAAAGTGCTACAAAAGGAGAAGCAAAATTTTTGCACAAAGGTAGGCTGCATGGGACTCTAAATAGAGTTATTGTTATTCTCTGTAGGGCTGGAGGGGGAGATGCAAGGTAATCCAACCCAAGTTAAATACTAAGATTAGGTGAAATTGTTCAGGAGAAGGGATTAGGTGGCATCCTATTGGTCTGTAAATGGTGTTTGTGTTTCATCAAAACCACATAATGCACACCTAGTCAAAATTGTTGCCTTTGTCAACAAATGAGAATCATGCCACGTTGATTTGTAAGCCTATAAAATAAGCTTTATCTCTATCTCATTTGATAGTCTCAGAAGCCTCTCCAAACAATTCAACAAAGTTGGAAAAAGAAAGAAGAGAGAAGAAGAGAGTGAATCTTGTAGTACTTTCTTGAGTTTGTTCCATTCATAGTGTTACTACTCTGGTTATCTAACAAGACTGAAGGGTTTTTTTCATGGAGGTATAATTGTACAGCTCTCTATTTTCTATAGAATTATCGAGTTCTCTGGACAAGTACTAATTATTGAAATAGTGAAGTTCCCAGAATTTGTCCTGTGGTTTTTCCCGAAAGGGTTTTCGGCTTGTTTGATTTATTTGCTTATCTATTGTTTACACATAGACCGGGAACCTACTAATTCCCAACATGAAAACGCAATCATGGCTTTTCTGCTCGCGAAGAGGCTTCATCTAATCCCATCCTACATCACTGACTCTAGATAGAAGCTATAAATATGGGTGCTCTACAAGTTGAATTTAAGCCAGATCTAGTATATTCCATTGAACGAGCAGTTTCCAGGAAACCGACATCTGGGGCTAACTAGCTGGCGAATCATGCTCAGAGAACTTTGCATAATTCCCTCACAAATAGTATCCTTCAAAAACTAGATTCTAGAACTCTATTTGTCTATTCACAAATAGTTCATCATGAATAATTAAAACTTTCTTCATAAATAATTCAAGGATAATCCACAATTGGTTTCTGCATCGTGGATATTTGTCAAAGGTGCAGAACACAAATTGTTTAGATATCGCACATACAATTTGCAGTCAATCCTTTATAATAAACAAGATATTCTCAAATGGTTTCAAAGAATTCTCGTTCAACTCATGACTACGACATTCCAAATCATTTAAGTAATGTGACTTCAACTAATCAAACTGAAGTCCAAGCATAAAACAAAAAGAAAGCTATGAAGGAGCTATCTCCTTGGGCCCAATATGTCTAATGCTATCTCATCTTCTCTTTTCTTTTAGTGTATTCTGTGCCTTGATGTTACCATCAGAGACAGTCGTATCACTCCAAACTGGTGCATCTGTCATTTCTGTTGCATATTGGAAAACCATCTTGAATGGTTTTCCCCAATATGAGTCAATTTCTTAGTCCATCTTTTCCCTGATTTTTCTGCTCAACGTTCTTTTTTCATCTAGATCAAAGGTTCTTTCTGGACGTCCTTTTCCATCTTACTTTAGTAACAATCATGGATCACCAGATTTCCTTTTCACAATTCAGTCAGTTTTAGCTTTCCCCTTAGTCTAGCAGTGCATTTAACTATGAGTGCTGACCCTGAGATATAACAGACTTTTGACATTCGTAGTTTGTTTTTCTGCTTTTTGGTGGCAATCATGTGTTGTGCATGCATGTGTTGTGTGTGTGGGTGCACGTGCACGCATATTCATGTATTTTTCAAGTCTAAACAACAAACCAATTTTTACGATAATAATAGAAGTAGCATGAATGAGAAATTACCAATGAGGATACTTGTACGAGCAAGCATGCTCAGGTGTATAATTCTCCGATTTCCAAGTTAAAAGGAGGTTCATCCATTGTTTCCCCAAAATCTGACGTAGAATATGTTTCACTCATTTATAGTTACAGAGTGAAGGGATAATTTTCAGTTGATTCTATCTCTAAACATCAGCCAGCAAGCTTTCCAAGATTTTATTAAGTCAAAACTTATTCGTTACGAGATAATTGTATGTACATTCTCTTCCCAAGAGATTGTGGAATACACATTCACCACTGAGAATAATTAACCAAAAGTGCTAGCCTGTGTGGGAAGGATTTCATTCCACTAATGCATACCTTTCACATAATTGAATGCGTTACAGTGTCCTTCTAGATGTTCCTGCTGCTCTAAAGGGGAGACTCAAGCTGTTGATACTTTGGTTTGTTCTTCTGAAGGAGGAGATAAGTGTTCCAGTACCAGAACATTAATATCCTACCCTGTGCTATTATCGTATCCCTGATGCGGCTCCCTCCAAAGGAAAGTCTCTCCAAGGCCTGCAGAAAAAAAAAATTAGAATTGAGAAGCTTGTCAAATTCAACAATTTGGAAACAGATGCTAGAAATATCTTAAAACTAGTTAGATGAGTCACTACTTTTTTTCTCTTTTTTTTTCCTTTTCTTTTCTAAAGAATATTTCAAACAAACTCATTCAGTCCTTGGAACATGTCTAACTTCAGTTCTTTGCCTAATATAATTGCTTTTTATAAGATAAGGCTTACAAAAGATAAAATAAAATCCTAATCTAAATAATTGTTTCCAAATAAATAATAGCTAACATCTGGACCAATTAGAAGATTATGTAAGCCATGTGCCATTACACCAATATTGAGAAACCTTTTGGCCACCTAACTCGCACACTGGCTCAACCCAAAAGGCAAAAGCATATTGGTCTGACCAAGGCAACCTCGGCCATGAACATAGAACAAGGATTAATCATAGAGCGCAGACTGAAATCTTGTAGAACCATTTAGCCATCAGATCTGTGAACCCACAAATTTTCATGCATACTATCACTTGGGTCAATTAAGAAATCAAACTGTGTGTATAAAACTCCGTCATTCTGTTAGATCTAACGAGCTTCAATTGAACTAGTTAGACAGCAAGCCTAGGTTCACATTCTCACAATCAGAGTCTAAATTAAATTCAGCTCCTATGCAGATATAGAGAATAGACCAAACTTTGTGGTCTTAACCATCTTGGCTCATCTGAAGTTAACTATATTAGGGCTCCCTCAAGTAGCAGCGGAGACATAAATTTGTGCATATGCAAGAACATTTATGCTTTATGGTCTCACTACATGTGCAAAGGATTTGGTCTGGCTAATCTTTGATTTAATAAGCTCAATTCTCTTTGCTAGCCCAATAGGTGATTATCCAAAATGTGGCTTGCTCTATTTTGTGGCTCAATTTAGTTAGTTTTATTTCATCTATTTATACTTGGACCCTTTAAATTTGACACATTCATATAGGATTAGACTCCACAAATTCATATAGAATTGGATTGCATTACTCCCCACAAATTGAGCCTATTGGAGTTTGCTTATCCTTAAAGGTTCAGGCCCAAGTTACAAAAATTATAAAAACTACATCTTTCTCCCCCACTTCAACACACTTGTTAAATCTTTTGATGGATCCTATTCAATTTAGAATCTCTGTACTGTACCTAATTTTGATGGGTAAAAACCTAGAGAGTAGAGAATGATGACAATGATGACACATCCAGATGCAAAAAAAAATAATCACCAAAATGAACACAGATATTATGGTGGATCAAAGAAATTCAGGTAGTTAAACTAATAGTTACCAAACCACTCGATGTACGGGTAGGACACTCTTACCTGAGGAAACCAATGTCAAATAAGACAAGGGAGATATTTTCAACACTTCTAGGACACTGTAATTGTACTATCAAGGTGTTTTTTCCACCCTCTTATGAAACTTGCTCAACTCGCATGGATAACTCATGACACTGGTTTTTGTTGTTTAAGAAGCTTAATAAAAAAAATATTTAGAAAAGTAGTTACCAATAATAGGAGAAAATATTTTGAAGACTTATTCCATGTAAAAGAATTCTTAAAAAAAAATTAATACTAAAGTTACATTCATTTGAAATAGAAATTTGTAAAAATGATATTGGATGAAAACATGTGATTTTTAAATTATCTTGAAGAGTTTGTTGTAAGTTTAATTCTGATGTATATGGATCTTAAAAATTATATATATGCGTGCACACACATGTATACGCATATACAAACATGTTTCCCAGATCTTTTTTGAACTCCGTATCATGTATCTGTGTCACATTAATCCCACTTTAGTGGCCTGTCCTGGTAACTTAAACTACCTTAGTTCACTTAAACTTGGAAAACTCATGTGGATTTCATCATTTATTCTAGGTTTCGAACTTGGTCTAGTGACCTGGAAAACATTAAGAAGGTACACAGATAACTGTTAGAATTGTTAGGATTGTGACTGGAATACATCGTGAATGTAGACGAAGCTTCAGAGATCAAGAACGGACACCTTTGCATAGTTGGTGCACAGAGAGCCAATGATAGTCTTCATTAGTCGACTAATGGCATCTCAGGAGTCGACTAATGGCGCAAACAAAAAGTGAGAACATCTCAGTAGTCGACTGTCAACTAATGAGCAGGATTAGTCGACTAATAATTTGGATTAGTCGACTAATAGATGTTGCTAGTAATTTTCTTTTGCGGTTCTGGTTGCAGTTTGAGTTGAACTCGAGTTTTCTTCTTTTCTGAGAAGGTGTTTGTATTGTTGGAGTTTGTATAGGACTACGATGATCCTATGGTTTATAAATAACCTCTTGGGGTGGCCTTCAATGTATGAGAGAAAAATAAGAAAAAAGTAGATTCGTGAAAGAAGTTTTAGCCATAAGGGCTCGTTGTTCTAGGTGGCCATCAAAAGGCTTCTAATCTTCTTAGTGAGAGGTGCGAGTGTGTCTCATTGTACTTCTCCAAAGTTTTAATAAAGTTTGTCACCCCTTCTCCGTGGACGTATACATGACTGTTTGATCGGTGGAATCGCATTAAATTGTGTGTTGACTTTCTCTACTTTGGAATATCTCATCTCTTTCCCGTTGCTCGACGTTCCTGTTTTTCTGTTACACCGATCCACAACAATTGGTATCAGAGCATATTAGTTTGTTGCAACAATTGGTATCTGGATGAGTTTCTTTGAAGAAAACAACATCCTAGCTAGGGACGAGCAGAGTTCGTTAAAACCAAAAAAACCGCCCAAAACCCGAAACCCAACCCGAACTGCATGAATTCGGTCGGGTTTCGGTTTCGGAAACTCGAACCCGATCGAACCGAACCGAATTTGTTCAAAATTATGTACAAAATGCAAGGAATGATGTGCTGCTTTCTCTAAACTTGTCTTTCATCTATCCATCTGTTTTATCATAAGAATTAGTGTATTTGGCTGTTTCATCTGTATATTTAATGTCTACTGTTTGTGATTTTGTTGCCGTTCTTATAGCATTGATGTCTTGATCTTTGCCAAAATTATATATCTACTATTTCTAATTTAGAGTTTTGATAGAACTTTGCCAAATTATATATCCTCTGATAATGTTGATGTCTTTCTATAAGCTAAATCTCTTGCGACATCTACAAAAGGCCCGAGGCTGCGCCTGCAGCGAGCACACCTCCAATCTGTTCGGTTCGAGTCAGTTCTTGATCCTGTTCAGTTCGATTTAGCAAAAATTGGCAAAACTCGATCCAAACTGACTGATGCTCACTCCTAATCATCACTGTGAGAGCGACTTCGTTCATTATCTAAAAAAGTCGTTAGCAAATCAGTTGATTCTGAAGCATTGTCTATTTCTTCTTCGCATGCATGAAGGTGCACCTATCAAGTCTCACATTACAGAATTTTTCTCTATTTATCAATGATTTAGATAAGATAGAGATTAAGATAGAAGATAAGAATCAAGCACTTCTATTACTATGTTCTTTACCTTCTTCATACAAGAACTTTAGGGAAGTTATCATTTATGGAGGCAAAGCAACTATCAAGGTCAATGAAGTTAAAGAGCATCTGCTCAACAAGGACAAAATTGACAACCAGTTAACGAGTGAGTCTCATCGCGATGATTTCGAGCAAGCTCACTTTACAAAAGAAAGAGTAATAATGGAAGTTTCATGAGTAACCCAAATTACAAGAATTTGGTGTGCAACTGATGTCACAAAAAGGGACACATTAGAGCTGATTGTGGACTCGCAAGAAGAAACAACAAGATGCTAATGTCACTGAAGTAGCTGAAAGGGGATGGAGATAAGTGTGACGTTCTATCTGTTACAGATAGATTGATCAGTAACAAACTGATGAATCATTGACTCTGGATGTTCACAGTATATCATTTCCAATAGGAAGATGTTCTCCTCATACACTTCGGTTCAAGGGAAGAGGTCTTCATTGAGAATTCTTCTACAAGCAAAGTGATTGGCGAAGGAACTATCCAATTTCGTTCATATGATAAATGCAACACTACTCTTCAAGGCGTTTGTCGTGTTCCCGAATCAAGGTATAATCTTATCTCGCTTAGAGCCCTACATGAAGAAGGATTCAATTTTAGTTTTGGAGATGATCTTATGGAAATTTTCAAAGATGACCATGTAAAATTTAATGATGAACGTGTCGGCAATGTTTACATGTTGCAAAATTCAGAGATTACAGTTGGTGAATTGCAGTTATACTCAGCTTCAAGATCGGAGGTTGTGGAACAATCAGAGACTATGATGGTTTCGAGCTTGAATGTTTAGTTTTATGCCGAAGATAAAATGGGGACTATGATGGTTTCGAGCTTGAATGTTTAGTTTTATGCCGAAGGTAAAATGGGACTAGGCGGCGCTGGCACACAACAAAAAAGTTCAAATCATTAGTCCTGTATTGGAACAAATTCTCATAAATCCTGCGTGTATCAAGAAGATTGTTGGGTGATCAAGTTCAGGTCAGGCTTGAACCTATTCGATCCAATCAAGTTGCGGACCCCGTGAGGGGGTTACGGAGAAGAGGGAGTGAGATTTCAATTGTGCATTGATGTGATCACATGGAATCGGTGGCTATTCTCCAACTTGAACGTATTCAAGTCAGGGGGAGATTGTTGGGATTGTGACTGGAATATGTCGTGAAAGTAAACAAAGCTTCAGAGATCAAGAACGGACAGCTTTGCATAGTTGGTGCACAGGCTAGTCGACTAATGGCCAAAAATAGTCGACTAATGAAGAATTAGTCGACTAATGGCATCTCCAGAGTAGACTAATGGCGCAAACAAAAAGTGGGGACAACTCAATAGTAGTCGACTAATAAGCAGGATTAGTCGACTAATAATTTGAATTAGTCGACTAATAGGCGTTGCAAGCAGTTTCCTTTTGCGATTCTGATTACAATTTAAGTTGGAACTCGAATTTTCTTCTTTTTTGAGGCGGTGTTGTTCGTATTGCTAGAGTTTGTGTAGGACTAGAATGATCATATGGTCTATAAATAATCTTAGGTATATGAGAGAAAAATAAAAAAAAAGAGATACGTGAGAGAAGTTTTAGTCATAAAGATTCGATGTACTAGGCGGCCATCAAAGGGCTTGTAATCTTCTTAGCAAGAAATGTGAGTGTTTCCATTGTACTCTAAAGTTTTAAAAAAAATTCTCCCCTTCTCCCGTGGACGTACACATGATCTGTTTGATCGGTGGAATCACGTTAAACTGTATATTGGCTTTCTCTACTTCGGAATATCTTTATCTCTTCTTTTTGCTCGACGTTCTTTTTTGTTGCGCCGATCCGCAACAATTGGTAGTAGAGCATACCAGTATGTTGCAACAAGAATCCCATGATGAAGTTCGTATTTTAGAAAAGATTTAAATTGTTCTAGCTGGCTATTTTTCAAAGTAAATAACTTTCCACTTAGAAACAACTTTTCCTTGTGAAACAATGATTTACTAACATCTTCTATAATATTTAATATTTTTGACCGGCCTTACTTATATGTTGCATTCATTAGGGGAGGGCTCGACTTGGATGCATTTGGCCATGCTGGGCCAACCCAATGCAACCTAATCTAATTCTCACCTATCACCTCAGGATGGGGGGTAATCTCAAACCCAACCCGACCTGATCCCATCTTAAGGTGAAACCATTTTGGGACAAGTTAATGCCAGTATTTTGAAACTCCAGGTAAGAAGAGCTTATCAGTCTACGATAACCTTTTTTTTCTAAGACAAAACATTAATAAATCATATTATATGGACATCTATAATGTAAATACATTATATAATGTAAATTATATGACATGTTCATATTCTAGCTCAAGTTTGGAAATTAAGCCCAAGACAAAACTATGTTCTGAAAACTTCAACTCAAGCCACCAACAAGTCAGTTGGGTTGGTCAGATTTGAGCCAATCCCAATCAAGTTGCTTCCCTACTGGCTAACCAGGGAAATGTAATTGTCTAGGGAAATGAGCTTAACATTAATACCTGTTCTCCAGTTTGGATGTCAAAAGAATTATGATGTTCGAACTGAAGGCCGCTGAACTCATTTATGCAAAGCCCCTGAAAAGCCCTGAAATGCAGAAGAGCCAAAAAAAAATAACTAATAAAAAATAAAATGAGAAAAATATTTCCTTTCCAGAGTCTCCAGGTTTTAAGAAACCGTTTAGTTCAGAGAATCACCATCTTATGAGAGAGACTCGAGGAATCCATCTGAAGATGACAGGAGTGTTTTCAGCATTGACATAATAGCCTCCAAAGACGATGAACACAGTCATAAGAGAAGGTCCCACTGCCATGGCTGCTTCAGTTGTTGGAACCATAGCTCCAACAGTGAGACCCATAGCTGATGCAGCGAATGACTCCATTGTCACAATCCCACAGAATTTTGCAAATCTGTCAGTAAAAATTTCACATTTGAGGGCAACAAAGAAAAAAAAATCACAACAGAAAATTATTAAAGGAAAAAAAAGGGACTGTTTAATTTTGAATATGAACCCTGATCCACCTTTCTTTCTTTTCATTATTTAACCTTACCTGAGTTTTTTTTTCCCCATAAGATTTATGCAGATTTGGATACTGATTTGTGAACCAAACATTTGTCCTGATGTTAGTTCTGAGAGAACTTTAGGATTCTTAGCTACTTCAGAAGGAACCTATTTTTAACTACATCACAATGCCACTTGAAGGTTTAGCTATATTCCAATTCTTTAGCTCCATGTTCAGCCTTCACTGTAAACCTAAAATAAACTATTTTTGTCATCAGAAGTTCTTAATTCTTAAACCTTAAATTTGAACATTGTGATGGTTGCTAGACAGGATAATGAGCGATAGACCGAGTTTTATGTTTGATGATAACCTTGAAATCTTGCACTTCCCTTCATCTTCATTTAGGACAACATTTTATAGCAATGCTTAGAGATAAACATTTCTTAAGAACCTATAGCACTCACTTCGAAGTTCTTGCTTAGCCAAAAACTATGGTACAACATTGAAGAAAAGAATAAATAACTAAGAAATTAGTGTGCAAAATGAAAAATCAATGTTCATTAACCAAGAAATGCAATTCCTAATATATGCAAATACACACTGATCACTGAACTATGGAATGAAATTGTAAAAACCAACTTGTTCAAACTTTGTAAAATATTACATGGATATACTCATATTCCAACTTAAGATCATAGTAAATTCAAGGTATCGAGATGGTCGTAGTATTTACTTCTTGAGAAGATATTCATGTAAACAATGCATACCAAATGTCTTGTCAAAATTAACACTCATGGGAGGCTTTATTTCTAGTTGGCTTTGTTTCTCAATTATTTATTGGTGAGATCAAATATAACACTCAAGATGTTTTTAGGAAATAGAAAAAAGTTTCAAGCTTTACAAAGACACGTTAGGGAGAAAAATTTTAAGCTTTATAAAGAAGATTAAAAACACATTGCAAACATAATGCATCAAAGGTACTGAATCTATAACAAAGGTTCCTTGTGAAATGCAACCACTAGTAAGTAATCATTACAAAACAATCAGAACTTGCCTGTATAAAGTAGGGTGGAGACGAGCCATTGGATAGAGAACCGTGCCAAACATCAGTGGAAATGCTGCTCCAATAGGGATTTCTGCTAGCAGTTTAGACAACAGATAAGGACCCAATGAATAGGAACCCTTGGCACGTTCTCTATCTACTATTGTGCGTTCCTTCGGAAACACACCTACAGTCTTTGTAAGTGCTGCCATTGCTGTGTTAATAGCAGCCACCTTCCCCAACAGAAAAAGGTCAGCATAGATTCCATTTGAACAAAGTATGACAAGATTGATAGTGCTAAACACAGGATCAAGAGGCTGAAATATTTAATGATAATAGAATGCATACTTAACCATGCTTAAGATTTTAAGGTAAAGCTCCAAGTAAACTATAGCATAATTCATGACACAAGCATCATTCTTATGTTCATAATGACTTCCACTGCATGCAAGTGCTTAAGTTAATCATTCCCTCGAATTTAACTCAAATTGTTGTGTAATAAATGTTACACGTTGATGCAGTGGCAATAGACCAAGCACTGGAAAGTTCAATTCAGATAAATTCCATGTGCTCATGATGCTCAAAAAGACTTAAATGGAAATAATATTATTACCATATGTGAACAATGGCTAGTAGAGGTGGATCCCTTATTTAAATTAATGAAAGCTAAGTTTGGGAGTAACTTTGAAACAGAATTCTCTTACTGTATTTGGTAGCCTGTGCTTCCATTTAAGTAAGTCCTCTTTAGGGGTGGTGACTGAATCCTAACATCGGGTGAGTGAGTCTCGCTTCTTTGGGTTGAGCAAGTCCCCAACTTGTTCACCCGTTTCCAACTGTCTAAAGTATCCCCCTCGTATCTTCATCTTAATAAAATATTTTCTAGTCTCTGTTTTCTATTAAAATTCTTCCAAATATTTTTCCTACATCATAAGTGGTATCAGAATGGGTTCCAACTATGGTGATTAGGGTTCAAATATTTCAATTTGCACAGAACGGCATCAGTTTCCTATATTTCCCTGTGAGATGAAATTGAGGAGTTGCTGCAAATTGAGGAAATCCTAGTGTCTGTTGAAGAACAATCTTCCAACAACAGAGGGTCCAAGTGAAGCAACAATTCTTAATCCGTTATCACTATCCATCATTTTAGCGGTCATAGTGCCTGTTAAAGAAGATGACCACTCACAATATCATATCCACTTTTATGTTTCACACATTTTTATAGAATATAGATGATAATTTTTCATGAAGCGGAGGTTATTGGTAAAATTTATCTAAAGCATCATGCCTCTTTGCACCTGGACATCGATTGGAGTCATTGGAGTGTGTAACGAGTATCTTGTACTTTGTTATTATTTTTTATATATATAAAGAAGAGGCTAATCTCAACCTAGGTTAAGCCGTTTATTCTTCAAACCTAGCATAGTATCAAAGTGCTGCCTTCAGATATCATAAGACCGCTCCACCACCACATACGCTTCCATCAGCATCCATCAACTTCCAACATCACCACCATCTCCAATATCATTTAAAAAAAACCTCACCCGCCACCATCTCCAACACAGACCACCTGCCCATCCCATCTTTTTTCTCCATCTTCTTATTCCTTCCTCCCTCTTCTTTTTTTTCTTCCAGATCAGATATGATGACCTGATCTGGTCGGAAGAAAAAGAAAAAAAAACTCGTCACCCCTTTCTACAGCCTCTAAAATTCTAGCCGCATCCATCGACATCTCAATACCTTGTTCTACCCTGTTTTTTTTATCATGTTCTGCCCTGCACTAAACTGCCTCAACCCTGTTTCTACTTGTCTCCATGTTCTTCTGCCATGTTCTACCCTATTCTGCCCTGTTTTTTATCCTCTCCAACATAATCTCTGATTTCTGACTTGATTTGATTAGACTTGCATGACCTCATTCCTAATCTTCTATATCCAGTTTTTCTACATTTTAGTTGGGTCTTATGCTGTCTCATCTCATGGCTGGAATAAAAAAAATGATCATGATCTCATGAGAATTCATATTACTAATACTATTACTTTCATGGGCATTGGGAAGAACTATTTGCTATGGAAGAAGTCTGCTCATGTATTTCTTAGTGTCTCCCCAACTGAATTTGAGATTATCTAAAAATCTTCTTCCTTCCAGTGAGTTTGAGAATCTCTCCAAACTTTCTCTTCTACTGAGTTTGAGGATCTCTTAAATCTCTCATTCTCTTCTAATTAAAATCCTAATCGTATCCAAGGAGATAAGTATTTAACTTTCTGTACAGTCTTCACATGAGTGTTTGATTTGACTCAGATTCGGCTTAATTTGATTCACAACTTTGACATGGACATTAATGTTTCACCAGTTTGGTATTAGATTAGCAATTCAATATTTTTTTTTAGTAGTACCTATATTTGTTTATTAGTTTTTTGGTAAACATGCTCTAGGTATCATGCCATCGTGAGTTGAAAGGGGTGCAAGGGTCATCTAGAAGATCTTTTTTTTTAAATCTTTGTAACAAGATGAGCAAAACTGATATTTATGCTCTAGCTTTAGAGGGGTATTAAAGTGTGTAACAAGTGTATCCTTGTACTTTGTTATTATCTTTCATTTATATAAAAAAGGCTAATCCGATCTAGGATAAGCCGTCTGTTTCCCAAACCTAACATCAGTGAACCGCCAAAATTTGATGAAGAATCAATGGAAAAATATGTCGAAATTTATTTCATGTTCAAAACAAAAGTTTGGTGATTGTTCATCTGTAGTTGATTTTATTAGCATTGAACTAGAATTGCAATCTTATCCAACTCCCAAAGACGTGACAGTCATTGTTTTAAAAAATCACTCACATGTGCAATATGATTTGTTCAACCAAAATCTATGAGATTAAATTTCTTTCCAGAATTCGATAGCAGATTTTCTAAAACAAGCATTGCTAAATAGAGTTTAGAGAAGTCTCAGCAGTGATGCATTTTGCACAAGGAGCAATTTTTCCATTGTGGAACATTTCTTGTATATATAGCTCAAGGTTTAGTTCTTTTGAAGAGGAGAAAGATGTATTGGCTATGGACCACGCGATGGCAAGTTTATTCAATAAAATTATGTGTTGACAATGGTCATGAAGGGTATAAATTGGAAACAATATTATTGCCATCTAGTCTCTTGATGCTAGTTTAATTCATATAAATTACCACTAGTCAAAACCTGCGGTTAGGGAAGCCAGATTTTCTGGCTTCTCTCAACCGCAAAAACAAAATTGGACCCGGCAAGCCCGACCATATGATCTCTTTTTTTTCACCTAGTTATTCTCTCGCATGATCTCCCATGCAATCTGACCTCTAACTGATTTCTTCTCTTTATTTCTTTGATTTTTTTAGGAATCTCTTCTAAACTTTCTCTTGGAGATTAGTTTTCTTGGTCTATCTTACAAATCACCTTGGGCAAGAATTTCATGTTGAGTCACAAATGGTCCAAATTCTGGCCTACTCTTTTATAGAATACGGAGTTATCTGAGCTCTAAGATTGCTCCATAATCAAACCCAGATTGCTTTGTGGGGATGGGGGTAGGATGGGGGTGGGAGGGTGTAACACCCCGCTCCCGGAATACGTACTTAGTTGCGTATTCAGATTTTTCGATCGTATTTTTCGATTTACTTCTTGTATTTGTTTTGTTTTGAATTATTCATGTGAACGTTTTGTCTTGGATTTGGATTCGAGGACTCGGAGTCGGCCCTAGTCTGAACCGAGGGCCCGATCCTAGAGTATTGTTCGATTTGAACATTCCGGTATTCCGATTTGACCGATTTCAGTTTTAAACATCATTTTCCAATATTCTAGATTTTCTATGATTTTCTGGAATTTTCCTCAATTAAGTTGAAAATCTTCAAAACCGGTGTCGACCAGTACTGCTGACCGATTCCCGGATTTTTAATTTACAAACTAATTGGAATTACTAAAAGTGTCTTTAGGCATTATTTCTCAAATCACATTTTCTATCTAAATACCTTTTTCTAAGGATTTTATGAATTTATGAAAATTCCACCGGTGTCGGTATCGGCCAGTATCGCTGGTAGATTCCGGGACGATCGGAATTGAATTTCCAAATTCCGCTTTCACTTTACTTCTTAAAATCATATTTTATTCTTTAATACATTTTCTGGGATTTTTCAGAATTTATCAAAATCCGGCCGACCCGGTGTAGACCGTATCGGCGGCTGACTTTTGGATTTTTAATTTGAAAACGGGATTTTATTTTGGAAACCGATTTCATATTATTCCTCAGGATGACGTTTTCTACCTCCGGGTATTTTTGGGGATTTTTCTGGAACAGTCGATATTTCGCGACTATATTAATATATTATTATTTTCCAATTCTTTCTTTCTTTCTTTCTTTCCTTTTCTTTTTCCCCACTGACTCATCCCACTCCCCCACGTGGGAGACACCTCTCCCCCTCTCCCATTAATTCCCTCTCCCATCACCATCACTCTTTCCTTTTATTTTTCTTTTTCTTTCCTTTTTCCTTTCTTTCCTTCTTCACTTTTTCTTCTTCTTCTTCTTGGAGAGGGCCGACGCCCAACTTCCACCGCCGGCGCTCCGGCCACCTCGACGCCGGCGAAGACCCCCAACTCCGGCGAGCCCCCTCTCCTCCGTCTCCATCAACCATCATCTCCACTTCCTCCCTCCTCAAAGCCTCTCCAAAATTCACCTCTTCTTCCTCATCATCTTCTCCTTCAAATTAACCTCCACCATCACCTTCTTCTCCACCAAGACTCCACCCCTACAACACTCAACACCTCCTCCTCCTTCTCCAACTTCCCAACACCACCACCACCACCACCAAAACAAAACCCAACCAAACCTCCTTCCCCTCTTCTCTTCGGGGTGGCCGGAGCCACCCCGGTCTTGGGCGCCGCCGGCGCTCCGCCGGCGGCCGCGGGCAGCCAGGGGCCCACCTGGGCCCTGTGCGTGGCCAGAGAGGGGGGCGAACCCTCTCTCTCTCCCTGTTGCAGGGGGGCAAAGCCCCCTGGCTTCTCTTGCTGGAGGGGGCAACAGCCCCCCTGTGATCCAGTTGAGGGGGCAGCCGCCCCCTCCTCTTCCGGTGGCCGGCGCCGCCCGGCGCCGCCACATGGCCGGCGGCAGGCCGGCGCCCCCAAGTGGGGGCGCTGTGCTCGGGGACCAGAAGAGGGGCAAAGCCCCTTCCCTTGTTTCTCTCTCCTGGGCCCCCATTCACTCACTCTTTCTCTCCTCCTGGATCTCTCTCTCTCTCTCCTAAATCTATCTCTCTCTCTAGACCTCCCTGTCTCTCTCTGATTATTTGCCGACGCGGATCTCACCCCCGCGTGCGGGCGCCCTCTCTTGACGCGGCCTTCGCGTTACGGTATCGTCACGACGCGAGGCTAACTCCCGCGTCTGTGATCTCCTCGTGCTAACGCGACGCGGACCCCACGGCCGCGTCCGCGTTTCCCTCGTGCCCTGATTTGGACGCGGGCCTCGATCCCCGCGTTTGTGGTGTCTTCACAATGCGACTCCCGCGTTTGTGATTCCCGCGTCCGCGTTCTTCTCCGTCGGCAAGACTCAAGAGCCGGCCACTCCTTTTGGATTGTGGCCGCGTTCTTCTGCGTTGACACGACTTAGGGCCGGTACCCTCCTTTTGGATTGGGCCGAATCCCGCTTCGTCGGGCGCGGCAAAAGAATCTTGTCGGCGAGTGATTTTCCTCGCCGAGACTTTCCTAACGCGGATCTCACCCCGCGTCTAGGCAATCCCTTAACGCGCTTCCCGCGTTTCTGCCTTTGGCACGACGCAGGGCCTATTCCCCGCGTCTGCTCTTTCCCGCGTCGGTTATTCCGCGACGCGACTCCCGCGTCTGCGATCCCCCGCGTTTCACTCTCATAAGCCCGCGTTTCCCTGTTACTTTTTCTCTCTCCTCTTCACTTTCTCTTACCTCATAAATATATATTATTTATGGCGCGTGCGCGAGTTCCAGGGATTCCAGACTTTTCGGCTTTCCGGTGATTTAGGCGAGTGTTCTCGCTCTCGCCTCCATTTGGGTTTCCCCGCTTCGTCGGTCAACATATATTTTATTCCCTGTTTCCATGTATTTGGTATTGGGCTGAGTCCCTGTATCTGTGTATGGCCGAGTGCCAATCTCTGGACATGTATTGCTCTGTGACGAATGCTTGTACTAGGGTAGTTTACTTCTTGTACTCATACCATGCCTATGATGTATTGTACTGCCTTATACCATACTTGGCTTCCGGACCCTTCAACCTCCGGTCACTCACTGTCTCGAAAGAGAGGTGATTGGGACTGGCAGGTCTCTCAGTTCAGCCTCCGGTCACTCACCGTCTCGAAAGAGGCGTGATTGGGATCGTCAGGTTTCTCAGCTCCGCCTGCTTGTTCAGCTCCGCCTGGTTATCATGATCAGCGTTCAGCGCTTTACCACTAGATTCGTCTAGGCGAGTTGCTGCCGGATTTACCGCTCGTACTTCAGTCGAGTCGTCCCGGTAACCTCGCCAGACGCTCCAGTGTTAAATACTGTTTGCTGTCTGTACTTCCAGCTTGCTCAGCTCCGCTTGTTTGTGCTCAGCTACTATTCTACCCCATGCCATTACTTCATGCCTGACACCTGTCTATACTACTTGTCGTTTTCATATTACTTTTAACACATGTATATCACCTGACAACTGATGTGTTATCACCTGACCTCAGACATGCTACTATTTGGCAAGACCCCTTGTTATGACTTGCCACCGGATTAATATCAATCTCTTGACATGACTGGTTACCTGTCTAATATCATCACCCTGTCATGCTATCACTTGACACCCAGCATGATATACTTGACCTGTGATTATCACATTTACGGGAACCCTGCCTTGTTATCCTGTACTATGTACAGTGACCTGATATCCTGTATCATGATCAGTGACCTGTTATCCTGTATTATATACAGTGACCTGAACTCCTGAATTCCTGATCATGTCCTGTTCCTGTTATTCCCGTTAAATTGATAATTAACCTAATAAATCATAAAAGGAACAAATTGCATCGGGTCGGGGGAAACATGCGGCTATCAATATGTGTTCGTGTTTACAGTGGTATTAGGCATGTTGTGCAACTAAAACTTCCGGTCTGACCTGTGGGCCTCCAGGCGACCGAGGGGAGTGCTGGCTCCCTCCTCCTGAATCCTGAAAAGGGCATACATAAGTCCCTCCTGATAGGCCTTGCGGCTGGTTCCGTCACCAAGCAACGGAACACCCTGGACCGTGGTCCCGGGCAAGCACGGGACCCACTGTAAACATAGTTCGTTGATACCCCCGCTGGTTTCCAATAACAATCTTGCTTACTCGGATATGGATCTATGTGTGCTGGGACGCTAGTTCACATAGCTAGATATCAGGGTAAGACGAGTAATAATAAGTGTCAAGATAATAACCGGCTCTTTAAGTTGTAAGTAGAGGTATGTGGAATGGGACGCATACTGAAGCCTGCGACTTAAACGGCTATGAATCTGTGATATGCCTTACTATATTTGCTTGTCCGGGATTTTACTTCGGATTTCCGGTTTTATGATTATTATTATATTAACTGCTCATGCCCTGCTCTATTCCTTGTATCCACCTGCCTCCTGCTCATTATCTTATCATGCCCTGAGTGCAGTCTGGTTGTATGTGCTTAGATTATGGTGACATAAGATAAAGGTATATAGATGAGGGTTTCCTTGTTTGGATTATTCCTTCGATGTACTAGTCTTATGGAGCCGTGATCTGAAACCATACAATCAGATTTGCTCGTCCTCGGCTATACTTGGTTTTATCGCTATACATGTGCTTACCCTTGCTCGCCACTTGGCTTTTGCTTCACCACTCGCCTGGGGAGTTTCATCTGACTCCCCTGGATTCTCATGTCCAGGTCAAGGAGCTTGGAGCGTGTGGATTCCCTCTGTTGATTGATCAGAGTGGCGCAGCGGTAGCGTGGATCCCCAGCAGACCGTCCAGAGTCTTATCCTTCCAGGCCCCCTGTGTGCCTCTCGAGTTTCCTTTAGTAAACTCGTGAGTGCCTTTTATACTGTTCATACTTGTACACCTCCTTGTAATCTCGCAATTGCGCCATTCTGGTGATGTAATATTATTGTAATATTTGTCACCTCTGGTGATAACTTTGTAATTGTACTCATGTATTGGATGTATAATGCACCACTTGCTTCCGTACTCTGATTCTTGCCTGTACTGATGCTTAGCGTATATACGTGAAGGTACTTCTGACTTGCGTATATACGTTGCAGTAACGTCCCCGTATCCGTGGAATCGGGGCGTTACAGGTTGGTATCAGAGCTTAGGCTCTCACCTCCTCAGTACGTCCAGATGGGAAATTAATGGTAAAGAAATTTGCAACTGGAATGCATGAGTCTTGGTTATACAATCCAACTACAAGTACAAAGTTATCCATTCTCTCTTGATAATCTTATCCTTGAATTCTGAAGTTATCCTATCCTTTCATACTTCAGTTTCTTGTTATTCTTGGACCAACTCGGACATGAAAAGATGGGGAAATCATAACGGTTCTGGTTCTTCCTAGGGTAACCTTAATGGAGAAAATCTTGATTTAAGGACTATCTCTGCAAGATATGATGAGACACGATCAAGTACAGGCGAAGGTCCCGCACACAAGGATCATTGGTTGCACTCCGGGAACAGAAGCCAGGCGACATGTTGATTTCAGGGAATTACAGCCGGCAATCTTTTCAAGCATGGAGAAGCCCTGGATGCATAGCAGTGGTCAGTAAACCTGATGGGTCTTCTAAGTCAACTTGGGTCCCTGACGAGAACTAGGTGAAAATGATCAAAATACAGTTAGAAGATGTAGCCTGGATGTAGTAGTTGGCGGGAGCAGCGAGACTGGGAAAGCCCAACACTTGGGACTAGTCCTCGAAGGATTTCTATAGGAAGAATGATTTATCAAATTGCGGTAGGGGGATTGGATGTAAATAAGTACACTGCAAAATCCTAAGGTATAGTCGGTCGGTGTCTTACATGATGGCCGACAAGGAGAAATGAAGGTGAGGATCAAGATGTTCTCTTACTCCCAAGCAGCCTAAGAGTATTCTCAAGTTCTCTTGTCATCATCCGGGAAGTAGGATGGACCCAGAGGAGAAAGATTAGGATGAGTTGCAGATGAAGTTGGTGAAGAGACCCTCTTAATTGATGGAAGTAAAGGCTCAGATAGGCCTCTGGACGCCCTACTAGCTAAGCCATCCCTCCAATCCTGCCCACAACATATGATGTGCGGATATTATCTGAAGCCGGGCACCTCCAACACAACCACCAGAAAGGTTACGGATTATGTCGTACGCGGGTTCAGAGATTAGTTGAAAAGTGACTGTCTGTTCAAGAAAGCAGAGAACATTACACCGATCAGATCAACTCTTCCAGTATCACCGTTGTGAGGGAATCCAGGACCTACTGTCAGAATAACCTCACTTCATCCCCAGCATCCAGCATGGAGTCATACACAAAAGAGACCGAGAACTAGGGCACATGATGAAGGAGGCAAACATATAATCGGACAAAAGAGGAAGTCGGAATGCTCAATATGATGGGGTGAGAGCAAGAAGGGATGCTCAATATCTGAAAAAGGAACCCTGAAAGGACTGACCGTAACCATTATCCCCATTTTTAGCATGTCCGGGAGTTGGTAAACTTCTCTCTATCATATCCTCCTCATTGCACTATCACCATCAATCCTAGTCCGTCCTATCTCTCTCCCTATTTCATGATTCCTATCTCTCCTATTTTTACTATTCTGATTTTTATAACCTTTATGCCAACTTAAGATATGTATAGACTAGTGAGATAATAGCAGGGCATATGTAGTCACTCTCGTTATGTTCTGGCATTCCTCGACTCTGGTATATCACATTGTCTTATACTGGGCAGATCTTCGGCCTCGCATTATATTCTTGTATTTTATGGATACATCCTAGGAAACCGGTACGTCAAGTGGAGTAGTCATCTCTTATATAATCAGATAGACTGCATCATTTCATGAGGAGTGTCAGTATATAACAACATTTCAGAATCAGGACTTCTGGCAGACAGAGCTATGGTATTTTCTATTTTTATTTTCTCTAATAGCGATCATGATTTCTTGGACTATGTTCATGGAATTCGGGTATTCTCAGAGCTAATCTGCAGTCAGGTTACTATTTAGAAGACAGAATTCGAGACTCGTTTCTATTCTTGTGATTTCTTGATCATGTTCTCGGAGCCACTAACTCCTGTCAGTTTTTATTAATTTGGTGAACCAAAGGCTCCGCTAGCCTCGCCAAGCGAGGGTCGTGTTCTAGTCATCCGTGAACCTAACCGGGTGTGAGTTTCGCTGCACCCTGGTGCTTAGCATTTAGCGTTGTGTTACGCGCTGGCTTCGTCGCGTGAACTTCGCTATATGCGAGTCTCGCAGAGCGTTAGCTTCGCGGCACCCTAATGTTTAACACCTGAGCTGTGTTACGCGATAACCTCATCTAGGCTTGGTTTCATTCGTGGCTAGTCCCTTCAGTGCTTGGCACTCTAGCCATTCCTCGGATTTCTTCTAGCGTACTTTATGGATCTGCTGAACAGAGTTCCATCACTATATATGAGCTATCGCCATGGCCTTGTCAATGGTCCATTCCACCAATCTTGCAGGGCTCAGATATCTTCTTCATGTTTCATCTGCAGACGGGTTATCATTCAGAAGTCAGTATTCAGAATTCTTCACAGTTATATTCTATATTCTTGGCTACGTCTTTCAGAATTAGCAACGCCCAGTTTATGGAAATTCTTAATTATTGTCTTCTTGATTTATACTCATCATTATCAAGGTTTTCTTTATCTTGGGTATTCTGGTTTATTCCGGGGAATTAATATGTATGTGGCACCTCAGTAATTCTACTGCAGAAGGACAACATCATGCCATGCAGGGTTTTATATTATATTATGGACTTCAGCACTATGGATTTCATTAGCTTTAGCTCACAGTCTGATCGAAGTATTATTGATTATCTTACCAAGTCAGCTCACTTTATATTGTTCAGAATGGGTTAGTCCTTTGAAGTTCTGGCAGTGTTCTTTTATAAGCAGACATCAGATCAGTATTATTATGGCACCGTCAGAGGATGTATATATACGGCAGAAGTGCAGAGATGCTTTAGTCCTGAGTTAGTTGTTCAGTCAATCTGGGGGAAACAACTCATAGTTATTCATATCTTGATTGGCATAATCCTCATTCCTACCTTTTTGTGTTCATTTCACCCCTTATCGAAATTGCGAGGACGCAATTTTTTGTAAGGTGGATGGAATGTAACACCCCGCTCCCGGAATACGTACTTAGTTGCGTATTCAGATTTTTCGATCGTATTTTTCGATTTACTTCTTGTATTTGTTTTGTTTTGAATTATTCATGTGAACGTTTTGTCTTGGATTTGGATTCGAGGACTCGGAGTCGGCCCTAGTCTGAACCGAGGGCCCGATCCTAGAGTATTGCTCGATTTGAACATTCCGGTATTCCGATTTGACCGATTTCAGTTTTAAACATCATTTTCCAATATTCTAGATTTTCTATGATTTTCTGGAATTTTCCTCAATTAAGTTGAAAATCTTCAAAACCGGTGTCGACCAGTACTGCTGACCGATTCCCGGATTTTTAATTTACAAACTAATTGGAATTACTAAAAGTGTCTTTAGGCATTATTTCTCAAAATCACATTTTCTATCTAAATACCTTTTTCTAAGGATTTTATGAATTTATGAAAATTCCACCGGTGTCGGTATCGGCCAGTATCGCTGGTAGATTCCGGGACGATCGGAATTGAATTTCAAATTCCGCTTTCACTTTACTTCTTAAAATCATATTTTATTCTTTAATACATTTTCTGAGATTTTTCAGAATTTATCAAAATCCGGCCGACCCGGTGTAGACCGGTATCGGCGGCTGACTTTTGGATTTTTAATTTGAAAACGGGATTTATTTTGGAAAACCGATTTCATATTATTCCTCAGGATGACGTTTTCTACCTCCGGGTATTTTTGGGGATTTTTCTGGAACAGTCGATATTTCGCGACTATATTAATATATTATTATTATTCCAATTCTTTCTTTCTTTCTTTCTTTCCTTTTCTTTTTCCCCACTGACTCATCCCACTCCCCCACGTGGGAGACACCTCTCCCCCTCTCCCATTAATTCCCTCTCCCATCACCATCACTCTTTCCTTTTATTTTTCTTTTTCTTTCCTTTTTCCTTTCTTTCCTTCTTCACTTTTTCTTCTTTTTCTTCTTATTGGAGAGGGCCGACGCCCAACTTCCACCGCCGGCGCTCCGGCCACCTCGACGCCGGCGAAGACCCCCAACTCCGGCGAGCCCCCTCTCCTCCGTCTCCATCAACCATCATCTCCACTTCCTCCCTCCTCAAAGCCTCTCCAAAATTCACCTCTTCTTCCTCATCATCTTCTCCTTCAAATTAACCTCCACCATCACCTTCTTCTCCACCAAGACTCCACCCCTACAACACTCAACACCTCCTCCTCCTTCTCCAACTTCCCAACACCACCACCACCACCACCAAAACAAAACCCAACCAAACCTCCTTCCCCTCTTCTCTTCGGGGTGGCCGGAGCCACCCCGGTCTTGGGCGCCGCCGGCGCTCCGCCGGCGGCCGCGGGCAGCCAGGGGCCCACCTGGGCCCCTGTGCGTGGCCAGAGAGGGGGGCGAACCCTCTCTCTCTCCTGTTGCAGGGGGGCAAAGCCCCCCTGGCTTCTCTTGCTGGAGGGGGGCAACAGCCCCCCTGTGATCCAGTTGAGGGGGCAGCCGCCCCCTCCTCTTCCGGTGGCCGGCGCCGCCCGGCGCCGCCACATGGCCGGCGGCAGGCCGGGCGCCCCCAAGTGGGGGCGCTGTGCTCGGGGACCAGAAGAGGGGCAAAGCCCCTTCCCTTGTTTTTTCTCTCTCCTGGGGCCCCCATTCACTCACTCTTTCTCTCCTCCTGGATCTCTCTCTCTCTCTCCTAAATCTATCTCTCTCTCTAGACCTCCCTGTCTCTCTCTGATTATTTGCCGACGCGGATCTCACCCCCGCGTGCGGGCGCCCTCTCTTGACGCGGCCTTCGCGTTACGGTATCGTCACGACGCGAGGCTAACTCCCGCGTCTGTGATCTCCTCGTGCTAACGCGACGCGGACCCCACGGCCGCGTCCGCGTTTCCCTCGTGCCCTGATTTGGACGCGGGCCTCGATCCCCGCGTTTGTGGTGTCTTCACAATGCGACTCCCGCGTTTGTGATTCCCGCGTCCGCGTTCTTCTCCGTCGGCAAGACTCAAGAGCCGGCCACTCCTTTTGGATTGTGGCCGCGTTCTTCTGCGTTGACACGACTTAGGGCCGGTACCCTCCTTTTGGATTGGGGCCGAATCCCGCTTCGTCGGGCGCGGCAAAAGAATCTTGTCGGCGAGTGATTTTCCTCGCCGAGACTTTCCTAACGCGGATCTCACCCCGCGTCTAGGCAATCCCTTAACGCGCTTCCCGCGTTTCTGCCTTTGGCACGACGCAGGGCCTATTCCCCGCGTCTGCTCTTTCCCGCGTCGGTTATTCCGCGACGCGACTCCCGCGTCTGCGATCCCCCGCGTTTCACTCTCATAAGCCCGCGTTTCCCTGTTACTTTTTCTCTCTCCTCTTCACTTTCTCTTACCTCATAAATATATATTATTTTATGGCGCGTGCGCGAGTTCCAGGGATTCCAGACTTTTCGGCTTTCCGGTGATTTAGGCGAGTGTTCTCGCTCTCGCCTCCATTTGGGTTTCCCCGCTTCGTCGGGTCAACATATATTTTATTCCCTGTTTCCATGTATTTGGTATTGGGCTGAGTCCCTGTATCTGTGTATGGCCGAGTGCCAATCTCTGGACATGTATTGCTCTGTGACGAATGCTTGTACTAGGGTAGTTTACTTCTTGTACTCATACCATGCCTATGATGTATTGTACTGCCTTATACCATACTTGGCTTCCGGACCCCTTCAACCTCCGGTCACTCACTGTCTCGAAAGAGAGGTGATTGGGACTGGCAGGTCTCTCAGTTCAGCCTCCGGTCACTCACCGTCTCGAAAGAGGCGTGATTGGGATCGTCAGGTTTCTCAGCTCCGCCTGCTTGTTCAGCTCCGCCTGGTTATCATGATCAGCGTTCAGCGCTTTACCACTAGATTCGTCTAGGCGAGTTGCTGCCGGATTTACCGCTCGTACTTCAGTCGAGTCGTCCCGGTAACCTCGCCAGACGCTCCAGTGTTAAATACTGTTTGCTGTCTGTACTTCCAGCTTGCTCAGCTCCGCTTGTTTGTGCTCAGCTACTATTCTACCCCATGCCATTACTTCATGCCTGACACCTGTCTATACTACTTGTCGTTTTCATATTACTTTTAACACATGTATATCACCTGACAACTGATGTGTTATCACCTGACCTCAGACATGCTACTATTTGGCAAGACCCCTTGTTATGACTTGCCACCGGATTAATATCAATCTCTTGACATGACTGGTTACCTGTCTAATATCATCACCCTGTCATGCTATCACTTGACACCCAGCATGATATACTTGACCTGTGATTATCACATTTACGGGAACCCTGCCTTGTTATCCTGTACTATGTACAGTGACCTGATATCCTGTATCATGATCAGTGACCTGTTATCCTGTATTATATACAGTGACCTGAACTCCTGAATTCCTGATCATGTCCTGTTCCTGTTATTCCCGTAAATTGATAATTAACCTAATAAATCATAAAAGGAACAACTTGCATCGGGTCGGGGGAAACATGCGGCTATCAATATGTGTTCGTGTTTACAGTGGTATTAGGCATGTTGTGCAACTAAAACTTCCGGTCTGACCTGTGGGCCTCCAGGCGACCGAGGGGAGTGCTGGCTCCCTCCTCCTGAATCCTGAAAAGGGCATACATAAGTCCCTCCTGATAGGCCTTGCGGCTGGTTCCGTCACCAAGCAACGGAACACCCTGGACCGTGGTCCCGGGCAAGCACGGGACCCACTGTAAACATAGTTCGTTGATACCCCCGCTGGTTTCCAATAACAATCTTGCTTTACTCGGATATGGATCTATGTGTGCTGGGACGCTAGTTCACATAGCTAGATATCAGGGTAAGACGAGTAATAATAAGTGTCAAGATAATAACCGGCTCTTTAAGTTGTAAGTAGAGGTATGTGGAATGGGACGCATA
The DNA here is from genome assembly GCA_038442645.1 of Agave tequilana. Classification (NCBI taxonomy): domain Eukaryota; kingdom Viridiplantae; phylum Streptophyta; class Magnoliopsida; order Asparagales; family Asparagaceae; genus Agave; species Agave tequilana. The sequence goes on along the minus strand of JAVJIF010002526.1, from coordinate 168,898 downwards.
CTGAAGCCTGCGACTTAAACGGCTATGAATCTGTGATATGCCTTACTATATTTGCTTGTCCGGGATTTTACTTCGGATTTCCGGTTTTATGATTATTATTATATTAACTGCTCATGCCCTGCTCTATTCCTTGTATCCACCTGCCTCCTGCTCATTATCTTATCATGCCCTGAGTGCAGTCTGGTTGTATGTGCTTAGATTATGGTGACATAAGATAAAGGTATATAGATGAGGGTTTCCTTGTTTGGATTATTCCTTCGATGTACTAGTCTTATGGAGCCGTGATCTGAAACCATACAATCAGATTTGCTCGTCCTCGGCTATACTTGGTTTTATCGCTATACATGTGCTTACCCTTGCTCGCCACTTGGCTTTTGCTTCACCACTCGCCTGGGGAGTTTCATCTGACTCCCCTGGATTCTCATGTCCAGGTCAAGGAGCTTGGAGCGTGTGGATTCCCTCTGTTGATTGATCAGAGTGGCGCAGCGGTAGCGTGGATCCCCAGCAGACCGTCCAGAGTCTTATCCTTCCAGGCCCCCTGTGTGCCTCTCGAGTTTCCTTTAGTAAACTCGTGAGTGCCTTTTATACTGTTCATACTTGTACATCTCCTTGTAATCTCGCAATTGCGCCATTCTGGTGATGTAATATTATTGTAATATTTGCCACCTCTGGTGATAACTTTGTAATTGTACTCATGTATTGGAATGTATAATGCACCACTTGCTTCCGTACTCTGATTCTTGCCTGTACTGATGCTTAGCGTATATACGTGAAGGTACTTCTGACTTGCGTATATACGTTGCAGTAACGTCCCCGTATCCGTGGAATCGGGGCGTTACAGAGGGGGAGAGGGGCTTGGATGACAGGTAACGGTAGTGGTTTTGGTGGTGGTGGTGGGAAACATGATGCAAGTTACACAGACAGTTTGCTTTACTAACTTCTTAACAAGGATATCAAAATTTTAGGGAAAAGAAACTAGAATTTTATAATTTATTACAATCCAGAATTCTAGACTGCGCCATAATGTTTAGAATTTATAATTTTTATTACTAGCATCATGAGATTCACACTTCAGTATTAGATTTCCATAATCTGTCAGAAATTAGTAATTATTAATGCCAGGCATCAATCATCTATGTACACATTCAGCACCTTGAAAGGGAAAGATATCAACGGCCAGGATATTAAAATAAAATACCTGCAGAAGCCCATCCTATCTTGTATAGATGTCTGAGTTCTTCCCATGCGCCAAAAAACTGAACCAAATATGATTGCTGAGGCGACGGACATTCTTGCTCGGACCTTATTTGTTGGTCTATCTCGGGAAGCCTAAGCAGAAGCAAGCATAGAAGCAGAGCAGTTTAAAATTAATATAAATGGAATATAATATGGAGCTGGAGTACATGATTATCACATTTGCTATTGGCAACTAATAAAGGAATTTCAAAGCACATCATAAAAATTGAATTTATTATCAGAAAATCAGTTTTCATAACGTAGATAAGTTCTTGTGATCTGCTGATCTTCATTGTGAGGTTTTTCCTTGGTATTTGATAATTCGCATTAAATAGGTACCTTACTTCCAGGTGATAACATGAGAAATCTCAACATATTGTTTCAGCTTCTCTAAGAATAGTGGTAAAATACTTAACACCCTCTACATCTAGGCCAGAAATTGTTATCACAGTGAGCTCTCTCACATTCTTCGGACACATTAAATCTTTGTTATAAAGTCTGTTGTTCCTCTACCACGGTGACAAACAGCAGCTTGTTTTATCCTCTCTCTCTCTCTCTCTCTCTCTCTCTCTCTCTCTCTCTCTGCGCGCGCGCGCGTGTGAACTACATTCTGAAGACACAAGGAGGAAACACATAGAGAACACAAACACATGTGAAGTACATTCTGGAGACACAAGGAGGAAACACATGAGAACACAAACCTGCATCCATGCTCGTTTCAGGAGCAACCAGAACTGTCTCCACCATCCACCTCTCCGCTTAACTACAGATTTCCTACCTAGTTTTGATGGAATTTGGGACTCTTTGCAAGCTACGACTGGGCTTACACACTGAATGGTAGGAGTGCTTCTGGAGAATGCTTCAACCAGTTCATCAATCCTTTTTTGGGAAGAATGTACACTTTCAGCAGAGCTATAATCAACTGATATGAGATCAGCAAGAAATTCAGCAGGGTTCACATGATCTGGACATAGATACCTGGTAGACCAGCAAGAGTGAAATAAATTTAGTCATATAAATAAGATCATAATGCATAAACTATTGTGTTTTTTAAGTTATCATAAGAGATTCTTTTGTAATTAAAGTTCACTAATTACATGTCAAACTGTCTCAACAAACACATTTGGCTGGCTGAAAGAAATGGGTAGGTGCAAAATATTCCTAAATGTTTCCCTTTTTTTTCTTTTTTTAACTATAGCATACACGTTGAAAGAAAACTAATAGATGGCACATATAGGGTCATATAACACAAAATAGGAGCAAAGTAGCATATCAAAAGAATATTGATCATATCAATAGTTGAGAGTGCATATATGATCCTGAAATTTATAGACTGGTGCAACTATGTCACAAATGCTTGGGTGACCCTAAATAGCTATCCAAGAAGCTTTAAATGCTATAAAACCCACAACATTTAAAAAAGGGCCTTAAGGATTATTTATCTCATCTTATAAGATAGTAGATAAAAAAAATGAATTAAAACTAGGTCATAAATACAAGAGAAACAAAAGCAGAAAGAAAGAATGGGTAGATGGTGTCACACGGGTAGAGGACCGCGCTACTGTCATTTTTTATTTTTTATTATTTTTTGATTTTAGTAAGAATGAGAGAGTGTGAGAGCCCACTGTATTAATATTACTATGGCATCCCATCATTGCAAAGAGAAAGAAGTTAGAGGCCACCGATTTCCACATCAACACAGTCTATCTAGTTTAAGTTTAAGACAATGTTCAAAGTTAGCAGCTAATTTAGATGTAAGGAGCTTACTCTGATTTAAGTTACCTGTAAGATAGCTAACTAGCTCAAGTCCTATAAAATAAATTATTTTCCTCCACCAGAGTAAGGTATGATGCTTACAAGGTTGCATGAGAAAACTTTATGTACAATAAGGTACCCTTTGTTACCCATGTAGACAAGCCCTTGAGTTCCCCATAGTTTCCAGTGCCAATGTTTTCTAGTATTATCTGCATTATCATATTGCATAATACAAGAAGTCTTGGCCAATGACACAGGACGGAAGAAGTAACTAGAGTTTGTGGTGAGATTGGGGATGAACTAATCTAGAGATTTAAGAAATTAGGGAAAAGATAAAATTTGGGCTTCATACTCAGGGGAATCACCCACTCTGTGCATCGCACACAAAGATTTAGATTTAGAGCTTTGCAACTAGGAGAATTGCCCCCCCCCCCCCCCCCCCCCCACCACCTTATACCTCGCACACAAAGTTTTAAGAAAAATCAAAACTAAGATTTCGAAATTATCAATAGTTCAATAATTTCAAATACAATTGTACAAGAATATTTAGAGACAAAGATCATGTGCACTACTCGTGTCCTTTTCCTAATCATAAAAGAACTCCTAAAAAAATAAATAAAAGAAAATACTACTCTTATTTCTAATCAAATCCTAACTCAGATTTTCCTTCTTTTGCTCGAATATATCTTCCAATGACCTCTTGGATCTTCAATGTCCTCATCAATTCTCTCCTAATTGGAAAAAAACTCGTCCATGAGTTTTAAAATGCGACATCATAAAAAATCTCGAGCATAACGATTGTATCGAACGTTGGCAATGGCTTCGATAGCCATGACTGCAAGAAATCCACATTTCATAGAAGGTGTCCTAATCAAAAAGGCTTGAGAGTGATCATACTTATCTGGCGATATCAACATGAAAGACTAAATCGATGATGACTTGTTCAATGATAAAGTGACCAACTCTACTGGTGGTAGCATTAAATCAAGTGTTAGGTCATGATCGAATCCGGATTCAGTCTATAGCACTAGATCAAGCGATGCTTTAGGTTCGAGGTCAGACTCATACAGTGGTATTTAATCAAACCATGTTTCAAACACGAGCTAGGGCTCGGTCTCTGGATTGACGTTTGAACTCCCCTTGAATTTTAGATTTAATTCTGGCACTGACTCTGGTTCTTCCTCTAGATATACCTTTAGTCCTGGCGTAGGATTTGCCTCTAACTAGATCTGAATTTAGCTCGGGCATAGTTAGCTCCAAATCTCACTTTTGCTCAGGCATAGCTAGCTTTGACTTGTACACGAGTCTAGCAGGTTTTGACTTATGCTAAGGCATAACTGGCTCCAGATTTAACTTTTGCTCTCGCATAGTTACATGTATCTCGCATAGGTGTTCTGATGAGGACATCACATGTTGCATTATTTTGATTCTAGTATTTTTTTCTTTATTTTATTTTAATTTAGTGATTTTCTTTTATTTGAAAATTTAGTGCCACATTGGTTATTTTCTGAAAGTTGGACTTTTGTAAAGCTTATAATAGGCCCCAGACTTTTATCATTGGCAATCAATGAATAAATCAAAATTTTCCTATTGAATTTCTTGAGCATTGAGTTCTTGAGATTGGGTGTGAAGCTCGTAGTGCAAGGAGTGTGAAGCCCGATTTATCCTTTTCATATTTCTTTTCCCTCAAACCCTGACCTTTTCTCATCTCCTCTTTTCTAAAATCTTAGTTTTTCTTTTCATTGATTGAAGGTGATTGTGATCTATCTGTTTTATATCAATTTTGGTACCAAAGCATTTGATTTTCAATCCTCTTCAATTTTTCATCTCCCTTCTTTCAAAATCCTAGATTTGTTCAAAAAAATTCAAACCCTGGCTCTTTTCTTTTCCCAAAAAGAAGAAAAAAACCTAGCCTCTCCAAACCCTAAATCTTGATCTCTCTCTTCTTTTTTCTCAAGTTTAGATTAAAATAAAGAAAGAAAAACTGAGAAAAAAAGAAAAAATTGAAAAATCCAAATCTTCCTGTTCATCTTCCTCCTTCCTCCCTCACCACAAAAACGCTACCCTCTGCCGTTGCCGCCCGATTCTCCTCACTGCGCCACTCGGCTCCGTCACCCTCATTCGTCTTTCCCAAACTCCCATCGCCCTTTCAGTCACCCGCTACCTCGACAAAGCTCGCCATCTACAACCACGCTGCTGGCAACCACAAGTCGTCTTCAACCACACTGCCAGCAACCACCATCGTCGTTGACATCCAACAGCCGCCTTGGCAGCCTTCTCGTCGCCGACTTTGTAGTCGAGATCTAATGTTCGTCTCATATCCAGAACTTCGTCGCCGCGACCCAAAACGCAGACCCTCGCCGTCGCCGTCCCAGATCCAAAACTGCAGATCCTCGCCACCGTTGTCTGGATCCGAGCCAAGTCGCGGCTCAGACCCAAGCTGAGTTGATCGAGTTGATTCAGTTCTGACTCAATCGTGACTCAACCTGGCTTAGTCTGAAGTTGGTTCAAAAGTTGTTTCGAGCTCGTTTCAAGCCCAATCCAAGCCGTTTTTGAAACATCTTCTAGTCACGCTAGCCCAGTTGCCATTATTGCAGAGCTTTTCTACAAGAATTTTAGACATCATTTGTGGAGAATTGTCTAAAGACTCTTACAGGACATACGCTTGAACGTGAACTACTCATTTCCTCAGGTAATATTGTAACTCGATCTAGTTTTTAATTGTTCATTTCTTATAAACTCTAGTGATTGTGCACTTATTTGTAGTTTATTATGAACAATTGTTGGTGCTTATTGATCTCATTTGTCGGTTGCTAAACATCATCACTTAAGATTACATTCCCTTGCATATAGAGATTAAGCCTTTTAGGATTGTAATTTTTATCATTTAATGCATGCATTCAGTTGTGTTTGAGTCTAAGAACTTTGCACAATCATTCGTGTGTTTGTATTCTTTTGCATTGCAGTATGTCCTAAGTTGTAGATATGTCTGAGTTTAGCACGAGATTTTAGTTGCGTCCCCTAGAGTCAAAATACTGATTCACAACATCGCACTAAAGAGAATAATTATGATTGGCGTGAGTCACGAAACACACAACCTCGCACTAGAGAGTGTAACTAATTATCGTGATTGCCATGAGTCACGAAACATAGAATCACAACGTCGCACTAAAGAGGGTAATCATCATGATAGGCGTGTTGTTGGGAGAGAAAGTCTAACGAGAAAGCAGTATAATGCCTCCTGATTTTTATGGTACAAATGACCCTCGTAAATTTTGTGATTGGATCGGACTACTATTTTGATTTGTATAAACTTTTTGATGCGCGTAGAGTCTGATTTACTACATGTAAACTAAAATATGTAGCTTTAAATTATTAGACTACCGTAAAAAGACAACTAGATAGAACATACTCCAGACCTATAGAGACGTGAGAAAATGAAGGAAAAGCTTAAAAGAGAAATTTATTCCTCTAGATCCCGAGTTTTTAAAGAGTTATTTTATTACGTCAGGGAAACTTGTTTGTTAAAGAGTATAAGCTTAAATTTAAGGAGCTTGTATTTGAATGTGACTTTAAGATACATCATCTTCCTACTATATATATGTTCTATAACGGATTGAGACCAGATTCAAAAGAAAATTGATCTTACACGTCATAAAGTCCATGAAAAAGAAGTTTTGTTAACTTTGGAGCTAGAATTGTCCACTTTCAAAATCAGAGAGCGGTGTTCTACGTGTGAGGGATATGGACAATATGTATATGAGTGCCCCTCGATTAAGTGTTTAAGTGTGGAGAAGTTAAACATTTTATGACTATCAGTGCCCCTCGAAGAGTCAACATATTGATAATGTGCAAATTGATGACATTGATAATTCGAGAATTGTCGATGATGTTCACATTCCTTCTGAGGTTACTAGTAATGTTGATGATTTAATAAAGTTTAGTACACCCACACTTGAGGAAATTCATGTTCATGAAGAGAGTATTAGTGATGTTCAGGATGCAAAAGTCGAGTCTAGTATACCCATACCTGATGATATCGATGTTTTAGAGGATGATGCTAGTGATCTTGAGCATATATTAGCGGTGTCTAGTATGCCCGTACAGGTTGTTAGGTATTCACTTGTCATACCTATGATAGATGACGAAATTGAGCAGGAGACAGTTGATGCTAGAGTCGTTACATCTAATAAGCAATATGAGTTCTCTCTTGTAGATTGTGATTATGTAGTTCCTAACTTTTCACTTTTAATTAGTCGGTGAAATTCTTTACTATGATTCATCAGGTTAGTCCTAGTGTTTATTTTTTTTAAGTGAACGTGTAGAGTTATTTTCTGACTTTCGTCATATTTATGTTGATTCTAATGATGGATGCACATCCTCTTAGGAAACCCTTTATATCTTTTTCTCCTAATTTTAAGAGTTTTACCTAGTGAGTTTGTTGTATTGTATTTGCATGAAATACATGATGAGACCCATAAACAGATAACATTTGCAATAATAACTACAAATTGTTGCCTATCCATATAGTATTTTGCAAAAATTTACAGTTAAAAATGTGGTGATGATTACGATTCACTCTGAGAGATTTCCTTCTAGAATTGTGAGTCAGTTGCTCGCTCAATGTATATGTCTGTCTAGAGTTCTGAGGAGAATTACTTCTATTACTGATGAGTTGGACTTCCCATAGGACCCTGGAGTCAGTTCGTTCAGTAGAGTGGATTTGACTCTTCCGACCGCATGTGCCTTTTCAGATCTACCATTTATTGCAGTTGATCCGCCGGAGGCCAGCTCCACCTCCACCGTCGTGGTTCAAACTTAATGCACGACCGATGGTCCCGATTGAGATGCTTTATATGGAGATTCTACACTCGACAATCCCCCCGGAAAATGATGAGGACATCATGTGTTGCATTATTTTGATTATAGTTTTTCTTTATTTATTTTAATTTTAGTAGTTTTATTTTATTTAAAAATTTAGTACACCAGTTATTTTCTGAAAGCTTAACTTTTGTAAATAGGCCTGACTTTTATTGTTGGCAATCAATGAATGAACCAAAAAATTTCAGTTAAATTTATTGAGCAATGAGTTCTTGAGATTGGGTGTGAATCTCGTGGTGCAAGGGGTGTGAAGACAAAATTTATCTCTCTCTTATTTCTTTTCCCTCAAACCCTATTCTTTTCTTATCTCCTCTTTTCTAAAACCCTAGTTTTTCTTCCCATTGATTGAAGGTGGTGGTGATCCATTTGTTTTATATCATATTCTCTGAATAAAAGTTAGCGGTTAGGTTGCAGGAGATAGGTTGGCAAAATAGGTGCGACAGTTGCGATATCGGGTTGGTTGTAGGGGAGATTGCAGTTGAAGTGGATGGTCGCGGTACCTCCTTGATGAGTGAAAAATAATAGAATGACAAGAGTACTGGTCTTTAAGAAACACTTTCATATGTGTCCATGAATGAATTTGACAGTGGTTTCTCCACCACCAATTTTCAACTTCTCCTTCGAACTTACACTTTGCATATAAATACATTTGCACATCCGCCACATCATAATAAGAAAATAACATTTCCAAATCATCCATCCAAGTTTCATACCCATATGAATCATCAAAACCCCAAAAACAAGGCACATCACCCAATTTGTGAGGATTGTAACAGTGTTTTGCAAAGGAGGCAATGGCACTTTAGAGGATTGACTATAACCATAAGATTGATCGGAATAATATAAAGATGATCGAGCATAAGACATGCTAAAATGAGAAGTTATTGCTGGGAGGAGTAGTACACTTCTGATTTTGGGTTCTTCCAAGCATTTTAAAGGGTCGGTTGCCTCAACTTCTAGTTCGACACCCACTAGGATGCGTAGAAGAGTCTCCCACGATACCAACGCCTCAAAAATGGCTTGAATCGGCTCCAGAACAATTGAGAAACAGCCAAAAATCACACTTGATGCTAATGGGTATGGACCTATTGTTAACAGGTCTACAGCAACTTGAAGCGGATTAGATCTGGGTCTGCAACTGCTGGCGAGTTGGGTCTGAGCTGTAATGGGTTGTATCGGTTTCGAATTGAAGCGGGCCAAAACTGGATTTGAAGCAGACCTGAACTTGTGTGCGGGTCAAATCGGGTCTAGAGAGTCTAGCGGGTCGGGTCTTCAAGGAGATCGATGTTGCAATCTCATCGTCGAGGTCAGCCAGCGGCGAAGAGAAAAGGAAAAGTCAAAGAGATCTCGACGGGTCGGCTGCGGTCGAGGTTGGAGGCTGCGTTCAAAGAGATCGGGGTCAAAGACTGGGGTCGGATCGGGCTTGCAGAGATCGCCAAAGAGGAAGGGTCGACGAAGGCGAGATCGGCTCGAGACGATCGGGTCAAAGAGATAAGGTCGACGCGGGAATTGCAAGATCTGGGGGTGAGGTTGTCGACAGGGCTGATGGGTTATAGTGATGGTGGGTTCACGGTGATTGGTTTTGAGGCTGCAACGAGTTCGAGTCAAACGCGTATGGGTTTGGGTTGTTGCAACTTGGGGACTCATTGGCAAGAAAATAGAGGGAGGGGGCGATTTGATGACAAGGGTGAGATCTGGTGATAGTTGTCATCGAGGGAAGGGCGACGAGGAGAGATCTGGAGGATTTTGGGGCTGTTGGCGAGGAGAAGTAGGTAGGGGTTCAAACGGGCCCAGGCTAACCCGCCTACCCGCACAAGACCGGCGAGGGTTGGCATGGGCCCGCCCTCAACCCCGCGGCGTGCCCAGGTTTGGGAAAGGAGGCCTACAGCCCGGCCTAGCCAGGCTCGGCCGCACCCGGGCCCAGGCGCGTGCCGAACCCAGGCCGGACCGGGACAAAATCCCCAATGGTTACTTTTAAAGCCATTGGGGGTTACATGGGGTTTTGCAAAAAAAATGCAAAAAAACCCCAACGACTGTAATTGCCCAAGATTATAGCCATTGGGGGTTTGCAATATTTTTTTTTTAACAAATACCCCCAATGGCTCTATTGGGTCAACATTATTTTTTTGCAAAAAACAATTACATTATAACATCCTCTTTCCCTCTATAAATACACCCTCTTTCCCACTTCAATTCAACACAATAAAATCTCTACAAATTTTTACTCTTTACATTTTTGAATTTTTTTAGTTTTTTGAGATTTTAAACATTTTTTTCAAAATATACTTTAAATCTATTTTTGAATTTTGAAAAAATAAATAAACCGGGCAGGCCCGGCAGGGACCCCGGGTCGCCTAGTATTTGCGGGCGGCTCCAAGCTTGGCCCGGTCCAGTCCCTGCCCCTTCGGGTCGGGCCAAACCCGGCCCGTTTAGCACCCCTAGAAGTAGGGGCTAGGTTTTGAGTTTGGATGGGATGAGTAGAGAGGCAGAGGAGAAGAAAGGCTTTGGGTGAAGAGAGGGGGAAGAAAGAGGAGAAATTTTTGGTTTTGGGTTAGATAAGGAAGGAGAAGATGAACCGTAGATTGTGTGAAATTTTGAAAAATTTCAAGTTATTTTATATGAACAGTAACTTTTGTGATTTTTGGGGATTTTTGACTGGAATTTTTTAACAGTAACTTTTTCGCTTTTTTCTCGAAGAAAACTAAAGAATGTAAGGAAGAGAGAGGAATCTAAATCAAACTCTAGAGCTTTGAAATTATTGTGGAAAAATTTAAGAATTTAGCACTTGTATCAATTTAGCGCAAGGGGAACTAGGGTTTACCGTGCGATTGGCAATGAATTAATCTAGAGATTTAAGAAATTAGGAAAAGATAAAATTCGGCCTTCACACTCAGGTTAATCACTCACCCATTGTGCATCGCACACAAAGATTTAGATTTAGAATTTTGCACCCAGGAGAATTTCTTCCCCACTTTGTGGTACTTGAAGAATCGAATACACTCGTCAGGACAAATAGCTCTTTGACAAAGACTCATATGCCCGTCCATCTCTTGCATTTGGGGTATGCTTCACACAACGATTTCAGAAAAATCAAAACTAGGGTTTCAAGATTATCAATAGTTTAATGAGTTCAAATATAATTGTACAAGAATATTTATAGATAAAGGTCACGTACACTACTCATATATTTCTCTTAATCATAAAAGAACTCCTAAAAATAATAATAATAAACAAATAAAAGAAAATACTGCGCCTACTTCCAATCAAATCCAACTCAGATTTTCCTTATTGTGATTGAATATGTATTTCAAAGGCTTCTCGGATCTTCAATGTCCTCATCAGCCCACCTCCCCTCGCCTATAGAACAGTCTCATGATACTCCCAGCCCCCATAATGGTCTGGTAGTTCTTGAATTTTGAAAGAACATTAATAAGACACAAATTTGACATTACTTGAGAAAGTGACCACTGGAGTCAGATATCATTAACTTCAGACATGTTAATTGATGAGGTAATACTTAATCTTAGTTAAAGTTTGGACTCAGTCTTCAAATCCGTTTCCTCTATATGCTGATGGGAGATAAGTATTTGAGAGAGGATGACGTTGAGGACAAATATCCAAAAAGTGCAATGAATTTTTGTGTTTTGCTAAGGGGTATACATACTTGTGTTTGTGTTGCGAAGATTTGAAGGGATTTTATGGGTTTGCGAAGGGGTATACATGTGTGTGTTCATGTTGCGAAGATTTGAAGGGATTTTAAAGACCAGCAAGATTGATATCATTGTTCAAAATTCTCTAATATTTCACAGTATGGAATGCGATTCAGATTGTGGATCAGATAGGGTCCTGCATTTTCTGGTAACATAGGTCGAGATGCTTCACTGGGTTAATTACCCATAGTTATGCTTCAACATTATGTCTTTTCCTAATATAAAAGTATTATTTATGTCATGCATGTGATTTATTTTGCATATCAAGTTACTCTTAAGATTAATTCATAACTGTAGTATGGTTTAATAAATATATGTTTTGCACATCAATATTTATTATCAAAACATGAATCTAAAATATGCCTTTGCAAATTATTATCTCATCAAGATCAGAGGTAGGCTCTGATAACAGTTGTTAAACCTTTAAATAATTTTTAACTATTTAGTAAGTTCAAAATGAATGAAACCTCTATCTTAATGCATAAATAAAGTAAACTCTTGAGACATGATGGCTTTTCCATGAGATACTACTTTCTAAAGTTAAGATAGGATTAAGTTTTCAAATCCTTTCCTCTTTATGCTGACGAGAGGAAGACTTGCGTGCTTTGTATTATGAGTGAGGACAAAGTTTGGGACCAATATCCTACTTCATATATGGAGAGAAAAAAGTGTCCCACCATACACTCATTCCATTATTAAGGATCTATAATAGTTTAATTATGCTTTGGTTATCAAAGTAAACATCACCTCATTTTAATTAAAGGGTATTGAATACCATGGAGTTCATCAACATACTTCAATGATCAAGAAAAGACCAACATAAAGCAGAAAGTTTATAAAAAGAACTTCTACAACATCTGATGCATCTACATATAGTAAATATAGCATAAGAAATTACCCAAAATTTGCGAAGTAGGTCAAAGGCTCATCTTTAGCCGGACCCATGTAAACGACTGCACCCTCTGATAACAAAACAATGTCATCAAATTTGTTATATATAGAACCTCTAGGCTGGTGAATAGAACAAATCACAGTATGCCCATCCTGCGCAAGCTGTCGAAGGGTTTCCATAACCCTCTCTGCTTGGAATGCATCAAGACCTGGATTGTTTCATCAGCTAGCATAAGAATCAAAAAGATCTAATAGATTGAACTTTTTCATATAAAGGAAAGACGGTTCTGTAACAACATTGTGAGTAGGAAATATAATTTTCTGTTTCATAGGAATTAATAGAAAAGTTGGATAGTAATTTGCTAAAGTTCTTTAGGTCGAATTAGTAAAGTGAAAATATAAGTGAAACCTAGTTCAAGATTTTAATGAAGAAGTACAGGAACTTGCTTGAAAGGCCAAGTCAATAAGAACAAGAAAAAAGACCCTTTAATAGGATAAATGCAATCTAAACAGTACAAAATGAACTTCAGTATCATAGTGGATCACAGTTCTTATTTAGAAATGTAGCATATGCATACAACTACTGGCGACATACTCAACTAATTTTCTGTAAGGAGCATTCCTCAGAGGGAAAAAAAGTTTCTCGTTGAAGGAGCAATATCGTAAATTCAGTATGCTTCATGTCACAGGTTGGAAGATGGGACTTTAAGTCTTACGGTGTTGGTTTTTATATAGGTGGAATACAAAGGGAAGCAACAAAACCCGGGTGTGTGATCCCTACAGCACAAGTCTTAAAGAAGATTTGGAGATTCCAATCTGAAAAAGGTGTTCTGCGAATTAAGACTTCTGGAAAAAGCTAAGCAAGGGCCGCCATAAACAGCTAAGAGATGCATAATTTTCTGCTAAGATAAAATTATGAAATTTGTAGATTAATTCTTTCACCTTGTAAGGATAAAACTATGATGTTAAGAAAATTTATTGAATGAAAGTTCCATTATGTTATCAAATTGAAAAATCCAATCAAGATTAAGATTTATGTAGGAAAGGCAAATTATTGTATGATCCATATCCAAATCTGACGACATTTATTATGCCACAAGAGGAACAATTTATTCCTCAAAATTGATTATGCATTTGACATTAAATCATCATAAATTAGCAAACCTTCTATCCCAAACTTTAGGGATTGGCTACTTAATTCCTTCCTTTTCCATTCATCTTTATTAGGGCCATGTATTCTGTTACATTACAGCTACCATATCCTTTTTCTTTTCTCTAAGCATATTTGTTTGGGCCAACTCCTGGTCATAGCTGGCCATTCGACTATGATCCTACAACTCCTACCTGATGTACTCATTGGTCACTTCTACACATGTCCAAACCATCTCAAATGATTCCTCCTCACCCTATCCTACCTTTAATCTTAGGGATTGCAGTCATCTTTTGTACAATCTTTTAGCGGGTCTGGCACATCCATCATTCACCTATTCTATGGACATGTTCTTTCTTAATTGTCCTAGATTCTTAATCCTATGAAGCGAAGTGGCCATCAGTGTTCGCAATCTCGGCTGAGTCGTATCCGACTCGGCGTGGTCCGAGATGACTCGGATGCCCGAGTCACTGAGCAGATCCGAGTCGTACCAGGATCGGTTTCGACTCGGCTGACTCGGCCGAGTCGGCTCCGAGTCGAAACCGATCCGGGTTTGACTCGGATCTGCTGAAGACGCCCGTGGCTCGTCGCCTATAAAACGAAAAAAAGGCGAAAAAAATAAAACACTCACCTCTCCTCCAGATTTCCCGTCGCCGACTGAGGGTTTCGTCATCGTCGTCGCTCTGCCGTCGTCATTGATCCGTCGTCGCTCCGTCGGTACTCCCTCTCTCCCTCTAAGCTCTCTCTCTCCCCCTTAGTCTCTCTATCCTCTATCTCTCCCCCCTCTCTCTCCGTCGATCTCTCTCCCTCTCCGTCTCTCTCTCCCTCAGTCCCTCTCCTAACTCTCTCCGTCTCTTCCTCTACCCTCTCTCTCCCTCAGTCTCTCTGTCTTCTCTCTCTCCTCTCTCTCCGTCGATCTATCTCCGTCTCTCTCCCCCTCTGACTTTCTCTCTCTCAGTCTCTCTGTCTTCTCTCCCCCTCTCTCCATCGATCTCTCCCTTTCCCTCTCTGTCCCCCTTTGTCCCTCTCTCCCCCTCAGTCTCTATGTCTTCTCTCTCCGTCGATCTCTCTCTCTCTGTCTCTCTCTCATCTGTCCATGTCCCTCTGTCCCTCTCTCTCCCTCAGTCTCTCTGTCTTCTCTGTCTCCCTCTCTCTCCATCGATCTCTCTCTCTCCGTCTCTCTCCCTCTGTCCTCTCTCTCCCTCCCTCGGTCTATTTGTCTTCTCTCTCCGCCTCTCTCCCTCTGTCCTCTCTCCCCCTCTCTCCCTCTGTCCTCTCTCTCACCCTCCCTCAGTCTCTCTGTCCTCTCTCCCCCTCTGTTCTCTCTCCCTCTCTCTGTCTTTCTCTCCCCTCTGTTCCTTTCTCCCCCTCAGTCTCTCTCTATTTAATTTAGTTTAATTTAGTTTAAATTAGTTTAGTTTAACTTAATTTAGTTTAATTTAATTTAATATAATTTTGTAATTTTATTTAAGTTAGATAATTTAATAATTTTATTGAAGTTAGGTAATTAATTTAATTTAGTTTAATTTATTATAAATTAGTTTAGTTTAGTTTAATTTAGTTTAATTTAATATAGTTTTAATTTAATTAATTTTAGTTTTAATTTAATGTAACAGATAATGTTTTAAATTTCAGTATGACTCCAAAGCAAAGCGATATTGGATGGGAACATGGTACTCTTGTTTTGTGTGCTAGGTGATATGTTTTGAATATGTGATATATGAATTTTGATGCCTACATTTTTTAAAGATTTGTCATGATTTTTTCATAATTTTTTTAGCGTTCTATGTAGCGTTTTGAACTTATCGTCCGAGTCCGATCTGAGTCGCCGAGACCGATCCGTCTCGGTGCCGGCCGAGTCGGCGGCCGAGACCGAGACTTTGAACCATGGTGGCCATATAGCTGTCTTATAAAGTTTTCCCTTCGGCTTCATGAGTTTTTACCTTTCACATAGTATTCTATGAACCACAACCTCCTTATCTCACCATCATGATGGCTAATTGCTCAAACTACTAATGATGATCACTCTTAGGTACTTATGCCGTCAATATGAACTACTCCCTTGCGCTTCTTAGATTTTGCTAAAGTCACATGTTGCATATTCTGTTTCTGTTCTGCTAATTTTAAACCTTTTCTATTCAAAGTTTTTCTACCCAATTTATTTTAGAAATAAATCAATAATCCGTAACTCGGTTTCATCGACAAATACAGTAAAACAACATATACATGGGAACATATCCTGAACTGGCTCACTAAGTTCATCCATAACTAACACAACAAGGTAAGGACCATGGTTTAAAAATCTAAGTATTATATGTATCAACCAAAATTTGGAACCATGGCAATGACTTGGTTGCCTATCCTTAATGTAAGCCTATGGTAATTGGAAATTTCATACATGTCATCTATCACATCAATATAATTCCCAGAAACTCATTTCTCTTATAATAACCCAACATTCTCACAAGTGACCCTATTATAGGCTTTCTTCCACGTAATATTTAAGGCAGAGATCGCTGGATTTTTTTTATAAATGAAAGTTTCATTGATTTTGCTTGATTAATCTTTCCCAAAGTTCCATTATATGGCTCGTGAGTTTGATTCCCAATGTTGCACATTTTCGTACTCGTTTATACTGTCTTTGCTAAACTAGTTTGATGGGGCAGCAGAGGTTAAAAAAAAAAAAAAATAATCTCTCGAATCAGAAGTGATTGCCATCCGAAGTGCTTCTCCTCCATTCATTAGGCAATTCCTAGTACATAATTTTAATGACTCATTCAGTTACCCCTAAAATCTTACATCTTAAACATTTTCAAACATCATTAAAGACATTGTCAGGTCCTACAGCTCTCCCTGTTTCATGTTTCCAAATGCATATTTAATTTCATAAAGCCTAATTTTATAAAAACATTTACAGTTCCTACCTTTGATCTAACTTGATTAACCTTAATTTGTCCCATGGGATTTTATTTAGTATATCTTATTTTACTATGACTTCTGGTCTTGACTCTTGGCATGTTTAACAAGTACTTCAGTCTTTTTCCCTCATCTTAATGTGCTTGTACAAAAATTTCACTCCCACCTTAGTTTCCAACTCCTGATAAAAATTATCCTGTGGTTATATTTCATCTTTTTAACAGCTTCCTTGCCTCCCTTTTCTGGTAATTTATATTTTCAAAAAAAATCCCTTCATTCCAACACTTCGCCAGATCTTTATAAGATTCCGTCTTTCACTACTCAAAGGACTTCCTCGTTCCTAGTATTGTTCATGTGGCAACAATGTAGCATGAAAACAACTATTGTGAAGTTGAGTAGTGTTGGACACGTCATGCATACATTTATCAGTGTATGGACTCCTTAAAATTTTCTGTCTATCAGTGTGTCATATCCGTGATGTCATGCCCATGTCGATGAAACATAGAATGGCAATCTAGTACCTCTCAATTATCCAAGGACTTTTTTATTTTTGACTTTTTAATATAATTCGATATTATTTCCACAAGTTCAGTTTCTTCATCTATTCTCCAACCACCTTCATTTATCATTCTGTCCTTACAAAAGAATTAAGTCTCACTTTTCAAGCTTCACCATCTAATTTATAGCCTCTCATTCACCCAAGTTTTTCTTTTCCACTTAACACGAAAGTCCAACACGATCAGCCTACATTTACAATCTTTGCATGCTAACCTATCTATCTTCCTAGTAATTAGGATATCTATTTGGCTATTATTTAATCTAATTTTAACAGATATTAAATGCTCAGCTCTCTTTTTAAAACAACTATTTTTTATTATGAGGTCATATGGCATTGCAAATCCAAAACTGCATCTCCCATTTCAAACATTATTCTGTATAAGGCTTGACAGTTATGATGCTCTTTTGAAGATATTTCTATTACTTTAGCTTGATTTAGATCACATGAAAATCATGCCCAAAAAGTGAGATTTGCTGCCAGATCAAAATGGAAGAAGAAGCTAATTTGAATGGGACAATCTATAGAAGTTTTGTTGGAAGGGGAAAAAAAATTAACAACGAAAAAACTGTCCCAATTATAATTATATAAGGTAAAGAAAAAGGAAACAAAACTACATTATATATTAAACATCTAAAATGCCACATCCGAGAGGTAATGTAAAGAGAGTGAAAATTGAAGACAAATACAGCTGCTCAAAGACCTTTTCAATTGCCAATGACCCACCCCACATCAAACTTCTGCGCCTGGAACAGAACATAAACTCCTAACTTATGCTGTAACACATCATACGCAAGAGAAGAGCAGAATGTCCATATTCAATCATTTATCGAGAAGGATGTCTGTGATGCTTAGGTTTTTAATCTTCTCAATTATTTATGGGCATGTCCACTTTTTATACAGAAATGAAATGATCTAAGAAATTTTTGAGCAAAAAAAACAATTTTGATGATGAAGATACCAGTAGTGGGTTCATCTGCAAAGATGACAGATGGGCTTGCTATCAGTTCACAAGCAACTGATAGACGTTTCTTTTCACCACCGCTAATTCCACGCACTTTTGCATCACCGACAATAGAATCAGCACAATTGATCTTTTAAAACAACAGAAAAAACAATCAGAAGAATGAAGGATAATTAGTTTAACTCGTGGTTTATGCATTCTGAAGATCCAATAAGGAACATGTAGTAGAAAGTAGGATAGGCTAACTCAATTTCTTTTTACAAGATAAAAAAATTTGTTATTCCTCATGCGTACATCTACCTTCCACAACGCTACATCTTGAACTCATTTTTTAATAATAAACTTATATGAATAAGATCCATAAACTATAATCCTTGAGACATGTATCAACTTCAAGGGTTCATCCTTTTAAACCCTCCTAGACTCCTCATCCACTAGTACCTGTTGTGAGTGTCAAACAAACAAAAGGAAAAGTAATGAACCAACCAAATTGATAAATTTCTGGGTAATCAGAAACTTTAGCAACTATTTGACGTTTCTAAGAGAACTTCCACAAAGGTCAATCATTCATAAATTTAAACTATCCATAATAAAATGAAAAGGGGTTTATAAAAAAGACAACAATGGCTTGCCAAGATTCTGAGTTCAACTAATTATTTCAAGAAACATAAATATTTGCAATCTATCAGAAGAGTCAATATGCTTGCATATTTCCCCATGACACTAGGAGAATGAGGTTGAACCCATTGAGATCAGACTACG
Organism: Agave tequilana; assembly: GCA_038442645.1. Taxonomy (NCBI): domain Eukaryota; kingdom Viridiplantae; phylum Streptophyta; class Magnoliopsida; order Asparagales; family Asparagaceae; genus Agave; species Agave tequilana. The sequence continues at coordinate 150,077 of JAVJIF010002526.1, read as the reverse complement.
GTAATTTGTTATGTGAGTTCATAGAATTCAGGTAAATTATCATAGCAAGCATGCAGCATGAAGTGTAAACTATTATTTCATTCAGTTTGGTAGTTATAAACTTAAAATGCAAGACTTACCAAGCCTAATCTGAACAAGAGCTTGCTCACATGCTCATCCCTCTTCTCCACTGATGTCATATCAGGAAGTTGGAGCTCCGCAGCTAGTGAAAGTGTTTCCCTCACTGTAAGCTGTGAGAAGAAGAGGTCTTCCTGTCTCACGTATGCGATCCTGCAAAATCAAGTCTTCTCTTGGCTTGAATCAACTATACAATGTTAATGCTTAATATGGTAATTGGCTATATCAAAGTGTAATCACTTCTCGCCAATTTGACAGAACAAAGACGTGCATCTACCAAATTAAGTAAACCAAACACTTACTTGTATCCTCCGCTTGATCTAGGTTTACCATTAACATCCAAGTGTCCAGAAAGCTGTAAACGGGCTGATGCTGCGAGCTGACCTGCTAGCACATTGAGCAAAGTGGTTTTTCCCGACCCTGAAGGTCCCATGATCGCAAGCAATCTTCTGGGTTTTGCTTCACCGCTAACATCTGTAAGGAGAAATTTTACCTGGAAAGAAGTGACTGGCACGTTTAGAACTTAAAATATATTTGAAAGGTATCTCAAGCAACTATATTCCCATATATTTCCCTTGAGATGAAACATAACATAGGCAAGATAAAATTAATGATATATCAAAACAAATGAAAGCTTTAATAGAAAGAATAAGTATAAACTTAAAAAAAACTAGTGTTTATAAACCACTGAGAAAAGGAATTCATCATCATCTTAAAACTAAAGCCTTTAGGAATAAAATCAGGGAGAATCCACTGAGGCCAATTAATGTGCCAGTTAGGAGAAATGAAGGATGGTAGTTATAAGGAAACAGAGACTAGGAAAGGCCTACATGAACATGGATGAAAGAAATTAAAAAGTATATGATAGTTGTTAATTTAAAAGAGAGGATAGCAGAATAGAACTTAGCTGCTGCTGATATGATGAGCCAAAACGGCTGATAAATGGCTGATATTGCTCAGTCTGATACCAAAAATGTATGGCCGATACCAATACCGGTAGCGAGATTTTAAGCCATGGGATTGACGTAGCCAACCCCAAAAGTTTGGGATAAAGTTTATTGTTTTTGTCATCATCTAGGCTTTTATACCATAAAACTGAGGTCAGCAATGGGTGCAACTCCATATTAAAAAGTCCCCACGGGAAGGTAGGCATTTCCCTCCAAAAGAATCAATAGAATAGAGGATTAACCCAATGGATGTTTAACCATGTCAAGATGGTAGGTAAAAAACCTATGGCTGTGGTCCCCTTGGGACAAGCCAAAAATGTGGAGCGTGGCATGTTAGCAAAACAATGGTCATCGATACTAACATATCCTCTCGTAACCTTCTAATAACCTTATGACCTCAGAAGTAGTTTAACAAAACTTGTAAATGAACAATGTATACAGATAAGTTGTAGGTTAACAATCACCTCGCGCCACCAGGAAAATGGTTGCAACCTTTAAATCAAGTTAAGGAAAAGGAGCAGTTGTCAAAGAGATGCAACTAATGCAATTACGTGTTACTCTACAAACAAGTTCACAAAATGAATGTTACACTCTACATCATGAGTGTCGGTGGGTAGCGCATAAATTAGATTGTATGCCACATAATTGAAATACGTAATTACGCGAAAATAATCAGTATGTATTTTTAAATGTCCAAAATTCCCAAAATACAGAAAAACATGATAAAGTTTCTTTAGAAATGCAAAACCCTAGTAAATTTTGTTTGTAGGATATATATATATATATATATATATATATATATATATATATATATATATATATATATATATATATATATATATATATATATATATTGAGAAAGAGATAGACTTGGCTACTTCCGGAATGATTTGAGCATGATCTTTCCCACTCAAATTCAATGCTATAGCATTCAAATATAAGATCCACTCCGTTGAAGTTGATCAACATTGTTTAAAGTAATTATAAATCAATAATCAAGTGTTTTATAGCTTTCTTGTCATGCATCAAATAGGCACAAAATGGGCGGCTGAAAGTAGCATATTATTTAGATCTATGACTTTAGATATACAAATTCTCGATCCGACCATTTGAATATGATCTAAACATCTAAAATCCCTCACATACCAAATTTTGTTAGGTTTCAAATACTCTACACTATTAAACTTACCAACTCACTATTTCAACCGTTCATTTTGTGCTATTTGATGAACAAGCAAAAAGTATTCAGAACACTTGAATTTATGTTTTTAAGCACTCTTAACAATTTAGATAAAATCCAACGGAGTGAATCTTCAATCTGAATGGCCTAATATTGAATATGAATGGGAGGTAAAGCAAGTAAGAGATCATTTCAAGAAAAGAAACAAAATTCAGTTTTAGCAAAACTCGTATTTTTTGGAGTTGTTTGGCACATATCGAAGGAGAAACACTAGAAATTTCAATCACATTGAGCAAGGGAAGGCTCAGAGATTTCAAATGCTGGAATCAGATATTCTGATACTGTTACAGGGATAAAATTTGCAGCAGGGAGTAGCTTAACCGAAAGTAAGGTTATGGAAAACTGGAATATGTTGTAACTTAGTCTATTAGCATTAGTTCTTTAGTTAATTTATGAGTGGTGATTGACGGCCAGGGTCCTCTCATCACCCTCATGTTGATTATTGGATTAATGCTGAAAGACTAAGAGTGAGAGGAGAGACTTTGTATCCTGCACCTAAGTACATATTATTTGTGATGAATGAAACTCATTTTACTTTTCATCATATATATAGCCTATCTGATGTAATAAACTAAGCATAACTCATAAACAACATAAAATATTTAGTATAATAATAAAATCACAAACTAATATTGACGACTAATCAAAAAGAAAAGATATAAAATATTAAACTTACCTCTTTGCTCATGTCAAAACTCATTAAATGATAAGCAGTCATGTGATGGTTCACCATTTCGAAGACTCAAGGGATCAACAAAATGTCAGAAACCTTAGTCCATAGCCATAGGACAGATAAAGGAAACAAGGAAAGTTAAAAAATAAATAAAATAAAGGTGGTGGAAAACAAAAGGTCACATCTTGCCACCTTTCGGACCACTGATCTAGGAACGAAAGAAAGGGAAAAGGGATTGCCTCAACTGTCAGAGAGGCCAATGATATTCCCGTGTAGGGCTTGGGTCTAATCTCTTAGAGTTTTATTTAATTGGTTTAACGGGTCTAATTGGATTGGGTTTAATTGGGTAATGGGTTGAGGTTCTAAATGAAATGGAAAACAATCATTGCAACCAGGTATGAGGGCGCATAATACACATACAACTGATTATGCAGTGTGTCTGCAGAATTGATTATGCATAACCTTATTCGATGCAATGGTCCCTGCATACATTTATGTGAACATTAATGCAGCCGCATAAACCTTGTTTTCCAATACTGATAAATCATGCACTTCTGCTAAACCATGATGGGAGTAAGTCACAAATATTCAAGGAGTACAGATAATGAAAAGGGTAGATGAAGATGGTGAAAAAAAGAATTCTAAAATTGTTGTAGGAAATGTTTTACTAGCATCTATCCATCTATTATAATGTTGTAGGCTGTCTAAAAATTACTGAAGACAAAGCCTCGGACGCGAACCTCGCAGACGCGAAGGTCGCGTTCCAGCCTCAGACGCGGGCCCCATGCCAAACGCGAGGGTCGTGTCTCAACCCAAACGCGGACCTCGTAGCCTTTATCAAACGCAAAGGTCACGTTCCAACCTCAGACGTGAACCTTGCAGTCTCTGCCAAACACGATGGTCGTGCTGTTCTTTGAGACGCAGACTTTAGGGTCGCGTTTCAACATTAAAACGCAAGCCTATGTAGCTTCGCATTTCAACACAAACGCAAGCCTGAGAAGCTTCGCGTTTCAACTTCAATGCGAGTCTGTGAGCTCCGCGTTCCAACACAGACGCGATCCTGTGAGCTCCGCGTTTCAACATCAGAGCGAGGCTCAGGCCTAGCGCGAACCAGCGTTTCTGCTGTAACTGACAATCACGAACTTGGTCAGTTACACCCCATTTTCTCTCCACATAATGAAGAATAACTTCCCATTATGGAGAGATTTAAGGGGTTGGTTACACCCCTCCCATTATGGAAAGATTTAAGGGGTTGGTTACACCCCAAAATCCTCTAAATAGCTATGACTAGCTAAGAGAAAAGGGGAAAATTTTGGAGGAGGAACCCAAGAAGTCATAGGCCAGAGGAGGAGAATCCCTAAAAGGCACATTTGATGCTTGATGCTTGAAGTTGTATAACTACAGAAGGCTGAAAGCTAAGCACAAGACTGCTAAACACACATTGTGTTGAAAGAGAATACTCTTTATAAACTTGCTGAGTTCAAATTCTATAGTCTCTTAGAGATTCTAGCCACTGAATAAAGTTTTATATTTTACCAGTTTACTTCCAACGAGAGCAAGAAGATCCGAAGGTCAAGCTACCGGTTCGACTCGTCAACGGATAACAAAAAAAACTCTTTTTCGCTACACGAAGAACACAACATTAAACAAAAGACAGATCCAACCATTCTTCCCTCTTTTGTAATCGGATTATTGATCCGTTATAATTTTCTTTACAATCAAATAAAGAATTTACACGCCTTCAATTTTTCCGACGTGAACAAATGCAAACCCTTGGGCAATTTCCCAATTTACAATTGGGTGTCCCAAGATCATCTCACAATCTCATGTGTTAAAAAGTATATTAAAGTTTTGTTAAATTAAAATTCCCTTAAAATTGTTTAAATGCATTGCATTTAAAAATGTGAGTTATACTGTTTAATGTGTTACTTCCGAGAGTGAGTCATATTAATCGGTTGAGAGCCTATGAATTGATTAGTTCACACATATAGCATTTAGGAAGTTTCTTAGGGCCTACTTGGGAATGGAATTTATATAACTATAGGTAATTTTTAAGCGGAGGTATAAATTAATGCAAACTCCAGTTTACAAGGTTTTACCTCCAATTTTGTAATTCTAATTAAGTATGTCATTGGCTTTGAGACAAATCGAGGTAGAAGATAAATGAGGTAGGAGTGGACTTTTCATACCTCCACTTAGTTATCTCAACTTTGGAGGTAAGATAAGTGGAGTTATCCAAACTCTAAAAAATTTCCCAAACACAATTTAGTAGGGATTTTGGAGGTAAGTTAACCTCCATCCCCCAAACAGACCTTTGCATGTGCAATGCATGTTTAGAACCCTCGTCTTCTTTAATGTGTAGGTAAGATATCAAATACTACTACTAACTAGACCAACCATCTCACCGCCATCCAGAAAGGAAATTAGTGCACATTATGAAAGCTATGGGCTTTTAGGCTAATATAACTTTCCCCCAAGCATGTTAGAAATTGACAGGCTTAGTATTGAAATATGTACAGAGAAGAAGATTCCGAGCTTACCCAGCGCACATTAGCATAATTTAGATAATACGTAATAGCTAGAGATAGAGATAGTCATCGAGTGTGCGTTAGCACAGTGCGGGTTCCTATGCTAACCTATGGCTCTCTCCCGTACTACGTTAGCCCCAATACGCGCCAGATGCTAAGCTGCAGAAACAGGATTTAAACGGAGATGGTAACGAGTTACGAGCTTACAGTCTTTCCGCGCTTGTCGGAGAGGCGGCACGTGATGTTCGTCCACCGAATGGTGACGGAAGCTACCTCGCCGGAATATTCGACCGGAGATTCCTCGTCGCCGGCGGAATCCTCCTCCTCGTCTTGCGGCGGCGGCGGGAGGGCGGGCCCGATGCCGGTGATCGCGCGGACGAAGAGCGCGGTCGCCAGCATCGCCAGGATCCTGCCCAATCCTTTAAAATCAAAGTTCCCCATTCCCCCCCCCCCCCCCTTCTCTCTCTCTCTCTCTCTCTCTCTCTCTCTCAGTGGAGAAGAGCTGAGGTGTTGACGTCTGTGGTGACTGATTCTCTGAGATTCTTGAAAGGGTTAAAGATAAGCTGGTTGTTTTGGGCTTTGGACTTGCTCTGAAGGCCCATTATATTTTCTGAGGTAATGACAAAAGAAAACATTAGTAAACAAAGAATCGGTTTTTCTTTGGCACTATGTTTATCAAAACCGGACGAAATGAGTTTTTTTTTTTTCCCTTAGCTTTCTCAAAAATTGTGTCCGTCTGTCTATACTCTACCCCCTCTCTCGCGTGCTCTCTTCCTCTCCCTCCCTTTCCCCCTCTTCCCTTCTCCCCAATCCTCCCCTTTCCCCTCTCTAATCCTCCCCTCCTTTTCTCTGATCCTTTCTTCTCTGTGCGAGCCCTCCTCTCTCATTCTTCCTTCCTTCCTCCTCCTCCTCAGATTCTTACTCATCGTCGTCGATCGGTTTCCCACCAACGATGATGATAGACTAGTTAAATACTAGCATACTCGTTGTTGCGGTGAGAAACTTAGCGGGAGCGGCGAGAGGCGACAATTGCGCGAGAGAGGAATAGGAGGCGGCGACTGAAGGGAGAGGGGCGGCTAGAGAGAGAAAAGAGGAGGAGGCGGAGACTGGGGGAAGAAGGAGGTTGTAGGAGAGAGAGAATGAGGGAAAGAAGAAGAAGGGTTGCTTTCTCTCGATCTCTCTCGCGTGGATGAAGACGGACAGACAGACAACTTTTATGAAGGAGTCACAGGAGAAACCTCGCTTCGCTCTGTTTTAATTAAATAATGTAATATTACTTAAAATATATCATAAAAAATTTCTCTAAGATTTACAAAATTTGATCTCATATCGGCCACGTAGACATCTTGCGCAACGGTCATATTCTCACGATGAGTTTAACTAGCATACCGGTGACGGTGAAAACCGACCAAAGGAGGGAGTGAGGAGGAAAAGGAGGCTGGAAGGAGGAGGAAGGAGGGTGAGGGGAGAGATATGGGTGGCGACGGCGAAGGGGCGATAGTGAGCGAGCGCTACTCTCTCTCTCTCTCTCTCTCTCTTTCTCTCTCTCTCACGCGCGCGGATCAGAGAAGGGAGAGAAAGAAGAAGGAGGGAGAGGTGAGGGGAGAGATGCGGAACGACCTCCTCCCCCCTAGCGGATGAAAAGAGGGAGGAGGAGGAAGAGGGGGAAGGAGGAAGAGGGAGGAGGAGTGAGAGGAGAGATGTGGGCAGCGACGAGCGAGCGTTGTTCTCTCTCTTTCTCGTACATGGATGAAGACGGACAGACTTACATTTTTTGTGAAGGAGTCACGAAAATTATATATACAATTATTTTTATTTCTCCAAAGATAAACACAAATTACAAGGGGAAAAAAAACTTCACCATAAGTAATGTTCTGTTTTTTTTGCATAAGCTCTTTTCTTCTTTGTGCACCTAGTTTTTGTGAGGATAAGTAACTAAAAATATCAATAATTAAAAATGGTAATAATATTTAAAGCTAAAATACCGTTCATTATCTTAAAAATAATTTTCATATTTAATAATAGTAATAATCACAAGAAAGAAAATAATAAATTAAGTTGATTAAAAAAATAATTTGTAAATTTAAAATAAATACTTTAGAAAAATGAAAATACTGTATTTTAGATTAGGGATATTACATCCCAGTAACTTCTCGCTTACCTTGCTTATTACATCAATGGTTCCCATCACTCTCTCCTGATTTTCGGGTGATTAAGATTTTACCCTCTCCCCCTTTCTTTCTAATCACGAATGGTGTTTGATTTATTTATTTATTTTTTTGGAGGCAATGCCAATACTAAGGGCGTGTTTGTTTCGCCGCAAAACGCAAGTCGTAAAACTTCTTTTCCATTTTTCGTTGTTTGTTTCGCTGAAAAATAAGTTGCAAAATGCAACTCTTCTTTTCCCATTTGCAGTTGATACAGTTAAATTTGTGGTCATGTAAATATCACTTTTACACTCATATTTTCTCACTTGCAGTTGCTACAGTTAATTTTGTGGTCATGTAACTCTCACTTGTAGCACACTTATAGTTCAAAACAGTTACTTGATAATCAATATATAATTTAATATTATTAAATATTTAATATTTTAATTAGTGTTCAATTTCTTATTTAATTATTTAATTATTTTATATTTTTAATCTTTAATTTTTTTATTGTTTTTAATATTGTTTTAATATTTAATATTTTAATATTTTAATTTAATATTTTAATTAAATATTTTATTTAATACTTTATTATTTTATTAATACTTATTCCATTTTTTATTATTTATTTAGAGTTAATATTTTATTAATATAACAATATTATACTTTAATATAAAATTATTATATATTTAATTATTTATTTTTTAATAAAAAATTACTTTATTTATATCATAATATATTTTATTATTATATTAATATTTTATTATATTAATATTGTAATAATAATTCAGTATAATAATACTATAATGATAATTTATTATTAAATTATAATTATATTTTACTTTGTTAATTTTATATTTCTATAATATAACAATAATATTATAATAATTTTCAAGTATTTTTAATATTATACTATTATAACTATAGTTTATTATTTTTGTAAGATTTTTTAATATTATAATAAAATTTATATTATAATAATTGTCAAGTATTTTTAATATTATAATATTATAACTATATTTTATTGTTTTTTAAGATTTTTTAATATTTATATTTTATTAGTATTCTTAAAATTTTATTAATGTTCTTTAGATTTTCTTAAAATTTTATATTATTTATTTAGTTAATATTTTAGTAATATTTTACTATTTATACTAATATTTTATTAATATTATTGTTATAAATAAAATATTAAGATTATTAATTTTTTATCTCCAATTTATTAATATAATTTAATTTGCAATAGTAGATTTAATTTAATAGTATTTATAATATTTAAATCACTGCTACAGTTAATTTTGTGGTCAACTTTTTCACTTACACTTTTACATTACCAACCAAACACCGTAAAACACAATATACTTTACCATATACACTTTCACTTTATCAACAAAACACCGTAAAACACAATATACTTTTCCATTTACACTTCACTTTATCAACCAAACACCGTAAAACACAATATATTTTCTCTGCTATAGTTCACTTTTTCCATTCTCATTTTACGACTTACGACTTGTGACGTTTTGCAACGAAACAAACAGGCCCTAAATGTATTAGGTGAATAAAAAATATGACGGGCTTAATATATATTTACTATCTTCATTTAATCATTAGAAAATTCATGAGCTCAAAAATAAAAATAACTTGGAATATAATTATTTTAGAGATCAAACAAACACAAGTGAGTAGTATTGCATGATTACATCAACCAACTGATACAATATTTTGCGACAATCGAAATTTGTAAAGAAAATAGAAATAATTTTTATTTTAAAAATCAAACTAAGACAATTTGATGCACACATAGTTGGGCATTATCAGATTGTAAGCAGCGTGCGTAGTCAATTTTGATAATTTCATTGCTTTTTTCCTTCGTTTCTTTTGTTTTTCAGCTTAAAAGGTTATTTCCTTAATGTGTTACAACTAGAGGTATACTCTTTGCGAGTCTCTTAATGAATAAATTAATTGTTAGAAAAGATCCTCATTGCCAAAATTTAAAGGCAATCTATAACACTTTTTTTTTTTCCCCCGTAAAAGTGATTTTATGTGTATATGTGCAAAGAAGAATAATACAAATAATAACAAGCAAATTAATATTTAATACAAATGAGGGTAGACTCTGATACAATTCCACTTTAATCATCAACTAAAGTACAATTTCAGAAAATATAATAAGATAACAGGTATCGTTGCCAGTATGCGAAACAAAACCCAACAAGAATTCCACTAATTTTTTTGCAAGCAATCTTTTCTTTAATTTTTTTCATAAATGTTTGGATTTTAAAAAAACTTTTAATATTTAATTCCAGGCAAAAAGACCTCCCCAAGATCTAATTATCAAAATCGATAGGTCGCATTGACGCTGAACGTTTTCTGTCACCAACGTGACGTTGGGTGGACGCAGATTTGTTATTTTTAGATCCAAATTTGATGAATTCGAATGTAAAAAATATCTAAAATGTGTGTTCAGCTTTACCAAATCCGAACATAAATTTCTTCATATTTGCGGTCTCTTTTAGAGACGGGCTTCTGACCAGAGAGCATAGTAAACGCATTCGGGTTTGTGAAGAAGCCTTTATAGGGTTAAGGTGATTTTTTTGTTTTTTGTTTTTTTACATGGTCTTCTTTTTACTATCTCGCTCTCGCTCTCTTGCGTGACCCCAACGCCGATCCTGATCCCGATCTCTGGCATCTCACCCCGCAGCCACTCCCGATGTCGACCCTGACCCTGACACCGGCAACTCACTGCGCACCAGATCCCGACCAGCCTCCCCGATTTTGACCTCCTGACCAACCTCCCCGCATCTCACCCAGACCAAGAAGAAGAATCAGATTGCATCATTTTCAGGTAATTCGATGTTTATTTGGCCTTTTTTCACATGGATGATCTCTAAATTGGTCAAATCAGTGATGGGCTCTTGTGTTGATTGAGTCTTGCTCGGAAGGAGCATATTTGAGCTGAAAATTGGTTTTTGTTACAGTAAATTGTTTGATGTGGATGTGTTCTTGAGTTGTCTGGTTGGTGTTTGGTTGAGATCTTTAGACTCTCTAGCTTGTGAGAGATGAAAGAAGTTAGAATTTTGATGGGGATTAAAGTGATCTCTTGTATTCAACCAAAGTCTCCTTTTTAAGGTTTGTTTTGTTTTGTTTTGTTTTGTTTTCGATTTAAATGAATTTGGAATTGAGGATCATGTATGTGCAATAATTGAACTATATATTGACTCAATTGCAGTGGATTAATAAGTAATGTTTTTTTTTTATATCAAATTAGGTACAATATGTAATGTGATTGTTTTTTTTTTCTTTATTGAGTTAACAGTGAACTGACAAATAGATCAATAGAATAAGCCAACACATGTCGATGAAATAGTAAAATCATTGCTAGTAGAAAGTAAATCACAAGGCATGAATTGGAAGAGAAAACCCATTACATTGTAAAAATATTCCAAATAATTATAAAATTTACTTAACATGCAAGTGATCAGTTGCACATTGCCATTGCAAAGCAGTGGAAGTATCATACAATGAAGACAGACGTGTTATGCTTGAATTGTACCCGTCCATTAATACCATAGAGTTATATGTAGAGAAAGATTATGTGAACCATTAATTGCCTAGATCTCGCTTGATTTGGACGATGAGTCAATAAGCTTCATGTCACCGGCACAACACGTTCCACACAACGACAAAAGTTAAATATTTTCAGCATATAATGTGTAAACACTCGTTATTTTTTCTCACTAATTTTCTACTAAGTCATTTAGATGATAAAATTATCTAGATTTTTGGTCAGTTCTAATAATTTGATGCAAGGAGGGGATATGTTTAACAATATGCTTACTGTTGATGTGAATTTTGCTCATGACGCTCACATGCAATCATACCCAAACACAATGAATGATTCATCTCTTCAAACTCCAATTTTTGACTCAAATGTTTCACTCCACTCGACGTCAGCCAGGGCCCACCGGAGCACCCAAGTGCAAATTGATAAAGTACATAGTTAATTCAACAATTCACATACTCGGAAATATCACATGTTCTTACTAATATTTAGAATCCTATATAAATATAGGTATTCATATGGCATTGAAGATTTTGGAGTGTCATCACATGATGCCCTGCCTATTGCTGTGCGTGAAAGTATGGGTTCCTCTATAACATGCGGTGCTATATCTTGAGGTAGTGCAGTTCTTGCATATCTCTACATGGAGTTCTATAAAATCTCCACCGTGGAGAAAACGCAACTCCATGGTTGTCACACACTTCTGAAGGTAAAATCTTAGACCATTGTATTTATGTGCGCACTTTAATTGAATACTATAAATTGACTGATACTTGTGCTCACAGTACGTCATTAGTTATGTTCATGGGAGAGGTTGTTTATTGGTCGACTCACCTTCAGACAAATCGTGCAACTGGATGGTTAACATCCTCTTGGATGCGGGTAATATGCATCATCTTTTGCAATATAAGTATTTAAATGATTCCTTTTCATTCTAACGAATGGTGTGTTATAGGAGGAATGCTGATAGGACTGATTATGCAACACCGCAGAGAGACATCCAATTTTATAGAAAATGAGTTGGATATTTTGCACAAGTCTGCGGTGACTTGGGAGTTTTATACAAACACGATCCTACAAAGTTCATCTCCAATGTGGACATTAAGATCTCAAATATGGCATGTAATGATACCAATTATTTGTCCTGAAATTGTCGAGATGCATGTTTCAGATCATGTCCTTTGACAGTTTGGGTTGACTCAGCATATCCTCGATCCAGTCCCGAGATTGGCACGTATAAACCACAATAAAAAGAGGTTGCGTGATTGAAGGCAGGAGTACAGTGCATGTATACTTCAATGGTAAGATCGAGCGGACCAAACTCAAAACCAAAGATATCTCATAACACTCTGGGTGGAGTATATGCATTGGTATTGGAGGATCACTCGTTGTCGAATTATCCAACGTGTTGAGACACTAACTACTTACATGCCCAGTGCTCACTATGAGTGACAATTGGTTAGAAAATTCATGTTAGATAGTAAGTATGTGATATGTTATTCTAATTATGTCTAATTTTCGTTATAAGTTGATGGATTGATCCATTTAAGACACCACGGTGCATTAGGCATTGATTGATGATTCTCAGAGAATTCTGATATTGTAGGGAATGCATATATTTATAAGAATCTTCTATGGGGACGCTGATTTGCATGTCCGTTGATGCGCCAAATCCCAACATAGCTTACGCACGGTGCCAACGACATCCACCCTGATACGGAGCCTCATCAACCACCTCCTACACGGCATACATGATACCGACATTATGATGATGAGCCTGGATCATCTTAGGCGCCTGCTAGGACGTATCCACGGTTTGGAGGATCTACAGATGAGGCCATACCATTTCAGTAGCATACACAATTAGATTCTCAGACTTTTCCTCGATGTGGTTGAGGAAGAAGCCACGGACGTGATCAAGAAAGACGTGCATTATCATGTTTGTTCGGATAGGATATATAGTGATATTGTCATGTTTGTTCAGATAGAACATATCGAAGTTGTGATATATGATGCTATGATATTGAAGTTGTGATATTAATGACATATTAGTTATATTGTCAAGTGATATGACATACTGTGATATTATTTTGATATTCTTTTGATTCTTTTGATATTTGTGAAGTGGTGATATTATTTGTGATATTGGGATTTATTTGTGAAATTGTGATATTTAGAGATATGTGATATTGTTTTGTTAGGGATAAGAATGATATCAAATATGTGATTTATTTGTAAAGTATTGTGCTAATGTGATATTATGATATATCAGTCTTTGCTTTGTTCTGCAAACTCAGACCAGAGACCATTGAGCAGAGACTGAAAATATCATTCTCTGCTCTCACATTCGGGTTCACCAAACTCGTATGCAAATTTTAGCTATTTATACATCTGGGTTCGTTAAATCCAGACTCAAAAATAATAGGCCTGCTCTCGCCCAACATCATATTGGCGAAGCGAATGCGTTGAGCGTCAACGTGGCGTGTCAAAGGTTGATTTTGATAATTAAATTTGAAGGAAGTCTTTTCTTGGAATTAAATTTTAAAAGTAGTAATTTTTTTAAAAAGCCCTAAATATTTTCATATCTAGACAAGTTCCCCTTAACATTATTTTTCAGACATTTTTTCCAAAAAAAACCTCCTTTTCAAAATAATTCAAAATTTTGACCTTAAAAAGTATTTCCAGAAATCGACCCGTGACGCCACGTCGGTGGGGAGGTAGTTTGTCCCGCCAGCGGCGGCCGGGATGCGTTGAACCAGTTTTTTTGTTCGCCCGAGGTTGCCAATTTCGGGCGAATCAATTTTTTTAGCCATGTATTCGCTCAGCTGGGATTGCCAATCGACATATAATCTTTTTTATTTTTTGATTTTCTCTCTCCTCTCTCCCTCTCCCTCTCTTTCCTCTAACAACACCAGGCATGCCGATGACGTGAAGGGATGGCTGCTTGTCGTCACCTCTGTCGTCGCTGCCGGCCTTGTCGTGATGACCACGTTGTCGGTGGCTGAATCGTTACCAGCCTGGTCGTGTCGCCGTGCCCAGTAGGCGCGTTAGAGGCGGAGAGAGGGAGAGATCTAGAGAGAGAAAGAGGAGATAGAGGGGAAAGAGGGAGAAAAAAATAAAAAAATCAAAACAATATCGCTTGGTCACGGTCTGGCCAAGCTAAAATTTTAAAAAATTGAATTTTCGCTCAGCAGGGGTTGCCAAACACGGCCGAGCCAAAAATTCAAAAAAAAAAAATCGGTCGACGGGGGTTGGCAACCCCAGTCAAGTGAATACAGAGCATAAAAAATTGGTTCGCCCGAATTTGCCAACACCGGGCGAACCATAAACTGCTCTGCCAGCACCAGCGCCATGCTGGCGGGCAGAATTGATGTGGCGTTGATGTAACGTGTCAGAAATCGATTTCTAGAAATACTTTTTTTTGGAAAGACAGTTTTTAGAATTATTTTTAATAGGAGTTTTTTGGGGGAAAGATTTCCTATATTTTTCTTACCCCCTCTCCTATTATCTTCATCTCCTCTCCAACTCCTACCGCACACAAAAGAATTTGAAATCTCGGAGAGAACAACCGAGCTCAGAGCTTAGGAAATCCATTCAATTTTTAAGCTTCCGCAGCGATTGATCTCTCGAAATCCCCAATCCAATCTCTGAGATCTGCCTGCGGATGGCGTCCCAATCACCTCCCAGATCAAAACCGTAACACCAAGATGGCGGCATCCGCCTTGGCCGAGAGGTACTTGTTCCCCATCGTCTCCATCTCATTTCACTGCTCCTGTTCCTCTCGACAATCTCTGGCCTCACCGCTGCCTCTTCTTCTCGCGCCTCTCAGACCCTCCCACCGCCGTCGTCCGTCCGCTACGGGCCCGCGCACCTCCCCTCCTTCGCCTACCTCATCACGAGCTCGCGGGGCACGGCCCTCAGATCCTCCGCCTGCTGCTTGCAATCTACCACCCGAGAAATCGATACTTGCTGCATTTGTCGCATGAGGCCACAGACAAAGAGAGGAACTGCTGGCGATGTCGGTGCGGCTGGCGCTGCCGGCCGTGAGGGCGTTTGGAAATGTGGATGTTGTGGGGAAAGCCCGACGCCATGACCAAGATAGGGACTTCCAGGCTGGCCGCCACTGTGGGCCACGGTGACGATGCTGAAACTGGATTCTGGGTGAGATTGGTTTGTGACACTGAGCGCTACAGATTACCCTCTCATCACACATGATGGTATGCCGTTGGATTGATTTCCACTTGCATGAACTTTAATTGCATGATCTTTTTTGTAGATCCTTTAACATTTATCTACAAGTCTATGTTCTTAGCATGCAAAGACTGCAAGTTTTATTGGATTAACTTGCAATAAGTAGGATTTTGTGTTGGTACTTGATTTGTTTAGTGGGTAGGTATTTGGTTTTCGTTGGATTTAATTTGAGAAGATTGAAAACATTTGGTCTTTTAATTGTAGGAAGTGGTTGGAAAGTAATATTGGTTGATTTGACTTATGTGGGATGGGTATCCTGTTAGTTAGGGTTGTCATTTTGTTGAGAAAATGGCTCTTTGAGCTTAAGTTGATGATCAGTATGATCAGTAAGATATGTTCCTTAGACATAACATTAAAGAGAAGACACCATTGAGTGAAAATCCGTATTGCTAGTAGTTAGTACCCAAAGACACTGTAAGTGATATACTATATTAACTTACAACTTACAAGCAGTAGGTGCCGTTTCTTGATTTGTTAGGTCAGAATTAGGTTTTTGCTGGGAATTAATTGGAGAGAAGACTAGGAAAAGTTAGTTTCATTATGCAGTGGGAAGTCGTTGGGAAGTAATATTGGTTGAGTTTAGTTTTGAAGAATGGGTATATTGTTAGGATTTGGTTGAGAAAATGCCTTTTTTTGCTTGATCAGAAAGCTAGATTCATTAGACATGATGTTAAAGAGAGAACAACTTGATTGGGAATGTACATCCTTGGTACACAATGACATTGAAAAGTGATACTGTAATAACTTACGAGAAGTGTGGTTTTGTATTGTTTCTCGATTCGAATGGCTTTAGTTTGGTAGGATTTGTTTGGAGGAAAATGATAAAAACTGTTACGTTAAGTAGTAGGAAGTAGTTGTGAAGTAATATTTCTTAACCTTTGTGGAACTGTTATCATGTTAGGGATAATGGATCTTTAACTTGCATAAGCTTATATTGCATGATTAGTAAGATAGGTTCTTCAAATATAGAATTAAAGCTTTAAGAGAAAGCACATCGATTGAAAATCTTTGTTCTTAGTATCCACTTAGTGTTGAACACTGCAACTGATACTGAAAGGAGTAGGATTTTGTGTTATTTCTGAATTTGTTTTATGGGTATTTGCTTCTGTGGGATTTAGTTGGAGAAGATCGATGAAAGTTGGTTATTTTAGTTGTGGGAAGTGGTTGGAAAGTAATAGTGTTGACCTGAGTTTTGTAGAACGAGTATCACATTTGGTAAGGTTGGATTACTTATTTTGTATACTGATTTGTGATTGTTTTGTGATGCCGAGCATGAAGGTTTATCCTTTTCTTTCACATGAGGATATGGGGCTTATAGTGAAATGATCCATTCTCTTTGTTTGTTATGTTTATTTGATTGTCAATGTTTACTTGGGGAATTCATAAAAAATTTACTTCTAGAAGTAGAGAGCAAATATTAAAGTCCTCCTCTTGATATGATTTTGGCCAGTTTCAGATGATGTTTGTTAGATTATTAATATAGTGACAGAAGTTTGGAAAATGGATGTGGAGAGGATAGCTTGGCATGTTGGCAACAAGGGTTTTTTGTGGTTGGTGGCCTATGGTCCTCTATATTGGTAAAAGAGCTAGTAATTTGACAAGCAATGTGTAACCTTGATGCGGACATCCATCCACGATCTTGGCGCATCTATCTTCGTTGGAGAAGACAAGCCACTTCTACTTGGATCGAGTAGTTTTGAGTATTTTTATGTCTTTTCTATTTTCTTGTATTTTCTGTTTATTTTAAGTTTTTGATTTATTTTAGTTTTCTTTTGTTTTAGGACCACATCGGTTAAGAGTTGAAACTCAATTTTTGTATTGCCTATAAAAAGAGGCCCATATGTAAACTTTTGGAATCAATGAATCAATTAAAAGCTTTTACAATTTCCTCAAAAAAGATTTGGATTTCTCAAAATCCATAGTCCTTTAAGAGTGTGAAGCTCTAAAGCCTTTAGGAGAGTGAATCCCTAAAGAATCCTATTAGGAAAGTGAATCTCTAATAGTAATTATCCCCCTTTTTTTTAAATAAAAACCCAAAAGAACTGTCTTTCTCATATTTCTCTCCTTTTTCTTTCTCGATCTCCCCTCTCAACTTTCTCCCTCCCCAAACAGCCAACACAACCACCCATACACCCAATTCCTTCACGCTAGCAGCCCAACAGCCACTGGCACCCCTTGTCCTCACATCTTCATCCTCGCGCCACCGTTAGTGCCCAACAGCCCCTCCGCCCGAGCATCAATAGTCTCCCTACCAGCTCCTTGTTTTCCTCTCTCCGGCACCTTGCTGACAACCCAATCAACCTCACGGGCTTCCTTCCCTATCGCTTGGCCCGAAGGTCCTCCTCCGTAGTTATCGAGGCTTCTCCGGCCTTCCGACGTGATGCTAACCGTCGCCATTGACTGAAGTTCTGTTGAATTTTGAATCCTAAACGGGTTCATATTCCAACCCGAACCCGATTCAGATTCTTAATCTAAACTCGCTTCAGATTTCTTATCCGACCAGATTCAGAGATCCAACCCGACTCACTAGCGACTCCAACCCGGATCCAATAGCAGCAGTACAAAGCCGCTCAGACAAATTCGTTAAACATACAATTTAGTTTTTGAGCCATATCTCAACCGTTTGGAGTTTGATTCACGTAATTCTTGAAGCATTGGATTCATGGAGACAATAGCTACGCATTCACAGTAACATGACATTGAGATCACACACGATTCTCAGTAGGTCAATTCTAATCTAAGATTTTTTTATTTATAAGTCTGATATTACATTATGAGGGATATTATCAATAATTGATTGTTGTCCACATAAATTGCCAGCTGTTGTGATTCTGCTGCCCTTTATTACGTTAACTTCTTTATTGTCCATAGAATCTTTACCTGCATAACATAAATAGTGTCATTTTGTTATTTAATTTGCAATAGACCACATAAATGCATGTTTAATCATGTAATAGATCAATATTGTTAGTTTTCTACCTTTCTTGCCAACAATCGTTTCATGTTGGTGAAATGTTAATTTGAGTTTTATTATTATTGATTTTCACATACGTACATGTTTCACATCAATTTGGTATTAGAGCATAGTTAGGGTAGCATTTGCATCATTTAGGCACATGCTAGAACTTTTATTACTTTATTGCATTTTATGTAATTTGATAAAAATAATTTAATAAATAAATTAATTTAACATCTAGTTTAGAATCATGTCTTCTCTTACCTTTAGGAGAGTCTTGTCCATTCCCCATCACCCGATGGATTCTCAACTGACATTGATACTTGATGACATAATAGCCCAAATGAGAGCGATACTTGATGACCTAATAACTAAGCTTGGTGTCTTGGTCCATGCCCTCAACCAAGGACAGAAAATAGGCGCTCTTGCTAGTGAACAACCTACGACTGCGCAACCTCCAGTGCAGCCATATACCGTGCGTGACCCTTAACGCATTACTGACCAATTAGCACTGGTGCCTAGACCTTCCCCACCTACCCAGCCTCACAGCTTTAGTACACTTCCACCCTCACTCAGGAATGGTGCTAAGGACAAGAATGTTGAAATAAATAATAGAAATAATGGTTTCAGAAAAAAAATTTCAAGATTGGCTCCGTTGCTAAATGCAATATGTGCCAAGGGTATGTGCATCTAGTTGTCTATTGCACCAGTCATGTTAAGATTTTCATTATTAACAGAGTTTTCATTGTAGCCCGAGTCTGAAAGCGCTATTTCTTCATAAATCACTTCCGTGATTAAGGAGTTTAGTGTTGTTTCTCTCGGCTACCGTAGCTGTTGTACCCCGCTGTCATAACCATAACCCGTCCTTTTCCTTCTCCTTTTCCTTCTCGTGCTCTGCTGCCGACTCCACCTTCCGTTTCACCACTTACTATTGTTTCTTCCTTTTCCCCACTCTTCGTTGCCTTCTCTAGTCACATCTTTCCTCCTCTACCGCTGACACCATTTCCTTTTTTGTTTTACCTCTTTTCTTGCGTACCCCTGTAGGGGAACATGTTGGAAATCAGGATTTCAAGTTGTCTACCGCTGAGTTTTGCCTATGATATCCATCACTAAGGCAACGAATAAAAGCCTTCACGAGATTGTTGATGGTTTTAGGCCGCAAACGTCATCCCCATAGCTAATCGCTATAAAGTTTCTTGGTCTGCGTCATCATATTCATCACTCCACGTGCACAAATTACACAAGGAGATCAATGATAAGATAGCTCAAAATAATGCCAACTATAAGTTATGAATTGACTTTAGGAAATGATTTAAAACTTTTAATGTTAGTAATGATTTGCATGTTTGAATTACTGGTCCATTTTAAATTTTAAAAAAACTAGGCGACAATGCTTATGTTATAGATTTGCCTGAATCTTTTGGTATCAGTTCTACTCTCAATATTGAAGATCTAGTGGATTATAAATGTTTTTTTTAACCGTAGCAATCCATTAGATGATGAGTCATCTTATGAGCCTATTTTTGAGAGTCCATCCCTTCAATCACTTTCAAATATTTTACTAAATATAACACATCAAGTCAATAATATTTTAGATGATGAAATTTCACCATCAACGATGGTGGGACTCGTAAATATTTGGTTCGATGGAAAGAAAAACCACCAACTGATGATACGTGGGTAGATTAAAGTGAACTTTAACAGATTGCCTGACATATTAGAGCAGTATGAGAGCAGTTTCACCTCTAACTCGACAGTGTCGAGTTCTCTACCGCTCGGGGAGAATGATGCGGACATCCAGTTACGATCTTGGCGCGTCTATCATCATTAGAGTAGACGAGCCACTTCTACTTGAATCGAGTAGTTTTGAGTATTTTTATGTATTTTCTATTTTCTTGTATCTTTGGTTTATTTTAAGTTTTTGGTTTAATTTAGTTTGATTTTATTTTTAGTACCACATCGGTTATGAGTTGAAACACAAGTTTTGTATTGCCTATAAAAAGAGGCCCGTATGTAATCTTTTGGAATCAGTGAATCAATTAAAAGCTTTTACAATTTCCTCAACATTTGAGTGAGATTTGAATTTCTCAAAATTCAAAACCCTTTAGGAGTGTGAAGCTTTAAAGCCTTTAGGAGAGTGAATCTCTAAAGAATCATCTAAGAATCATATTAGAAGAGTGAATCCCTAATAATAATTATCCCCTTTTATTTAAAGAAAAACCTAAAAGAACTCTCTCTCAAATTTCTTTCCTTTCTCTTTCTCAATCTTCCCTTTCAACTTTCTCCCTCCCCAAACAGCCAACGACACCACCCAACACCCAATTCCCTCACGCCAGCGGCCCAACAACCACCGACACCCCTTGTCCTCATGTCTTCGCCTCGCGCCACTGCTCGCGCCTGAGCACTGACAGTCCTGCCGCCTAAGCGCCGACAGTCTCCTTGCAAGCTCCTCGTCTTCCTTTCTCCTGCACCTCGCTGCCAACCCAATCACCCTCACGGCCTTCCTCTACTGTCGTGAGGCCTCGCCGGTCCTCCTCCGTCGTTATCAAGGCTTCTCCGGCCTCCCCACACTCGCCATTGATTGAAGAAATTCTGTTCAATTTTGAATCCTAAACAGGCTCATATTCCAATCCGAACTTGATTCAGATTCTTAATCCAAACCCGCTTCAGATTTCTAATCCGACCCGACCCGCCAGCTACTCCAACTTGGAACCAACAACAGTAATACAGACCCGCTAAGACAAAAACAGACCTGTTAAGCATGCAATTTTGTTTTCGGGCCATATCTCAACTGTTTGGAGTCCGATTCGCGTAATTCTTGAAGCATTGGATTCATGGAGACAAGCTACACATTTACAGTAACAAGACATTGAGATCGCACATGATTCTCAGTAGGTACAATTATAATCTAAGATTTTTATTTACAAGTTGGATATTACATTATCTGGTATATTATCAATAATTGATTGCTGACCACGTAACTTGCGAGCTGTGTGATTCTGCTGCCCTTTATTCCTTTAGGTTCTTTATTGTCCATAGAATCTTTTACCTGCATCACATAAATAGTGTCAATTAGTTCTTTAATTTATAATAGACCACATATATGCATGTTTAATCATGTAATACATCAACATTGTTAGTTTTCTACCTTTCCTATCAACGATCGTTTCATGTTGGCGAAGTGTTAATTTGAGTTTTATTATTATTTATTTCCGCGCACACGAACGTTTCACATCAAACCTTCCTGGTTATTTGGCCGGGTGGATTGACCAAGCGAGAAGAAAAGCATCTAGGGAAAAAGCTGATTAGTAAGAACATAGGCCTGCTCAGGATGAGAGAGAAGGTAGATCTGTGATGGTAATCGAACGTGATTATGGCTGAGGACAATAGGGTTTAGGGAACATATTACGAGGAAATTGATTTGAGGGAGAGGAATACATGAATACAGGAGTTAGAAGATTTCCTGATTATATATGTTGAGAATCAAGAAGTTGGATACTGGTATTGTCCACAGTAAGTGGGAGAATGTTTATCAATATCCTCATGCTTTTTGTCTCAATTAGTGGAGCCATACAGTATTGTCCACAGTAAATTATATGAAGATAATTAAGCATTTAAGCTACAAAATATTGAGTTAGTTGCCTGATAAATTCTTTGATAATGCTTATCCACGTTAGGGTAGTTATTGTGGTAATATAGAAATCTGGATTTAGCTGGTTTCCTGCGTTTATTTCTCTCTATTTTTTGTGGGTTTATGTGCACACATATGTGCGCTGGTCACGCGGATGAGGAAAGCTGTGATGTATACTGGGTTAGGGCCTTAGGCCAATACTCCACTGTTATCTATAAGACCAGTCGTAATTTTCATTTCTTCACCGCCTTAATTGGAGGTTTAATCTCAACTTTTTAAGCACTTTGTTTCACCCCAAACGAGTGGCACCGTTTGGATTTGTTCCTACATAGTTTGGTTGCATCTATTACCAGAGAGAGATCTATGAAACATAATCTAGACTACGGTGTCTTGGATGATCAATTTGTGTAAGCGTTTACTCATACTGAACATTATTTATTTTGGTGGTTAGAACAAATTTCTTGTTTATACTTTTGCGCCAATAAATCAGATTCTGTGGGATAATCAAAGGATATATGAGATGTCAAGCCCTCCCATGGGAAGTGGAGGTGATCACAACAATTAGAAAAAGAACCCGCTGCCCTTAAATTAGAGTAACTAAAATGTACGTAAAATTCAAAAGCCATATGCAGGAGTCGTGTGAATGTGGAAACAATTAAGAGATCATTTATTATTATTTTTGAAATCAGTAATCCACAAAATAGTACTTGTTACTTTGGTTTATGATAAGAAGAAATTAAGATAATCAATTTTATCTAAAATTTTGATGATATGTAATTTGATATGGAGCTACAAAAGGCACAATATGATTATATATATATTTATTTTTTACATGAGTTCCTAAAAAAATGTCTTGATGTTATTTTCCCCACAGATGAGTCCTCCACTGTATGAGAACCACCTATTCAGAGTTCTTGACAAAGTTTGCATTTAAAGCTTTGATGATATAACCATGGTTAAGGATTAATCTCAAGTTGACGATGGAGGGAAGAATATTTGGGAGTGGATATGAAGCAAGGAAATAAATCAGCATAATAGAGCTAAGGAGAGATAAAAATATGCGGAGAAGGGAAATAGCCATTGAATAGCAAGAAAATAACATGACCTTGGTAGAGAGGGCTGTTGGAAGGAGAGCTGAGGAAGGGGGCATAATTGTGAAAAAACCTAATTAAATTTAGGTATTAATGAAATATGTTATGCCGTTTAGATGGATACTAACACAATGGCCTCATAATTGGTGTTTCTCACATGTGGGGGAGTATCAAATTCATCCTTTTCTTTTTCTTGTGTGGAGTGGGTGGGTTGGGGGGGTGGTGGTGGTGGTCTGGTGTCAAATTAAGGTTTCTTTGGGGAGTTAAATCCAAGATACCTTTTCTTAAAAAAGGAAAAATAATTATTAAACTCTGAAGATGATAAGATAAAGAAATCTGAATTGATGATCGACACAGCAAGTTGATGATCTTTAGGAAGAATCCGCCTCTTCTTGAAGTTACTCCAAAATTCTCCTTCATTAAGATTGAGGCACCTGTTGAAGTCTTGCTAAAATTTTGGGTATAGGACTCCACACAGGCAAAGTCCTGCTAAACTTTTGGATTTAGGACTCCACAAAACCTTCTTGAAGGATCCACCAATGGACAATTGATTCTTTCCAATCGTTTTACCTTATTATGGCTTTCATAACTTGTCGCAAAAGAAAAGGAGAACACGTGCAGCAGGCTAATTCTAATTTGAAGAGGTGGTTAGAAATCCTATGGGAACAGAAAAAAGAATATAAAGCAATCCTGGTGGCAATATGAAAGGTAACAAACTAGTCCTATTTGGAAAAGGTAAGAGGGAAGAAAAAACAAAAAGGAACAAGTTGAGGTGTAGACATTGCAAATGAATAGATGTAAAAATAGTTAAATGCCATGTAGCAGATACTGATAGAACGAATCTAATTATGTGCAGGTGTAGTTGGCAATGCAGGCTGTATTTATGTTATTTGAAACTATTCTAGGGTAGTCATTAATGAGATGAATGTTTATAGCCACCGGGTCACACATGATTGTTCATTCATCCATTAACAATAGTGTAATTCACATTCCTAGAATAGGTTTTTGATCAAGTATATGTGCTTGCTTGTCCTGTATTTACTTCTGCTTCCCTTTTGTTATTATGCATTATATATATCATAAGATTGTTGATTTATGAGCTTTTTGGGCTTTGTTGTTTATAGTAGTTACCTTATGCATCATGATATTTTTCTTCTCTAGAGCAGCAGATATCATGCAGATAAAATTCTTGAGATTACATGGCTGATAAAAACATCATATGTATATGATCATTTTGCAAGTTATACGAATATTGGTGTCAGAGCATGTATCTACTAGGTTCGCATGTGTGGTTTGGAAAATAAATGTTAGGAGGCTCTGAACTTTTCACTATCAGTTACAGGTGGAGTATTAATTTATTAAGCCACTAAAGATCAGTCTTAAAAAGTCCGATGAGTTGACGACATCAGGAATTAAGGATTGAAGCAAATAATGATATATTGGAAAATTTGAAAATTTTAAATTTTATTTTATGCTCTGAAAGATGATTTCGTTTAAGCGAGAAAGTGGTTACCGTTGTATTTTTTTGAGGGAGTTTCTGGCATAGTTGTCCTTATGTGTGTTTTGGGGGTGGTGATGTAAGGAGAACAATCAACAATTTCTATTGTTGAGGTGAAGAAGATAAAAAGAAGACCATATACCCTCAATTAGGGCATGGTCATTTATTTATAGAGGTAAGAAATACATATCCTAATAGAATTAGAAGAATACACAATGTCCTATTTGGAATAGGAGAATTCAAAATAAAGAACAAAAATTCTATTTCTACTATAACAAAGAATCTTATTTCTCCCCTAATACTTCCCCTCAAGTTGGAGCATAAATGTCAATCATACCTAACTTGCTATACAAAATTGAAACTTTCTAGATAAAGTTTTAGTGAAGATATCTTCAAGTTGACAATTCGATGTAACGAATAAAGTGAGTATTTGATGTGTCATCACCATATCTCTGATAAAGTGACAGTCGACTTCAATATGCTTCATTCTATTATGAAAAACAAGATTATTGGCAATATACATAGCCGCTTTATTGTCGCAATACATCACCATTGGCTTTTAATCGATGACACTCATTTAAAAAAAAGAGGTTGAATTTACATCAATTCATAAGTTGTATGAGCCATGGCTTTATATTTAGCCTCAGCGCTGGATTGAGCAACAATAGTTTGTTTTTTATATTGTCATGTCACTAATTGTCTCCAACAAAAGTGCAATAACCAAGTAGTATAATGATGATCAATAGGATCAATAGCCCAATCAACATGAGAATATCCCACAATATTCAAATGAGATGAATGACGATAATACAACTCTTTACTTGGAGCTCCTTTAAAATATCGCAAGATACGACAAAGTGCAATCCAATGAGGCTGATACAAACTTTGCATATCGACATAACACACAACAAATGCAATATCAGGTCGATATTTGACGGTTAACTAAATTAGTTCACCAATTAATCATTTGTATTTTCTGGGATGAGTACGCGGCTCTCCCAGATTGTGATCAAAACGAATATTAGGATCCATAGGAGTATCAATATGTTTAGTTTCTAATATATCAATTTCTTCCAATAAATAAGTAAGATATTTTCTTTGAGACAAAAAGGACATTTCAGAGAGCGGGCAACCTTGATCCCTAGAAAATACCTTAAGAGACCAAGGTTTCACATGAAATTGAGAACTTAAATAAGCTTTCAACTGAATAATACTTTGATGATCATTTTTAGTGATGACAATATTATCAACATAAACTGTAATAATAATAGTGTCAGCAGAAGAATGTTTTACAAATATAGAGTGATCATAGGAGCTCTGTCTCAATCCATAGTGTGCAACAACAGTACTAAATTTGTCAAATCATGTTCGTGGAGATTGTTTCAAATCATAGATTGCTTTTTTGAGTTTGTAGACACTGTCTGTCTCCCCCTGAACCTCATAATCGGGGGCTGAAGCATATACACCTCATTTTAAAGATTTTCATGAAAGAATGTATTTACCTGATACAAAGATCATTGCTTCACCAACGCAACTAATAAAAGAATATGAACAGAATGCAAACGAGCTATCGAGAAAAGTCTCAAAATAATCAACATCATAAGTCTGTGTAGCCTTTGGCAACCAATCGTATCTTCAAGCGCCCAATCTGTTCATTGGAGAGAAATTTGATAGTGTATATCCATCGATAACTAATAGGTTGTTTTCCCGGTGCTAAAGAAGTTAATTCTCATGTTTCATTAGCATGCAAAGTAGTCATCTCTTCATCCATAACACTTTTCCATTTATGATCCAACATAGCATCATAATAAGATTTTGAAAGACAAAATAACTTGGTTGCAAAATTAAAGTATGTAGGAGATAAATGAGAGAAAGATAACACTTTAGCTATAGAATGTTGAGTACAAAAACGAGTACCTTTTCGAAGAGCTATGGAAAGCTCAGACACTTCAGTGGAAACAATTAACTGATGAGGGGATAAGCTGTCAGGATCAATGGAAATTTTCTTGCGTCGTTGATAAACTTAGAGCGGAGGCGAGTCTTCTAGTGATAGAGGAAGACTAACAAGAGTGGTCGAAAGAGTTGCGGAACTCAAATAGGCTGAAAAATAAGGTGTGTTTTCAATGAAAATGACATTGACACAAATTACATACTTCGTGCTTACGGAATTCCAACATCGATTTCCTTTTTGTATCCGAGAATATCTTATAAACAAAGAATGAACTACTTAAGGATCTAATTTATCATGTGTTTTTTCGAGAATATGAACAAAAATACACCACTAAAGACCTTTGAATATAAATCAAACAATTGTTTTTCAAGATAAAGAATTGACAAATGGATTTTATCATTTAAAACAGAAGAAGGAACTCTATTTATTAAGTGATAAGCAATAAGGACTTTGTCAGCCCAAAAACAATTAGGAACATACATATGAACCATTAATGTTCGAACAATGTCAAGTAATTAACGATTTTTTCAACAATACTGTCGTATTGAGGGGTATGAGCACACTAAGTTTGATAAATTATATCATGAGAAATGCAATAATCTTAAAGAGCATATTGCACATATTTTAAAGTATTGTTACATCGTAAAATCTTCAGTGAACAATTAAATTCAGTACTAATTTATTTATGAAGTCTTTGAGAATAGATAGAAGTTTAGATTGCTCTTTTATTAAAAATAACCAAGTCATATGAGAATAGTCATAAAAAAATTATAAAGTAAGAAAAATCAGACACTTTTAACTCGAGTAGGACCCTAAATATCAATATAAACAACTTCAAATGGAGAACTACAATGATTAACTATCCTAGATGAAATTTTTTTTTATGATGTTTACCAAATTGACATAACTCACTGTAATTTGGAAACAACCTTAACAGCAGAAAATAACAATTTAATGGACGCATTACCTAAATGTAAGTGCCACTGCATTATAGACTCAGAGTAGAAGCGCCAACTTTAAGTTGATCACCGCATTGAAGATAATATATACCATCTTGCTCATACTGTCACCAATCACCTTTTTCTTTCAAGATCCTAAAAGGTACATGATGAAAGGGGAAAAGTTATAAGACACTAAAGAGTTTTGATCAAACGACTCACATATAGAAGATTAAAAGGAATATGTGAAATATAATTAACATCAGTGAGTGTGAGAGAAGAAGTGAGATTTGACAGTGTCAATACTACGTTTGAAACTACCATAAACAAAAACTATAAAAAGGATGTGTGAAAAGTAAAAAAAAATTGTAAATTTGTCATTGATGTGGGTTGACTGAATTAATGATGCGAGATGAAGGTGATAAATTCGCTAAACAAGAAATATCTGAATGTGCTAATATAGCTATATCTGAAGTAGAGACTGGATGCATCTTTTGAATCAGAGAATCATACTTATATTTTAATAGAGTCACAGATTCATAAGTGAAAAAAACTAAACGTATTAAAGTCATGTGCAGTAGATAATCCAGCAGTATCAGACAGAGCTCAAGAAGGCCATGAAAGTTTGCCATGCAACTCCCAACATCGGTCGATAATGTGATTGGTTCAATTGTAATGAGTACACTTTCGAGAATTATTCTGACCATGACAAAAAACTCGGCCTCTAGTAGATAAACTATGATCACAAAAAGACATACCACCACGGTCTCGAGAAGTGTTACCTTGACCAGTTGAGAAAATCAAGGCAGAGCCCTTAAGTGGAGAGGGATCAGAAGTTGCTGTAGAAAATTCTAAAGTCTGAGTAGTCGTGAGAAAGTATTCTGCAGAGAGAATCCCCCTTCACCTACTAGTTGCTGTCTTCGAAGTGGTTTGAGCTGAGAACTGAGACCCGAAAAAACTTACAAATATATAATTCTTCACGTTGCTTTTTAAGAACTTTGATATCCTTAGTGACTAGATGATACTAGTTGAGTCTATCGATCATAACCTCGAAGTGGTTATAGTAGTCTTCTAAACTCTTATCGCCTTGTCGGAGACTAAATAGAGCCTCATACACCAAAAGCTCGAGAGGCATCCTTCTTCAAGGAAGAAATATCATGAACAACTTCTCAATTTTTTTTTTTGCAGTATCTAAGAACATAAAGTTGACACTCACTGTGGATTTTATACTGTTCCAAAGTCAAGTCATTACCAAATAGTTGTCTTGTTCTCATTCTTCAAACGCCTTTTCAGTAAAAGCAGATTTCGCAGAAGTAACTATCTTCATTTTGCCTCTTGCGCCAAGGAAGATGGATTTCTCCTGTAACAAAAAGGTTTTGCCATTCAACTTCACAGTGGTAATGTGAATACCGACGAGCTCTTTGATTTCTTTGATATTAGCCATGAGAAAAAGAAGAATGAGAACGAGATGTTTATTACAGTAAATTAAAATTTCACTGCAGAATTAGATCAAGTAGCTCTCTCTGTTTTTTTTCTGTTCATGATAAACTATAATTTTTTAGGCAAAGGTAAGAAAAGACAGGGTTAGAGTTTTTTTTAAGAAGAGGTTAGAGTTAGGATTATGATTTGTGCTTTGATATTTATGTTGAGATGAAGAGATCATATACCCTCAATTAGGGTGTGGGCGTTTAATTTGGAGAAAAGAAATGCATATCCTACTTGGAATAAAAGAATATGAAAAAAAATCCTATTTCTACTGTGATAAAGAATCTTATTTCTACTCTAAAATCTATCATTGATGATCCTGTTGCCATATATGGCAGGTTGATGATACGTGACAAGACATTATGAACATTATAATTACGAAAAGTACTTAATTGGCAAAAGCAATACTTTATGTGATGAACACCATATTGTGCTTCACCAACATAGTAACATGTCAATACATGTCAAATTCTAAAAATATACATGGCACATGTGTCCAACACGATACGGCTTCATGATAGAGGTGTCTGTGCTACGTAGGTGCTATCTATTTCTGTACATGAAGGGGTGTTTTTTTTTTTGTGTGTGTGTGTGTGTGTTTTTTTTTTTTTTTTTTTTGGGTGGGGGATTGGGTGGGGGGGGGGGGGGGTAGTTGAGTAGTATTGGCAAATGTTGACCAAGTCAATGTTTTTGGATTGCTGTCTCTTTAATTTCAGACATATTTCTAGGAATATACAACACGTCAGCCTGTCTTTAAATTGTAAAAGCTTTCAGTAATTAGTGGTTGACTTGTTATTAAACATGCATAACAACTGACCAACAGGATTATCCCTTGCCACTTGCAGTTGAAACAGCACATTTTTGCTTAACATATGAGGCAGCCACTAGTTTTATCAAATCTGTGAAACAGCTATGTAATGTTTCTATTTCAAATTAAATTGTTATGTATTTTTCCTTTTCTGACACTATTAAAGTCCTTTGATTGAGGTAGGCTCTGCAATGTTCCTCCTAAGTTCCATGGCTATCTTTTGCCCTTGAATTCAGATAATTTTCCATACTGGAAAAGTTTTACTTTGCATGTGTTCCAGCTCCAAGATAGGGAGTTCTCTTGCGCTTGCACTGATAGCTGCACAACATGATTATCAGTTTATTACAATTGTTGTTATTGTTATTGCTTTAAGATATTACTGCTTCCTATTTTATATGATAAATTTCCATGTAGATTATATTATCTTTTTCAACAGTTTTGTTCACACTATTTTTTGAAATTATATGACAGGTAATTGTTATCCCAATCAAAGTGCGATCGAACAGAAACTTTTGTTTATTTAAGGGGAAAATAAAAGCAAAGTGAAGTCTGATATTGAGCAGAACTTCAATAACTATAGAGAGGTTGTAAGCCTATCATTTCCCCTTTCCTACAAAGCTACTGTGCAATTGTAGGAATATGCATTCATCTTCATAGAACATGTATCATACTAGCTTCATTAGTGTTCCCCTGAGGCTGCAAAAGCATAATACACAGGTTCTGCTAAAAGAAGAAATCTAAATCAACACAGTTCTCTTTGTTTTGACTAATAAGCCTTGGAAGTATGGAATCGGAGTTATTCCAGAACTTATTCACAGGCTCCATAAGCATTATAGATTTTCTGGACAAAAAAACTGAACCCCTTCTGAACTCTTTTTTTCCAGCTAGTAAGCCTCTATTGCATTGAAATAAATAATTGGAGAGCCTTACCTAAATTTTCTTTTCTTGATGATCATATGTTACTAAGTTATTGGATGATGTTACTGCAGTGAAGTGTTAAAGTCTTCTAGATGTAACTATTTTCATCATATGGTTCTGTTGGCGTTCTAAGCTCCTACTTGAAAGGGGTATTTATCAATGCTAGAGGATATAATTTTCTTTATATATCTTTCTCGGAGCTGCTGCTGCTGGTGTTTACTTGGAATTTATTGCAAGAAAGATGGCATCTATTTCTTTCTTGTTGCAGACTTGATTTCATGTATTCTCTACTGTGCCTAGAGATCTCAACTTTCATAGATCATACTAGTGATCTTGGATGGAAAGAGTAGGCCTACTTGTACTCTCTGGTCTGAACTGTCTAGGCTTTCCCTGTTGAACTTCATAGCTAAATTCTTGCAGGGCCCAGAGAGTCCAACCAATCATAGTTGACGCAGGCATCTACTTGACAAAGAGGTAAAGTTACTTCCTGCCCACAGAGAAGCGGAAGACACCTGATGCCTTCATATTTTTTACAGGTATCTTTTTTCTGCGTACTAGTCTTTTTGCTTCAATTATATAGATTACTGGTACTTAATGATTTGATTTATCATCTTCATCTCTAAATGACAGGCTCCCAGTGGATTATTCTGAGCCGACCTTTATGGCGTATTGCATTATGGGTTGGGATAATCTACCTCGATCTCTCCTCTTGTATTTCACAAATGTGCTATTCTCGCAAGAAGGCTACTTCCACTCTGTGGTATGCAACTCACCAGAGTTCCGAAACACTACAGTGAACAGTGACTTACGGTATATAGAATGGGACAACCCATATGGGATGGACCCTCACTTTCTTAAAGTGTTTAATTACGACAATATGACAGAGACCGGGGTGATCTGTGCCAAATTCCAAAAAGATGACCGAGTACTCTATATGATTGATGAGAAATTACTCTGAAGAAGGTATAATTGTGTGGTTCCCGGGGCCTGGTGCTCTGCGAAAAATAGATGGTGGATCGATCCATGCTCCCAGTGGGGAAATGTCAACATTGTGAACCGCGGGCCTCAAGCTGAGAAGTTTGCGGCTTTGATGGGGAGGCTTTTAACTGAATGGAAGTCCCAGACGAGATCTTGCAAGTAGCGGAATATACCATAGCAGGAGGTCGTCATCACAGAACATCATTTTCACGCAAACTTGGCACATTCTTTGGCCAGTGCTGCCTTTCAGCATCATTCTTTTTTCCCCTTTCATCACCTTCTTCAAACCAGGTGTAATGGAGAGATGGAGGGGGATTTGTCGAGGGATTCTTTTTTCTCATACTGATGCTGCTGTGGCTCCAGAGGTTTACATGTAGATTATCGCTGTTAACAAGTCACGATGGCACTTGTTTTAGAAGCCAGAATCTCTTGGGGTAACAAAGTTGCCCCTTTTTTTGTGGTTAGGCCATCTCTCATGGGCTGGGGCGTTTATTGTGCTGTGCAACATTTTGCCAGAGCACTGAATTCTTCTTGCATACTGACCCTATTAAGCGAATAAACAGCACTCGAAATAATGGTGTATGCTAATTTTCTATAGAAAGTTTGGATGGAACTTTCATTTTGTACCATATGCTCTTAATATCTTTTCACTCTCATGAAGTTCGGATGGAACTCTTACTTGCAATAGCTTTTCACTCTCATGAATGCAGGTTCAATCCTTGAACATGACAGGCGCATATGTACAGCAACCACATATATCAGTGTCAGATTTCGAACTTGCATATGTTTCATGCTGATACTATTCTTCATCAAATGCTTTGCCATTCCATTCTGTTGCAAACTGGACAACAGCAACAACCATGGGAACCCCCCATATATTGAATACAAGAAAGGCAGATTGGTGTGCTTGCTCTCTGCATGAAGAAGAACGTATACGTAGTGGCATATCTTTGTATAGAGTTCGCGATATTCGATGGTATCGTAAGATTTGGTTCCCTCAAATGTCATGATGTACTTGTATCTGTCTACATAATAAGAGCTGGTGTATATGTTAAACATGAGAATTTTATCTACCTTATAATCTTAGTAGCAAAGGAGTGAAAGTTGTACCTGAATGAAACTATAATAATCAGATTATTAAAGCATTTGCTACTAACTTCGAAGCTGAAATCAATGCTGGATGGATTAACATTTTTATATGAGGTGGTGGGCTTCTGATCTAACCATCTCTATTAATTTAAAGGAGCAAGTTCGCGTACAATATTTAGTGTATCTGTTAGCTACTTGTTTGTGCTTTGTGAGAGATTAGTTCATGTGTACATTGTTCTGTTAATTTGGCTGTGACTTTAAAGTGATGCTTTTCTTGTTGGTTTGATCAAAATAATCTTTCAGAAATTTTGAAACATTTAGCTATATGCTAAGCGGCGGACGCAAGATATTTTTCTAGCATGAGCATAAATATAATAAGAATTTCAGTGTGAGTGTAAATGTAATAAAAAAGAGAGAGAGAACAAAAAGAAAAAGAAAGTTACAGCCTGAACTTGAACTTGTGACTATTTGTTAGTTTCTCGTTTGTGCTTTGTGATAGATTAATTCCTGTGTACATTGTTCTCCTAATTTGGCTATGACTTTAATGGGATGCTCTTCTTGCTGGTTTGATCAAATAATCTTTCTGAAATTTTAAAAATTTAGCTATATACTCAGTGACATATACAAGATATTTTTCTAATATAAACGTAAATGTAATAAGAATTTTATTGTGAGTGTTAACGTAGTGAAAAAAAGAGAGAAAACATAACTGAAAAAAGTTGCACCAAATACTTGAACTTGTGACTTTCAATAACATATTTTGTATAAGTTATCACTTAATTTAGAGCTCAAAAACATCTTTAATTTAGTAAAATTAATACAAAAATATTTAGCGTATCTGTCAGCTTCTTGTTTGTGTTTTGTGAGAGATTAATTCATGTGTACGTTGTTGCAGTGGTCAAAAATCTGACCTTGTCTAAAATGACCACACGTGTCTCTCATCCCCAAACTTCCGGGAGGCATCAGAGCTTCCCTCCAAAGTCCTTACTACATCCGACCTCCTCAGGGCCTTCTCCATTCCGAGGTCCTCTCTGATCCGAAGGGTTCACCTCCGAACTTAAAGCTCCAACAACAGATCATTCTTGGTCTCTATTGACAGTTATACAGTTCCATCCTCTCTCACGTTCAAAACGTGCAACACCTCTATCAGTGCGGACAGTTATGAACAATGACGGATTTCTCTGCATGCAATCTCAACCAACCGTACCAGCGATCACAATCATTATAACAAATCAACACGTGCAAATCGTACCTATTCGCTTCCATGCTGATTATCACAGTTACGTATAAAAACTCTTCTTCCCCAAGGGGAAGGGGGTGACTCCTTTGAAAACAGCATGAGGATATATAACCAGTTTTGGATTATAGCAAAATTTTGCCTCCGTTTATAATAAGCCATAGTTTAGAAGTAAACATGGGACCTATAACCTAACAACCTACTTTATCTCGGGCTTTAGACCAAGTTTTGATCAACTTATTTATTAAAACCATGAAAACAATTTTATTTATAGTTACTTGATGCAAATAATTGACCATTTACAAGAGAAATTTCAATATATATAAACCTCTTGATTTAAAAAGTGTTTAATATTTTTTTCTTTAATTTGTAATTGCAAAAGAGAACTTTTAATTTGGAATTTTTTTTCTAAATAAATTTTTTTAAATTAAAACCGAACGAAGGGAGGATTTCTTCCGTGACTCATATAAAAACTTTGTCCGTTTGTTAGTCCATCCGTTTTCATCCCCAAGGGAGAGAGCGGCGTTAATTCTCTCATTTTTCTTCCTCATTCTTCCTCTCCTCCCTCATCACCCTGGCCGATCAGTCGGTTTCCCACTGATAGCAGTGATATACTAGTTATAAGTTTTTTTCTATTAACTACGAGGATTTACTATAAGAATGTCTCGATAAACCAAACCTATTTTTACTTAGATTTCTTTAGATTCTATATATTCAAAAAAAAATTAGTATTCGAATTTTTTTTTTATATCACAACATATCGAAAACGAGTAAGGGCCATCTAATTTTTTTTTTTCCCTCTTAATTTATGATTGTATAAGAGAATCTTTTAATTGAAATTCTTCTTCTCTCAGTAAACCTTAACTCCGGCAAATTTACTAAAGCTATGTCTCTCTCTCTTTTTGATAAATACTAATCTCTCAACAAACCAATCTTATTACTTAAGATTTTATATTCCCTTATCAAAGTTGAGGAATTATTATGATAATTAAACGGCCTAAAATTCTTCTCAATGAAAACGCTATCAGTATGTATAAAAGGCAACGCTCTCGTATTTTATATAAACTGCCCTCTCCCTGAACTTGTGTTCCTTCTCTCTCGTTTACAGCCAAATTTCTGTAGGATTCATAATTTTAATCAGATTTCGAGCACATTATATTATTTATTTATTTATTTATATCCCTTTTGATCCCTAGTAACCCTAGTCCAATCTAATCTGTGTTCCCCCTAAATTTCTGCCCCAAATCTCGATTGCCCTAATTCTCGACCATCTCATTGAGCAGCGAAGAACACGATGCAGATGAACAAGGTTAGCCCCTCTATCTTTGTTCTGATCTTAGAAAGATCAATATTTTGCATAGTGTAAAACTCAAATCGCAGGGGGAGAGCTACGATATTAGTTCTTCTAGGATTTTATCGCTAATACGAGCACTAGAATCTTTATATATGCATGTTGAAGAGACATTTTTGTCCCCTTCTTTGTGCTTTTATTTTCTTTTTTTTTTTGTTTTGTGTGTGTTGTTGCTGCTGCTGCTGCATGTGAAGTAATTTCTAAATTTTGTAGAAGGAGCTTCACCAGTGATGAATCTCTTGAAACCTTGGAATCCTTCTTTAAATAAATTCTAACAGAAAATAAAAAAAAAAACAAACCCAAAACCTCTAAAAGGAAAACAAAGAAATGTAGTTTGACTGTGTGGAATAAGATTTTGCTAATAATAAATGATGGACAATTCATCTGTCAGTCAATACACATATAATTCACATATAATTCGCATACAATACGAATTTAATGAATTTTTTATGCGTACACGTCTTTTTCCAATGATTTGCTATAATACTTGTATTATACTCATTGTCTTTTATACACCCGAATAATACTCACACGCACTTTTCCGTATAATACTCATAGTTAGAAGAAATACAAAAATCAATTATCTTGCGACTTGAGCTTTATTTTCAGATAAACTCTGAGCTGTTTCTAGTTATAGTAAAAATTTCAAAACTCTCTATTTTCATTATAAATTTCTATTTCTAGTGAATTTTGATTTTGATTTGGTTATATTATATAAAAATTTAGTTATAATATTACTGAATTCTACTTAATTTTTTTGATATATATACCAAATTTTTAGTTCCTTACTTTCAATTGTTTTACGAATAATATCCGAAGGTATTGTATCCTAATTTTTAATGTTTACAATTTTTTTGCCGATTTTTTATTCGTTTATAAAATGTTCGAACTGTATAATATACATACATATTCTTTACCGTATTTTTACCGTATGCCGAATGACTAACAGACTCCACAACCATGTCCGTGTCAGAATATGATGTTCGTATTAGTTTCCATGACCATAGTTTTGGACCATATGCTAATTATGGCAATGAGAAAAAACTAGATACTTTTACCTATGAACGTTTGTTACTTTACAATCTATGCACATGTATGGAAATTTTTTCGTAAACTTTATGACTCTGCTAATGTCTTGAGGAAAATTATGGGTTTACTTTTAACAATGTGAATACTGCTGTCATTACAATGTAGTCTATTTATGTTCATATCCCTGTCTAGAGTTTTTCCAAAGTGCTAAAGGTTACAAGAAACTGCATATTTTCCTTTACATTCTACTCTTTGATTGATCATTCTACTATATTGTAGTTTCTGGAAATGGAAGACACAGTGCAAGATCATGGGCTCGAGAGAAAGGTTTTGGGGAAGGAAGATGTGGTGCAAGGCCATGGGCTCAAGAGACACAGCAGTGATACTGTGGCCATTACTGAAGACCTTATCGTCTCTGAAATTCTCACAAGACTCACTGTAAGATCTCTTCTAAGATTCAAAACTGTATGCAGGTCATGGTACGCTCAAATAAACCATCCTTCTTTTATTGCTGCACACTTGGAGCAATCGAGGAAAAACCCGGAGCTTGCTATCATATCTGCCGAAGGGGGCAAATGCAACCAAACGATCACTATATATAAATATGAAGGACAAAAATGGCACTTTGCCAGTTTCTTGTTTGAAAGAAGATGTCCAACAGTGCAACGAGTTTTAAATCGTCCACATCACTCGAACGGTTTGGTCTTTTTAAGCTTGCGAACAGAATTGCTTGTTTGCAACCCGAGCACTAGAGAATTTACAGTCTTGCCAAAAGGCAGCCTCAGTGCTCATCCTTCCCATAACATTCGTAGGCGGAGGGCTGGGTTCGAATTTGTTCCATGTAATGTCTACAAAGTTGCCCAGTATTTTTATCGGTCATACAGTCATGGAGAGAGAACTTGTAGCCTGGGCTTTGAAGTCTTCACCTTAGGAATTGACTCATCTTGGAGAGTTACTTCGGAGGATCCCCCATACCCAATTGATATTGATTGCTCTCCCATATCTGCAAGTGGAGCCATCTATTTCAAGATCGATAATAGCCTTCATAAGTCCTCCCCAAAATATATCCTTTCTTTTGATCTTAGAGATGAGAAGTTTACAGTTATTCCTCCTCCTCCAGGTTTCAAGGGAGGACCACGCAACACTTACCATATGACAGAATTGGACAACACGCTATGCTTTATTTCCAAACCCTCCGTGGGAGAAACGTATGATAAATGGGTTTACAAAGACTGCACTTGGATTCACTCGTATACTCTCCAATTTCCCCCGCAGGTTTTGTTTTTCTCTTTCATTGCGGTGAGGCATGGGAAACTTTTGCTCCAGGTAAATGATACGGAGAAAAAGGTATCATTATTTGATCCCCAGAGCAATTCATTTGAAACAGTTACTTGTTTGTCAAAAATTGCTTATTTCAAGGGACAATATCCTCCTGTTTTCTTCAATGAGAAATCCGCTTTCCAAGTGATCAGTTATGTGGAGAGCTTAGTGCCAGTCAGACCAAAGAAGATTGAGTTATAAATGTTAGGTTTTCTTTCTCCATTATTCCATGTATTCTCGTTTTCCCTGTTTTTTCATTTTCATTTTATGGGTTGGGGATTTGATTGAGCTACCAAGATGTATTATTTTGAATGACTTTGTAAAGAATTGGATCAGTACAAATTTGGTATTATCATCCTGTACATGCTTAAACCTTCATGCGGTTGCTGGCTCTTTGCAAATGTTGTATCTCAGCTAAGTTGCTCATGGGTGGGCTATTAATTGTGAGACTGTTGAGGTTTCTATTTTGGTCATTTGGTTCTTTTCCTACTGTTTTTCCCATTTTATTTTTCTCTTTGATTTGTTTTGTTTCCTTGACCTGAGCAGAGGGTAATTCCCCAAAGTCATTGAAATCATTTAAATTTCAACTGGATACGAGTCTGATGTCAACCATATGTGTTTATGAGTTAGTACCAAGTTTATTGTGTGTTTTGTTTTCGGTTGGGTGTTAACTACTTAATTTCAGCTTATTTGATGATCGAGAAAAACCTCAAAATCTGTTTGCATTAGAATATGAGATCATATATATAATATCTAGTGGCCCTGCTTGGGTTGTTGAGCCCCGCTCCCCACAGCATTTGCTGTTAACTCCACTCCTGAAATATCAAGAAGAAGATCAAGCTCTAGAGCATTTGCTGTGTGATTTGCCTTCTAAACTGTAACCACAATTTTCCCTCAAAGTTTCTGGGAATTGAGAGAGAAGCCACTGTTGCCACACTGGGTTCAAACCAATATTGAATAAACCTTGATACCTCACTAGGTATTCCATCTAGCCGAGATATCGAAATAGAAATAGATTGTCTAGATTGTTTCAGAGCCAGAGAACACCATATCATTCTGTTGCTTTCAGATTAACCACACTGCGTACATAATCGCTTATAGCGAGCCTTACTACTACATTTACCTTTTAAGAGATCTGACCAAATATATGAGACTGGAAAGAGTGTATCTCTATATTCAACTGAATCAATGCCAACAGCCACCTTCAACAATCCCTTGCCATGGAAGAAGTGATTAAACTATGCAAAGCAATCCCACTTAAAATGGTCAAAGAGCAAATATCATGCACGTTTGCAAACCTCGATTCAAACCAATATCTATCTCAAAGCAATTACCACTAGAAAAATTTCATAACTAGTAACTCTTTGGTCATGCAACCTTCCATATTAACAAGCAAGCTTTTACACTTCGAGCATTACCATCCTTCAGAACTTGTCACTCTCTACCCAACTACATCTCATTGAGACGAACATGGTAATACAATTGGCAAAACTTGATGAACTAAATAGGCGCTGAACAACTTCAAAATTATGCCTGCTATTTTGAATAAAACTACAAACTGAAGGGGGGAGAGCTGGAACATCAATAGACACAAAGTAGGCTAGCTATTCGAAGCTCAAGAGTAGCGATCCAAGGGCTATGTACCACTGATGTAGAGGTTCCATTACCAGTAACAACCCGTAATTATTTCGAACAATAGCCGTTGCGAGATGTATTTTCTGCCAGACCTATGTGCAACCCCTCGGAGGAGCCTCCAAAGATCAGGTTGTTGCTAATCTACGTAACTCGTAATAACACAAGATTGTCTATATAGCCGGCACTATGACTCACTACCCTTCAATATTGTAGGCTATTCACAAAGCATGTAACAATGTGTGAATCAAATGTTCATGAACAATAATATGGCTGTTCATGAACTAAATCCCGCTTGCACAAGGCTACGGCCTATATTCCCAAAGAAGAAAAGAAAAAAACCAAGCAAAACAAAAGTCGTAATCTAGACTTGAATTTAGGATCTTTTTAACCTATCAACTCGCTTTATCACTAGGGAATACATCAAGTTCTAATCAACTTATTTATCAAAACTATGAAAGCGCCTATACTTATAGTCACTTGATGCAAATACTAGACCATTTCGAAGAGAAAATTTATAATATATAAAACTTTTGGTTTTAAACATATTTCTAAAAATAGTGCAAAAACATTTTTATTACTTTAACATCGGCCTAATATCTCCACCCATTATGAATGCTCAAATTTCACTTCAATTTTTTGTATTGTCTAATTTAATTTTAATTAATTCTGATAAATAAATTTTTTTTAAGGTTTTTATTAAAACTGAGTGAACCCGTGACTCCTTCACAAAAGTTGTCTGTCTGTCCATCTTCATTTGCGCGCGCGCGCGAGAGAGAGAGAGAGAGAGAGAGAGAGAGAGAGAGAGAGCAATAGTGTCGCACCAGCTGACTCCTCCTTTCCCTCCTCTTCCTCTCTCGCTTACAGCCGTCTCTTCCTTCCTTCAGGTCTCCTCTTCTTCTCTCGCCGCAGTCGCTCGATTTCACACTGTCATTCGCGGTATTCTAATATACATGATAAGCAACTGTGCAAGAGTCACACCGAAACTTATTCCCTCCACAGGCCCACGAGACCGGGTTCAGTTCATGTGTGTGTGGCAGTTTATGTGTGTGAGCCACACACACATACAATAAGAGGATCAATCACGCATTGACACGTGTATTGATCCTCTTATAATATGTTATGTGTGTGAGCCTTACACAAATATTATAAGAGATTATAAGAATTCCAATTTACGTGCCAATACGAAATTGACTTTCTTATTGTATGTATGCGTGACTCGCACATATGAACTGAATCCCACGAGGCCACGCCCCACAAAAGAGCCCTCTCCCTATTCACGACCCTCCCATTGTTACCCTCGCCATTTCGAATGAGCAAGAGATCTGGAGCTCGGTTTTCGCGCTCTCAATATCTCTCTCCTCAATCGCCCCCAATTTTTCTGGTAATCTCTTGATCCATTCTTTCTATTATCCAATTTATCGCTAGATCGATCTTAAGCGCTTTCTTGTAATTACTTCTAGTTACTTTTAGTTCCTTGCTTCAGATCGAGCGAGGAATTAGGGTTTCTTTTGCTTGATTTCATGGAAAAACGTAGACTTTAGGGCGTTTCTTGTGGCCTCATTGGCTCCATTTTGGTGTTTCTTTGGGTTTTAAAAAAAAAACTGTTATTTTTCCTGGGCATTTCGAGATTTCTTTATCTTATACAAGGATCAGCAGCGATGATTTGAATGGTGAAATTTTAGGGTTTCCCCTTCTCTACTGCATTGCATGCTAAATCTTTTGGTGCGATGGATTATGTGTCGGTAGAACAGTATTATTACGGATTTCCACGAAGTTGTCAAGAAAATGGGAAATTTTGGGTTTCTTTTGTTTCTGTATTTTTAAATTTATTGATAGGCGCATAGTTTTTCTCTAAATAGGATAGAGAAATGAACAAGGTAACTCAGATTCTAGATTTTTGCTTTGTCATATGATTTGATCTTAGCGAATACTTGGTTTAGGAAGAGAGTCTCACTTGATCACTTTTAGAAGTGGATCAAATGCGAGCCAAAGAGATTTCTTTTTAACTAGAAAAGTAGATAGATGTTGTATGGATTGTAAGGTAGTACCAGGTGAGAGTGTAGTAACCCAACATAGACTCTTAATTTTAGATGTCCGGATTAGAAGGAGATTCAGAAAGATTAAACGTAAGTTAGATCCTAAGATTAAGTGGTGGGATTAAAAGAAGGTAACCAAAGAGTTTTTGTAGATCGAGTAGTACATGAAGCAGATTGGAAAGCCCAAGATGATCCTAATACAACATGGAATAAAATTGCTAGCTGTATTAAAAGAGTAGCTAAAGATGTCCTTGGTGAGTCACGGGGTGGTGCTCCACTATGTAAGGACACATCATGGTGGAATGAAGAGGTAAAAACTGCCATTAAGATCAAACGAGACTCTTATAGAGATTTGGAGAAAAATTGTGATGGAGTGAGTTTTGAGAGGTATAAGCTAGCCAAGAAGGAGGCTAAGAAAGCTGTTCAGAATGGAAGAGCTAAAGTGTATAAAGAAGTGTATGAGAAGTTGGACACCAAAGAGGTTGAAAATGATATATATAGAATTGCTCGAATAAGAGAGAAAGACTAGAGACTTATGTACTATGAGGTGTGTTAAAGATGAGGATCAGAAGGTTTTAGTTTGAGATGAAGAAATCAAAGAAAGATGGAGAGAATATTTTGACAAATTGTTCAATGGTAGTTCTACTCAAGACTTGGATAACCTTATCATTCAGTGCCAGGTTATGGACCATAATTATATGCGCAGAATTAGTGAATCTGAAGTTAAAGAGGCCTTGAAGAGGATGAAGTCAAGGAAAGCTGTTGGCCCGGATGGAATTCCTATTAAGGTATGGAGATGCTTAGGAGAGGTGGACGTGAGATGGCTGACAAACCTCTTTAATAATATCTGGCTAACTAAAAAGATTCCAAATGAGTGGAGGAAGAGTATCTTAGTATCTCTCTATAAGAATAAGGGTGATATCCAGAGTTGTTCAAACTATCGTGGAATAAAACTCATGTGTCACACCATGAAGCTTTGGGAAAGGGTAATTGAACACAGGTTAAGACAGAATGTTACAATATTAGAGAACCAGTTTGGGTTCATGCCGGGACGATCGACGACAGAGGCTATTCATTTGCTTCGTCAACTTATATAGCAATTACGAGAGAGGAAGAAAAATTTACATATGGTCTTTATTGATTTAGAAAAAGCTTATGATAAAGTGCTAAGAGAGGTATTATGGTGGATATTGATGAAAAAGGGAGTCCCCATCAAATATATTGACATAATAAAGGATATGTACGATGGAGTAGTGACAAATATCAGAACTTGTGGAGGCATAACAAGTGATTTTTCTATCACAATTGGATTGCATCAAGGATCTGCATTGAGTCCATTCTTATTTGCCATAGTGACAGATGAGCTTACTAGAGCAGTTCAGGATGAGATATCGCGCTGCATGCTATTTGCTGATGATATTGTCCTACTCGATGAGACGAGAGCTGGGGTAAATGCCAAATTGGAGTTATGGAGGCAAACTCTAGAATCTCGAGGTTTTAGATTAAGTAGGACCAAAACAGAGTATATGGAGTGTAAATTCAATAAACATGGAATCCGAGATTATAGTATTGTGTAGACGGACAAGAAATACCGATGAGCAGTCATTTTAAGTACTTGGGTTCTATTATTCAAAAGGATGGGGAGATCGATAGTGATGTTAACCATAGGATCCAAGCCGGCTGGTTGAAATAGAAGAGCACAACAGGAGTTTTATGTGATCGTAACATTCCGTTATGACTGAAGGGAAAGTTTTATCGGGCTGCTATTAGGCCAGCTTTGTTATATGGCACAGAATGTTGGGCTATAAAGAGACATCATGCCCAAAAAATGAGTATAGCAGAGATGCGTATGCTTCGTTGGATGTGTGGTAACACGCGAAGAGATAAGATGAGAAATAAGGATATTCATAGTTTCATACTAAGATAGGTGTAGCTTCTATAGAAGAGAAGATGAGAGAAAACCGCCTACGATGGTTTGGTCATGTGCGACGTAGACCTACAGATGCGCCAGTATGACGAGTAGAACATATCAATTTAAGGCAAGTTAAAAGAGCGCAGGGGAGATCGAAGAAAACATGAATGGAGGTAATACGACAAGATATAGAGGCCAAAGGTCTTAGTGATGGCATATTGCTCGATAGGAATGAGTGGAGAAAGCTGATCCATGTGCCCGATCCGGCGTAATTCTCTTTTGGTTCATGTAGCCTACCCCAAATACTTGGGACAAATGGCTTAGTTGTTGTTGCTGTAGGATAGAGATCCTTTTTTTTAAATCATTGCAGACGTTCATTGAAGAATTGAGTTGTGAGAGCTTACCATTTATTGGAAGTTCTTTTAGTTTTTTGAGTTCTGTTGTACAATTTGATTCTTAGGTTCTCTTGCTAGCATATTGCACCCTTCCTCTTATAATCTTTCCTCTTATAATCTTTCTGTTAGTGTTTTTTCTTTCTCTCTTGAATTGTTTTTTAATTTCTTTTGTGATTCACCTCAAAATCACTGTTTGTTGCATATATCTGTTGTTTTTTTATATCCAATTAACTCTATGTATTATTTGATAGAATATATGGAGAGTGTGTTTAGCTACAAAAGTAAATAAAGAATTACATTTATGTTCCTTTCTCATTCTTTCTAGACAGCCTCTATGAAAATCTAGTTATCTGTGCTTCATTCAACTATTTGCATTCTCATATTTGATGAATCCTCTGCATTATCTTAGTGTTTTTAATGTTCTTGAACATATAAATTTGTAGGACGTAGGTTTGTCTTTTCACTAGCTTTACGACATATTCTCCTGGTGTCTTGTTATGTACATTTTCCATCTCTGTGATTTCTTTTGAATTCATTATGCTTCCTCCTGCCTTGATTATTTTATAATTATTGAACTTTTCGCTGTTCCCCGTCTGTAGGAAAAGACTTGAACATTTTTTTAAAATAACTTTAGGCCTTGATGAATTTAATTATGTCTTGGATATGTATTTGTGAATTGGCTTTTATCTTTTGACCCCGTTTGGAATTCCTTTTTCATGCTTCTGCCTTGTTTGTCTCTCATCACATAATCCTTATGTTAATTATTGTTGACTTGTGAAGGAGACACAAGGCTAATCTTAGACATTGGGTCACAAGTTTCATGAATTGTAATCCTTATGCAAGATCAACATTTTCCCAGCAAACTTTTTCAAAAATAATAAGAAAAGTTATGATTGGAACAAGGAACCGTGATTTATGTGATCAAACAAACAGTTCTAATCTTTTGAAGTAGGAGAAATTGAGGAATCCTTCACTTGTTTTACATTTTGTGTTATGCATTGCTTGGTGATTAGTTTCTATCTTTTCAATAAAATTCTTATAGGTCTGAAAAGTACCTGGTTCTCGTAACATGTGTTGATGCAACAAAAGCAGACACTGGCTCTGGTCCTCTGAATAATTTCTGGGCCCGTCCCTGGCCACACTT
Source organism: Agave tequilana (assembly GCA_038442645.1). Taxonomy (NCBI): domain Eukaryota; kingdom Viridiplantae; phylum Streptophyta; class Magnoliopsida; order Asparagales; family Asparagaceae; genus Agave; species Agave tequilana. The sequence goes on along the minus strand of JAVJIF010002526.1, from coordinate 105,204 downwards.
AACATTGTTATTTTCAGCTTTTATGAAGTTCTGTTCATTTTCTTTTGTATGGTTGTGGATTGGCAAGAATGTTCTATTTTTAATTATGACAATGTTGACAAGTTCTTATGGGATTTGAACTAGCATGGTCACTTTCAGTCTATAACTATATCCGACCGCCTTACTAGTGTTTCAAGAAAACTTATCTCTCTTCTTTCCCCCTCTTTATCCACTGGAAAGTGTTATCCTTAATCTCTTGGGATTTTTGTCCACTGGAAAGTGTTATCCTTAATCTCTTGGGATTTTTGTCCACATAAATGATAAAATGCCAGGTGATTTTTCAGTTAAGAATTCTTTTTCTTGTTTTATTCCGTCTACTTGTCTAATTTCATGTATCAGAAACATTCTTAAGGAGAGTGCTCTCTTTTCTGTATTTTGGCCACTGAGGTTACACATTTCAGATTGCTCTCTTGATAAATTCTAAATTTATGATCCTGTCTTCTGATAGCTTGTATAATTTTTTTGAATAAATTAGTCCCCTCTGTGTCACTGGCAATGATGACTGAGAAAAGCTTATAAAAGGTTTATTTGGTTTTTTCACTTGTGCAGCTCTTATAGAGTGAAGGACAATTTCTTTTTCCTGAATAAAAATATTAGGTTTTTGGGTGTAGTTCAATATTCTTTCTAGATCCCCCTTAAGTAGATTAGCAGACTGCTGGTATGGAGGGCATGTAACACTCTTATTTGAAAAGCGTAAGGAAACCATTGAAGAGTAAATAGAAAACGTGAGATGACACTTAAACTTCGAAGTATGCACTTTACCGTTGATGTGGTTTCAACTGTTACAAAGCAAAACAAATTATTTCCTAGGTGGAACAAAGACATCTTAAAAATATCCATTTTCATGGTTTAGAATCTCGGTATCTATATTGGTATCGACCAAAGGTGTTTAGGATCAATATTGTCAAATTGGCCATTAATATTGGCCACATCAACAATATTTGTCCTAATATCGATTGATATTATAGGGTTAATATTGTTTCAGGTACCTCAATGGCTATGCGATATTGCCAATATATTTCGGAAATTGTTAATATTTGAAACAATGGCTATACATTACGAAGAAGAGAGAACAAGATGGAAACAGTTTTTTCCCCCTTCAAGTTGTAAACGTGCAGGCATAAGAAACAGATTAGAAATACCGGTAACTCTCGCATAAAAAAACATCAAGTGTTCCATAAAAAGTAGGACCCATGCTCTACACCATTGGTTTGCAAGAGATGATGTAGCGTAGAAACTTTGACCTTCCTCTCTAAGTGGGGCTAAGTTTGGAAATATATGGAAAATGATAGAAGCCATAAATCAAATTGGCCCAGTCCAAATGGTGGGGGATATTGGACAATTGAATTGAAAAATAAATCTGTATTCACCTTGTAACTCAAGGGTCTAAAATCTATATATACAATCACCAAAGGGAGGAAAAATCAGACACTGAAAGAGAGTAAACTTAGCCAATATTGGGGGTAAGGTTAAAGGTTGAGATGTTGTGTCAAAATTGTGACTGAGTTAAGGTTTGGGTTGTGTAATGTTTATGTGTGTTCCGAACATGATTGCTTGTTGGTTCTCAAACAAAATATACAGATAGAAATTTAGATTGCACAGTAAGGTTTTGATGGGGACATCTAGTAGGATTTATTTGATTTAGTTGTTATCTTATCTTATCTTATTGTAGTTTGTTTTAGTTGTTATTATTGTTGGTTGGTATTATCCCACATCAGTTGTGGTGTGAGTTATTTTTTTTTGTAGGCCTATATAAGGCTGAGATTACCATTGTTTTCTTGAGTTAATGATTGATAATGAAAATTGCTGTTTGAGCATTTTGAGTAGCCTGTGTGCTTCGGGTGAAAAACCCTAGGGAGAGAATCCCGTCCGGTCCCCCATCATTTTGGTATCAGAGCTAAATCCTGGTCTTTTTCACTTCTTCCACAAAATCCTAGCTTCCACAAAAACTTTTTTTTTTCTCCACCAAAACTTTCACAAATTCCCAATACCCTAGTTCTTGAAAATAATAAAAAAAAAAACCTAGATCTGGAAAAAAAAAGAGAGAATTTTTTTTGGGATTACTGTTCCGTGAACAGTAATCACATTATTACTGTTCATGTGAACAGTAATCCGATTACTGTTCACGTGAACAGTAAACCCCCGATTCCTGTAAATCCCCCCCCCCACACAAAAAAACCCAAAGCTCGCCCATTCGGAGTCCGTTTTGAGCTCTGTTTGAAGCATTGAGTTCGTGACAGAGCCCGAAACTACTAGATAGATTTTCGCAGCGTTCAAGGATTTTCGCAACGTTCAAGCAGCAGAGACGACCTCCACAATCCCTATTTGGTGTTGCTATAAGTCCTGCAACAGTCCGATTTGGGTCCAGTTCGAGCCTTTGAGATTCTTGGGTAATTTTTGAGTTTATGCACTGAAATTTTCCTTATGGGATTTTATTTTTGTGGTCAATATATTCATACTAATGGTGATCCAAAGGAAGTTGAATGGAAAATGTATGCGGCTGTCCCGATTTTTCGTGGTTTTTATGACCGTTACGATTATGAAGACTGAAGAGCAATCTTGAAACTTTCTTCAATTATTTTTCTCTGACATCTGAGCAAAAGTGCCTCTATGCCCGAATGAAGTTGGTGGGAGAGCCATATTATTGGGTAGAGAACAATCATAAGTTATGTCGATATTGGTTTCTCTTGCAAGACTTTCTTCGCGCTCGTTATGCTCCACCCATTTCTTCATCTGAGTCAGACTATAAAGAGCCTAATGTTGAGCAAGAGCCCGAGAGCCGGTCAATCACAGATCTCTGCACTAAGATTCGGGTGGCCCTAGAAAAACTTGCAGCAAGTCAGGCTGCAAAGAGGGACACAGATCCAGAGCCTTCAGCCCTTGTCGAGTCTGACGTTCTCGAGGAGCCAGGGTCAGAAGTTGTTGCTGAGTTGGAGCACGAGCCAGAACATGATAATGCAGTTAAGATAGGGCCAGAGCCAGTAGTTGTTGATGAATCCGAACCAGAGCCAAAGATAGAAGAGCCTTTTCCTCTTGTAAAGAACTCAGTAGATCTATCAGCGGAGCTTGTCATGGAGCTAATGACATCCACACCAACTATGAGGGTGTCAGTGTCCCAAAGATCACTTGACTTGTACGATCCTTTGCAGATCTTCTTACAGGAGACAGAGTCACAGGATGTCAGACTATTCATGGTGCGAAGTAAAGTTGATTCAGTTCTCATCCTGGAGGATGCGTCTCTTTCTGTTACCTGTGCATTACTTGAGTTGTCATCATGTATAACAGATCTGTCACAGAAGTCAGTCCCACCCACACCGCCTTGGTTAAGCCTTGATGCATATATGTTGGGTCCACGGCCACCACCATGGCCCGATTGAGAGTTGAGATCTGCATTCGACAGGGTCGAGTTTTCCCCAACCCCGGGGGAATGATGGGGACATCTAGTAGGATTTATTTGATTTAGTTGTTAGCTTATCTTATCTTATTGTAGTTTGTTTTAGTTGTTATTATTGTTGGTTGGTATTATCCCACATCAGTTGTGGTGAGAGTTATTTTTTTGTAGGCCTATATAAGGCTGAGATTACCATTGTTTTCTCGAGTTAATGATTGATAATGAAAATTGCTGTTTGAGCATTTTGAGTAGCCTGTGTGCTTCGGGTGAGAAACCCTAGGGAGAGAGTCCCGCCCGGTCCCCCATCAGGTTTCCTACTTGTGTCAATTTTCAGTGCACAATTAAGGCTATTCTATAAAATCATTCCCAAAATAGAGGTACTGTTTCTTTTTCTGTACTGAAGGTTTCAATCATATATGTAGGCATGTGATATGCAGCTACATCTAGGTATATGATATGTGGCAATGTATTATGGTTCATGCCAAGACTAACATAAAATGCACACTCTTACTAGCCACTTCATCTATACGAGATCTCATTGTTTCTTCTTAGAAGAGGGAATTTTTTGTTTTATGATGTTCCTACAGGTTTATTATTTCTATAAAAATATTCATGGCAGATCATCTAAGTCTCATGTTAGTTGCATTTGCTCATTCATCGAAAGCCGATTGATCCAAAACTGATTAACCACCTTCGTCTTTCTTGTCAGTAGTGTCTGCTCTCTCCCACTTACTGAAGTTCAAGAACAAAACTCAATCTTTCTTTTGATTGCTTAATTCCCTTTTATATGGTACTCGGAATGACTCTAGTGCCAAGAGTCAAGCTTCTCAGAAGAGTCTTATTATATGAACTTTCGTATAGTCTGATGCCTGTCTAATGTGCATATGTTAGAGATGTGTGTAAACTTTTAGATGCATATATTAATGAATTGGAAAAAAGCTCCAAAATGGTTTCTTTGTTTTTCATATGAAAGCACTAGATATTGCAAATGGATTAGTGGGATTATGTTATAGACGCGTGTAAACTTTAAGATGCACATATTAATGAATTGGAACAAAGCTCGAAAATATTTCTTTGTTCTTTCATATGAAACGACTAGATATTGCAAATGGATTAATGAGATCTTGGTTTGATGAAATTGATGTGGCAATGGAGTGTAATTAAGCATTATCAAGTTTTCAGTTACCATGTGAAAAAAACCCTATAATTTGAAACATCCAGAAAACCATGCGATCCTTATCAAAGCTTAAATATTTTGGTAGATTTTTCTATGTGTTGATCATAGTGTAGATTGTGTAGTTAAAGTCCCAACTGGTTTATATTGCCAAGTAGTTAAGGGTTTGCCATTACCTTTTCTGTTAAAGCATAACATTTTTAGTTATTTTACGTACTTTATTTTTATTTTGGCTGTGTTCAAGAGTTGCAACCTTCATGGGTTCTGTATGTGCATCAAAATGAAAGCTTATTATCTTAAGCATAAAACTTCATGGACTATTAGTTATTAGTTTCTATCTTCTGGGAATGTTCCTAATATTTTGGAGTCTCAGTGATCACTATTGTGTAGCGAGTTTCTATCTTCTGGTCAGGGTCAGATAGCATGCTAGTCTTTCTTCACCAATCAAGCCTATCTTTTCAGATACTCTTCCTTTCTTATCTGTCTAACATTCATTGGATAGCTAATTTCTATTATCTCTGCACAGGCCTAAATATTCAGTGTATATGGTGCCTCAGTTACTTTATAGCTGTGTCGACTTTGAGATGTGTTCTTTTTTCTCCGAACAAAGGCCGTAGCCGCATAACTGATCATATTGATAAAAAAAAGGTTGTGATGATGATGATGATAAAGAATTGCCTTGTGCAGATTGATGGAAAAACAAGATCTATGTTAATCCTTCATCACATAGTTTTAAAATGTTTCATTACAGATCTTGGCACTGCAAATACAAGATGAATTGCTTTATGTTGATTAGAAAATTAGACTGGTCTATATCTGAATCCTCTATCATATAGAAAAATGCTGCATTGCATATTAATGATGACCTGTGGATAAAAGATAGTTCCCAACAAAGAGCATTACATCATTGATGTGTGTGCTTTTCTTCATCTAGGAAAAAATATTTCATTGTGTAATATTTCATCCATTAATCTGACATTAAAAAGTTCCTCCGTTCGCATATATCCATTCTAGTTTACAAGGAGATGAAACCTTTAGATGATTGATGCCAAACTCAACATGTCTATGTTCATTAGTTACTATGATAAGCATCTCTAAGGACAACATTTTCTCTCAGTTTCTTTTTTAATCTATTTTCCTATATGATCTGTATCATTGCTAATGTTTTCCTTTTTTGGTAGTTTTGCACCACCTGGTAAAATGATGCAAGGAAAGTCTAGCTTACATGCATATGCTGTTCCATATATACCTATCTCGAAGAAATCATGTATTGGTGAGAGCTGGGCTGCCAATAAGATAGTCGGCTTTTCTGGGAAGAGTGAGGATGTTGGGGTGGCTGCAGGCTGTCACTTTCCCGGCAATGTTTCTCAAGAGCAAAGTTTAGAGAAACTGCAAGTTTCTGATGAGACTTATGCTTCTGAGAAGCTAAGCATGATGGATGACTCCAATAAGGTAGAGTTTCTCGTGTGGAGATTTCGTGGTTATTGTCCAGAATCCCTGTCTGACTTCCTCAAGTTCAATAACGGCGATCTGTATGACACAATTGATTTTCTGGAGGAGTTTGAGGTACTAATTATTTAGGTGTTGACTTCACCCGTTCATTTTTTTTATTCTTCTCTTGTTTATCTTCTGATTGTTATTATGATTCGTTGTCTTTGAAATTTATTTATATACTCCAGGCCTTTATAATAATCATGACTGAAAGGAGAAAAGAACTGTGGGAGTTTGACACCGATTAAATTTACATAGAACATGATGCTAATAGTTACCGTTTTAATGACTTGAAGTTGGCATCACTACAGGCACCATTTAAGGTCACGAGTAGAAATTGTAATCCATCAGACTATAATGGAGGAGTACTAGTTTCTGTTTTCACAGCCACACTCGTCATAAAGTTTAGTTTAATGTTTTAAAAAATCGGCCAAAGTGATCCAATTCAGCCATCACAGATTGGTTTTGGACGGGACTGGTCTTCTTAAGGTCAAGGAAAAAGAAAAAAGGATTTGGCCATGAATGGGTGCCAATTAAGTGGTCCATTCGCATTCATTTGTTAAATGCGTTTTCCTGGAATTCTTTTGAATCATCTTCGCATCAGGATTATGATAAAAATACATACACAGACGCGTTCTTTTTAGCTATCCTCTGTCTGTTAATTCTTATAAAATTTTGATTTTCATGGGCTCTGAGATTTAAACTCTGATTTAAATCTGGCAAAGCAGTCGTGGGAGAAGCCAAATTTGAGATTAAAATCTTTCTTTTTAACTGGTCTAAGTTAAACTCGCTGCTGGCTGGGTTACAGTTGTTTTAGTTCCTTAAGTGATATACATGACATGACTTTAATAGAATTTTGGCACTACTTGCAATAACAGCAGTTGCCGGAGATTTTACTCCACGCACCCACTGTTCTAAATATACATAATCCAACTTTTGACATTCAGCAGGACACTTGCTCACATTCATTGATACACATGCTTTCATTCTTTCATGCATGCATGCATGTGCAAGCGAACACGCAATACACATGCCGACACCTGCATCTTTTTAATGGTTGTGTTATATGAAATACAATAATACACACTACAAAGATTTGTGTATTTTGGATACTATGCATCATTTTCTATGGAACTTAAGCTGGATTTATTTGTGTGCAATTTGGTTAAAATTTAGTTGTCCTGGAAGAGGAATATTATTAACTCTTGTGATTGTTGATTGAATTGTCTGTGATGCAGACTGATCATCACACAAAATCCCCTGGAACTTCAGGGGCTCGACATGGTGCTGGTCCTGCTTCACCGAGTCGTTATTGAGGGGGGAAGCCAATTCAAGCTGATCTGGTCTTTTCAGTCCCCATAAGCCTGATTCTTCCCAGTTCAAAGTAATACCAATTTCCAGTTCAAGCATCTATGCTCAGCCTGTACAGCATATGCTGTGAATTCTGCTGTTTTAGAGGGTTAGATTTTTGGATTAAAACTATTTCTTACCTCATTCATTCAGCCACTCCCAATCCAACAACATACTGGGATCTAGTGGGTTGACGATTGCAGATCGAGTCTCGACCATCTAAAGACGTTGAATTTTTTTTATTTTTTTATTTTTTAGTGTGGCAAAGTATAAAAATAGAGGAGATATACTTTCTAATGTTGGTATTGAATTGTCAAATGCGAATATTTGCCACATTTCCTCATCATGAGTCATGTTTTGTTTCCATGGCTTCTTTCTTAGGAAAAGCCATTGTAACACGCTCTTGGTATGTAAAATCTATAGCAACAAAATCATACAAAAACAAAAAGAGAGAAAAAATAAATAATCGTAGGATTATTTCATGTGAGTTTTTTTGCATCGTACTTGTGCAACTCGAGTGGCACGGTCATTGAACTTGAGTTGTTTAGATTACTATAATTTCTTTGTTCGTTTTAACATCATAAAAAGATCGCAAGAACATGAAAATAACCACGTTATTTACTGTCTCTGTTGTTTTTTTCTACTATGAAATAAATAAAAAACTGAGAAAATTATTTTGTCTTTTGAAGTAGATCAGAAATTTTGTTTGCAATTCACAAAAATTGTAGTATCTTTAAAATTTTCCAACCAAAAAGTATGTATGCTTGTAGATACAAGCATGTTACATGTATGCACGTGCATGTGTACATCTGCATGTAAGCTAATAGATAATATTAACTCCATAACACTAATAAATCTGCTCAAAAGGCATAATATCCAAAAGTCTAAATTGTAATTGAACTTGGCTTAGTAGATAATGTAGTGAGATCTGGTTCTAGTTGGTCTCAGATTCAAAACAGGTCTAAATTTTCATTGAAAAAGGTTAGGCACTTGTTAAAACTATATGCTCTTCTATTTTTATTTATTTTAATTCACAATATAAGAAGTTTTTATAAAAAAATTTGAGACAACTCATTTGTTGCCAACAAAATCTCATTAAAACTTGACAAAAATTATATGTTATTTCCCAGTTTGGGCCTTATTATAATTTTCCTACCAAAACCACTCTTTTCTGTTACCAAACCAAAGTTTGAGACAACTCATTTTATTGCCAAAAGAAAAAAAATCTCATTTAAAGCCTAACAAAAATCATATGTTCATTCTTAAATTGTTTGGCCTTACTACAATTTTCCCTTCCTAAAATCCCCCCTCCCCACCAAAAAAAAAATCTCCCTTTCCAGGCAATTCCTTTTGGGAAAAGTTTGAAGCAGCTCATTTATTTTATTACCAATAAAATCTCATTTAAAACCTCACAAATAATAAAATGTTCATCCCTAATTTGTCTTTACTAATATTTTTCTTGCCAAATGCTCTCTTTCTCCGCATCCCCAATTTGGAGAAAAGATTACTCTTTTCATTAAGGATAAAATTAGGAATAACGTCTGTAATTTAATTTTATTGAAAATAAGCGAGTTAGCTTAAATCTTTTCTATAAATAAATTTATCGTATGGATTAAAAGAAACAAGGGCACTTATTAGGGAGCAGATATTTCACCCCCGAAAAACATATGAGGGCACCCCAATAAAACCCCCAAAAAATTTACAAGTGTGCCGTTATTATTTTTTTTTCAACTGAAATGTCCAAGATACCCTTCTTCTTCCCTCTTCCTCCCTCATTCCACTGATCTCCCTCCTCCTCCTCCTCCTCCGGCAACCCATCGTGCTCCCCCTCATACACCTCCGGCACCCCCCGCGCTCCCCCTCCCCCTCCTCCTCCCCTCCCCCCCTTCCCTCTCCCCCGGATCTTCCCCCCTCCTCCTCCCCTCCGAGCTCTGGCCTCTTCGACCATATCTGGCCGAACAGGCCAGAGTTGGGGAGGGGGGGCGGGGAGCAGAGGGGAGGCTGAGGAGGGGGGAAAGGGAAAGATCCGGGAGAGGGGAAGGAGGAGGAGGGGAGGAGAGGAGAGCGGGGAGGAGGGGGAGGGAGGGGAGCGGGAGAGGGGGACGAAGAGGAGAAGAAGAAGAGAGAGTTTTTGAGAATTGTTTGATTTTGAGTGGGGTGCCTTTATCACAAATGGGGGTGCCTTCATTAGTTTTTTGGGATAGAAATATCCGTTTCCCCACTTGTTATCATAACCTTTGTTAAAAAAAAAATAACAAAATAAAAAAGATAAAACAAAGAGTCCTAGTCTTCCCACGCTTCTCACATGAGTCATAAAATAAAAGAACAAATTTCTAATAGTAAAAGGCATCTAATTAATTTGTAATAAATAAATATTTTTTTTAATAATTGACCAATGTGCTTAATATGCAGTGGGAGAGAATTAATCTTGTTATGCTAAGAGTTTATTTTTATTTATTGCTTTGTAACTGATAGAAATAACTAATGTGCCACTTGCCTGACTCTTCTGAAGGATTCAATCGAAGCGGATATTTCCACCCCAAAGAATGGTGAAGGCACACTAATATTAGAAGTGTATCCTTATTTTTTTCACAATTTTATCCTTAATAGAAAGTCTAAAATATTCTCCTTTTTCTTCTTCCTCCCGTGTCTTCCCCCTCTCCCTCCCCCTCCCCCTCCCCGCTCCGGCTCCCCCTCCTCCTCCCTTCCCCTCTCTATTCGGCCTGAATCTCACCGAACAGGTGGGGGAGGGGAGGGAGGAGGAGGAAGAAAAAAAGAGGGTATTTTGGTTTTTTTTTTTTTTTTTTTTGATTTTTTGAGGTGCTTTTATCATATTTGTGGGTTCCTTAATCCTAGAATGCCTTCATCAGTTTTGAGATGAAAATATCCGCTCCCGAATTCATGCATAACCCTTGGGGATTGAATACATGGTAGCTAATTAATAAAGGAAAAACACAAATAACGTGACATCAACGGTGAGGAATGCCTTTAAAAGGCGAGGCAATTTCTGATTCACACACACACACATAGGAGAATGCTCTCTCTCTCTCTCTCTCTCTCTCTCTTCCCATACCATCCATACCTAAACACACAAAGCCGGAGAGACCAATTACGAGATGGGATCAACAAACATCGAGCATTGCAGCCATTCTTCATCCCATCCCACGCAAACTCTCCTCTAGCGATGTGGTTAGCCAATTTGGCGTCTTCTCTGAGGCCTTTTCAAGTATGTTATCTCACTCTTATTCAATATCTTTATGTGCTCAGTCCATTTTCTTGAATAAGAATAATCCTACGGTTAACTTCATTTCTCTACTTTGGATGACAGGAGACATCTTGGTAGCGACTGAAGCCATTATCAGTGCCACGCTGGTAACAATATCCTTTGGAGAAACAACTCGGATAAAAGAGAAGAGATCAACGAAATAAAAGAAAGTTAATAGTATATTTTCTTTTGTTAAAAATTGTTTCATGCACGCCTTATCATAAGTTTTAAAGGAATACTTTTTATAAATATTCATACTTCTGATTAGCTTTTGGAAGTTTCATTCTTCTTTAAATTAGAACATGTAATGCTAGATGCCAACTCAAAAACTTTCTTTTCCCTTTTTTTTTTTTTTGGGAGAAAATATGTCAGAAAACTATGCTTATAAATAATTTCTTGCCATCGACAAATTTGATGACGACAAAAAAGCTATAAATAATGATCTACTGGCCACCCGCCTTCCCCTGAGACTGAATTTTTATGACACTAATTAGTCAATTCTCGATTACTTGCGCTATTTGCCAGCCATTCTAAATAGGTCGAGAAAATTTTGTTACTTTAGGCCCTGTTTTGTTCTCAAAAAATGGGAAGAAAAATCATTGTTCATGGACCCCAGAGGGGTGATAACCTAATTCTTGTTTGTTTGCGGTTGTTATAGAGTTAGGAAAAGGATGTAAGCCCCACCAAAATCAAGATCCGGACCCATCTACAGTAGTGCTGTTGGGTTTCTCTCAATTGTGAGAGAAAAGCAACAACAAATCTGACAATGAGATTATAGCTCGCACCTTTCCTTTTCTCTGAGAAAGCTGTGAGCGTTAGCCCCAGCCCAAATTTTGCCCCATAATTTGCTCGTCCAAGCCAGCCCTTAGCATAACGAAGTATAAATCTGAAAAAGATAAAACTTTCTAATTTTGGTATTGAATTGTTGAATGAGACAATTTCAACAATTTGATGATAAAGAGGGTTAGACGAGGAGATGGTAAGGGTGCTATCAGCTAAATGAGACAATCAACAAAGTGATGCATTCTATACACAGTTCAGAGGAAAAATCAATATCTTTTACCTGTTGCTCTGCTTTCTAAATATGTACGGGCAGTGTTGTATTTATTTGTCAGACAATCTCAGAATTTGGCTATGTTGCATCTCCATACAGAAAGCTTGAAATTGTGTAACGATTCACAGTTTTAAAGTTCTGCAATGCATGCTTGTGTGCATGTGTTTTATACGTGTATGTACATTCTTATTTGATGCTTTCAAAAATTTGTAAGAAACCAACAAAAAAAATATTTCAGTCGACGACTTCAGCTCGTTTGTTTGAATACACAGAGCAATACGAGAACATAAACCAGAAGAAATCTAGAGAAAACACAAAGGCTGTTGGGTTACTGGCCAGAGTGTCATGTTACTGCAAGCATCTTTGATAAGAATGCGTGGATAAAGCATACTGAAAGATGTAGAAGGGCATTAAAAATTTGTAAGCATCATGCAGTTGTTCATAACAGTATATATGTTGAGGAACCAACACAAACTCATAATCCAAACACAAGTTAAGAACAGTGAGATCACTCGGCAGTTGGTACATCAAAGAAAGAACTTGAAACTGAAAATCCAAGCCTAGTAGACATTCATCAAATGGAAAAACATGCTACTGCAGCTAATGTTTTTGAGGAAACAACACACAAATGTAATCCCAAAAGACACTGAGTGAAACTAATCAAACATTGATGACACCAGCCGAGCCGAAGAGACCATCAGGCACGTAGAGGAAAAACTTCAGAAGATAATCCTTCTTCCACCTCCTCATGTTTTCCGGTACACCCTCTATTCGCAGTTTCTTTCCAGTATTGTCCACAACCTCGAGCTCATACGAAACTGGAAGCCAGAGGAGGACCTGCCCTGAGACAAACTATGGATAGCGATTTCCCCTGAATGTGTGCCGTGATCATTGAGGAGCAGAAAGGCATGATGATTCATTCCAAAGAGAACATAGAATAGTTCATTCCGTGGGAGTAATCAACATATTTCTGATGTTTAAATGAACGGTGCTTGGTCTCGAGGTGACACGAGATCATGTCCCTGGATCCTTTGAACTTGCAGGCTGGAATTGAGCAGTAGCAGGGAGCATAGAGGCAACAATTCTTATGGATTTGTTTCTCTCTGTTGTTAGGGTCCAAGTATTTCCACAAATCGCCTGAATTGGGACCAAAATAATGGCAGATTCAAATGGCAAGCATCGGATTCCACTGATGGCGGCATTGTGCTGTAGCTTGGTGGGGGCAAGGAGAGCATCATGTGCCCTTTTTGGCACAGTAAGCAAAATGAAGGGAAATTCTACTCACACCCATCTTCTTTATTGTCTACACTCGCTCCTAAAATGATTTTTTTAAATTATAGTTTTACCCATGGATGAAAAATCTATAATACTCTCTATTTTTTCTCTTTCCAAGGTTTTCAGTATTTTTCTCCAACATATTGCTAAAATTCACCCTAAAATTCTTCTTCTTTTTCAAGAGTTAAATTCGATCAATGGAGGCTGAAAACGGAGGATGAGATGCTTCAGATAATCTCTTTGTGACATTGGAAAACACCATTATCTCATACCAACCTTCGATCAAGGTAATTTTTTTTTAAAAATAGTGCAAATGGGTTCGTCCACGATTTAGATTCGACAAACTAGAACGAAATTTTAATTTCCGTTAGGAACATTTCAACCAAATAATCTAAGTCCGTTCGGCATCTAATGGCCAAACGAAAAAAGTTATTAAATAATTTTTGTTCACACTAAAGTGCTGAACAAAATAGAATCGTTCGGTACTGAAGTACCGAGTAGTAAAACATAATTCGACAATTTAGTGCCGAATAAAAGTAGTGTAAGTTTTTTATTTTTAATATTTTCATTTAAAACATGCAAGGTAGTAGATTCAACCAAATTATTTCTATTACACCTGTGCGTGATTATACTGCGAAATTTACAACTGATGAGTTAAAAAACCATTGATAATATATGGTTTTTTCCATTAGTTGCTGTTAATATATTGTTTAATCCAGGTATTTGTTAATAAGAAAGTTTTGGTAAGTTGGGCCTAACAAACAAGAAAGAAATACATGATGATTGTCATTGTGAGCTCTGACAAAGGAGGTGGTGAAAAAAATAGAAGACCACGAATTAGATTTGAATGTGAAAGACATAGAGAATACAAGAAATTCAATCCCGAGATGTTGACCATGAACTCTAAAGCAGATAGCCGCATAAAAAATGCATTTCAAAGATGGAACAAAGAAACGCGGTTGCTCGTTTGCATTAAAGGGTCTGAACATTGAAAGTGTAAATGAACGGACGGTTGAGGTTATTTGTGGAGAGCACAATCATCAACCTTCAGAAAATCTTGAAGGTCATTTTTTGCAGGTCGTTTAACAAACAAGAAATGAATTACTTGTAAATATGTTAACTGGTTTGGTGAGACCTAAGAACATATTGTTGCAAATTAAGAAAATGATGCATTAGTCTTGAAGACAACCTATAATGCACGACAACGACATAAGGTAAAAGAGAAGGCATGAAGGTTCGAAACACATATTTTATTAAGCAAAATACCAGAACATTATTATATCGAATGACATTGAAATTGGGATGCATCAGAAATAGTCAAAGACATCTCGGACCTTCCTGCCTTCTCTTTTACCTTATGTCATTGTCTTGCATTATAGATTATCTTCATGGTTGATGCATTTGATGCATCTTTTTCTTAATTTGCAACAATATGTTCTCAAGTCTCACCAAACCACTTGACATATATATAAGTAATACATTTTCTTGCTTTGTTAAATGATGGATGAGTTTACTAGAGCTATTCAGAATGAGATACCGTGGTGTATGCTATTTGCAGATGATATTGTCCTAGTCGATGAAACAAGAGCTAGGGTAAATGAAAAGTTAGAATTCTGGAGGTAAACTCTAGAATCTTGAGGTTTTATTAAGTAAGATCAAAACAGAGTATATAAAGTGTAAATTCAGTAAACAGAAAATCCGAAATTATAGTATTGTGACACTAGATGGTCAAGAACTATCGATCAGCAGTCATTTTAAGTACTTGAGTTCTATTATTCAAAAAGATGAGGAATTCAATAATGATGTCAACCATAAGATCCAAGCTGGCTGGTTGAAATGGAGGAGCGCAACAGGAGTTTTATGTGATCGTAATATTCAGTTATAGCTGAAGGGAAAATTTTATCGGACTGCTATTAGGCCAGCTTTTTTATATAGTACAGAATGTTGGGGTATAAAGAGATATTATGCCCAAAAGATGAGTGTAGTAGAGATGCGCATGCTTCATTAGATGTGTGGCAACACGAGGAGAGATAAGATAAGAAATAAGGATATTCGTACTAAGATAAGCGTAACCTCCATAGAAGAGAAGATGTGAGAAAATCACTTACGATGGTTTGATCATGTGCGACGTAGACCTACAGATGCGCCAGTCCATCGAGTAGAACGTATTAATTAGAGCAAATTAAAAGAGCGTAGGGGGGACCGAAGAAAACATAGATGAAGGTAAGATGACAAGATATAGAGAGTATAGGTCTTAGTGAAGGCATATTGCTCGATAGGAATGAGTGGAGAAAGCTGATCCATGTGCCCGATCCAGCGTAATTCTCTTTTGGTTCATGTAGCCTACCCAAATACTTGGGACAAATGGCTTAGTTGTTGTTATTGCTGCTTTGTTAAACGACCTGCAACGGAATGGTCTTCAAGGTATTCTGAAATTGGATGATTGTGCTCTTCACAAATGACCTCAACCTTCCATTTATCTTCACTTTCAATGTCTACACTGTTTAATGCAAACAAGCAACCACATTTCTTTGTTACATTATTGAAATGTTTTTTTTATACGGCTATCTGCCTTAGAGTTCATTATCAACATCTCAGGATTAGATTTTCTATATGTCTTTCACATTCAAATCAAATATGTGACTTTCTGTTTTTTTCCAGCAACTCTTTTGTCAGAGCGCATAATGACAATCACCGTCTTGTATTTTTTTCCTGTCTGTTGGCCCCAACTTACCAAAACTTCCTTATTAACAAATACCTAGATTATACAATATATTAAAAGCAACTAATGAAAAAAATCCATATATTATTAATGATTTCTTAGCTCATTAATTGTAAATTCCGCAGTATAATCACGCACATGGGTAATAGAAATAATTTGATTGAATATACTACCCTATATATTTTAAATGAAAATATTAAAAATAAAAAATTTACACTCTTTCGTTCGGCACTGAAGTGCCAAATTATGTTTTACTGTTTGACATTTCAGTACCAAACGATTCTATTCTATTCGACAAATATTTTCAAACAAAAATTATTTAATAAGAATATTTTTCCCATTCGGCATCTAATGGCCGAACGGACTTAGATTATTAGATTGAAATGTTCTCCCTGTTTTAAATATCGGCCGATACGGCCGAGATATCGTCCGATATCTCCTTTTTTGCCTGCTGCCGATACGATATGGGGAAATCGTTCGCCATATCGTTTGCTGCAAAAAATAGCCGATATTGAAATATCGGCCGATAAATTGCCCGATATTGGCCGATAAATCGTCCGATATATCACCCGATATGAAATAACTTATTTATTGCACGACTGCATGCAAATGTACATTATTTTTTACTATCTCTGCAAGCATATTACATCATTTTTATTAGGTAGATGATATGTATGACTCTAAACCAAATCTTAATTATCAATATTTCATTATATATAGTGTCCAATATGAACGCCCGATATGCGCGCGTATCCCCGATATCTCCCCCGATATCCGATATCCGATATGAAAAAACCCCATCCGATACGATTCCGATATCCGATATTTAGAACCTTGAATGTTCTGAATGGAAATTAAAAATTCGATTATGGTTTGTCGAATCAAAATTGCGGATGAATCCATTTGTACTATTTAATTAAAAAAAATACATCGATCGAAGGTTGGTATGTGATAATGGTGTTTTCCAATGGCACATAGAGATTATGTGAACCATCTGATCCTCTCCCTCTTCAGCCTCCATTGATCGAATTGAATCTTTGGAGACGAAGAAGAATATTAGGGCTTAGAGAGAATTTTAGTAGGGCGTGTAGAAAGAAAAATGTTAGAAATCCTTATAGAAGAAATGAGGGGGAAAAATAGAGGGTATTATAGACTTTTATCTATGAGAAAATTGTAATTCAAAAAATCATTCTAGGATAGGTGTAGACAATAAAGAGGGCAGATGTGAGGAGAATTTCCCCAAAATGAAAGACAAAAAAAGAATTTATTTTTGCCAAAATGTTTCATCAGAAAAACTTGAGACTATTTTGTAAAGAGGTTCAAAATTTTTTACCTGGAAGAGAGGCTATTGCAAGGGCACAAAGCTAACGGACAATCAAGTGCTTTTGGGTCTTTTTGATGCCGAGGCCATCACTTTCAGTTCCTCCCACATCATCGCCGCTATCATCACCACCACCATCAGATTCTTCTTTATCTTTTTCTCGTGCATCACTCTAGGGGTCCTTTCTCTTTATCCTGACTACTTCAGTTGAGCTCATTGACTACCTCCTTCAGTTGATGTGTTGCTCTGATTCATTCTCATCTGCTCTGCTGCGATACCTGAATGGGCAGAGAAGAAGCTGGAACATTGGAAGCTCAAAAGTTTTATGAAAGCTGTGCACTGAGATTTGACTCCAAGCAGCATGCAGTGGTTGCCTTTCCTCGTTGGCCTCAAAGAATCTTGTTTCCGATGAATCTCTTTCCCTTGGCCGGAAACAGTATCCTTTCGAGGAACAATTTGGATAAAAGAGAGAGACTGGTTATTCAGAAATACTCTGGGATATTAAAGCTTATCAGAAGAAAGAACGAAAGAAAAGAAAGTTAATTAGTGATGTTTTGTATATTTTACTTTGTTAAAAATTGTTCCAGACTTGTGCACACCTTTGTATTAGTTGTGGGTGTCCATCAGTTTTAAAGGAAGACTTCTATAAATATTCATACTTTTGAGTGGGTTCTGAAGGTTTCATTGTCCTTCAAAATAGAACATGTAATGCTAGATTCCAACCGAAAGCCTTTTCTTCTTCTTCTTCTTCTTCTTCTTCTTCTTTCTTCTTCCTTTTTTTTGGAGAAAAGATGTCAAAAACTATGCATATGAATAATTTCCTGCAATAGTCATCGAGAAAGAAAATAATGTAAAAATATTCTTAAAGAAAATAATACAACATATTATATCATAAATAAATGAAACTGTAGGATCTGATCATTGTCAATGCCACAACAGGGAATTATTGAACCTTATACACCTTTGACACTACCGCATTATAACATCTTCACAAGAACTTTGTTTGAAAACATTTTGAGAAATGAGCATATATTTATTTCAAAATGCTTAAGTATAAATGACACCAATTTATAGAAAAAAAAACTTATATATAATTAAATTTTAAATTTTACTTAAGGAGATTGTTTAAAATTAAATGTTGATTGAAGAAATGAGAACATGCATTTCCCGTATTCTTTCTCGCATATGTATTCCAAATTTGCATCCAGACTAGGTAATTATGGTCTATACTTTCTTTTCTTTAGTATAGGAAAACTTCCAGGATGTCTACTACTCTCTTAAGGAGTATGGCAAGTCTGTAGTTTCCTAATTTGAAAATCTAATACTAGGACATGGTTGATGTCAGGTTAATAGCTGGTCACAAAACTTTATCCTTCACGGAGATATGCTCACAAACCAACCTCACTTTGATGATGAAAAGGTTAGAGGAGGAGATGATGACGATGATGGTGATGATGGTGCAATCAGCTAAATAAGACAATCAACGAAGTGATGCATTCTAAACACAATGCTGAATCTCAACACTAACCAAAACCACTTCACAATTTAAATTCCTGCAGGAGTCATCCAAGAAAAGAAAAGATATGGGTTCATCTGTTAACCACAAATACAAACTCAAGAGACAATTTTTTTTTCTTTTTATTAAGGTGATTTAATAACTTAGGGCCATCTGGTGGGGTTTAAGGGAGAAGGATTACAAAAAGGAATGAAATAATTAGCCTCTCTTGGAGGGCTTAAGTTAGTCATATAGGTGCTGTATAGGTGCTGTTTTGCAGCGGGGCGGGAGAGGATTAAGAGATTGTAACTTTAACCCCTACTTAACTACCCAAACAACTAAAATGACAGAATAGGATTGTTATCCTTCCATGCCAGTTCTGATTTACCCGTCCAACAAATTTGATTCTCGATGTGGATTAAAATTTAACCTGTCTTAACAAGAGGGTGTTTAAGTATTTTATAGTAAGATGTTTTCTAGAAATAACCCTCTTATTCATCTTTCTGTTGCCAAACATAAAATTAGTTACTCTTTCACTTTTAACTTCTATCCAAATATTATGACTTAAACCCACTAAAATGGCTTGATATGTCATTCCTTCCTCTTAATCCTGTTCTTAAGCCGTTCCCAAATTGAGCCATAGGCTTCAGATAAAACTTTTATGTGAAGGATTAACTAAGTTTATATTTAATAATGGGAAGGATTAAGAAGGTTATTTTTTAAAATCTAACAGTAAAATTTTTTTAACCATCTTTTTAAGATGGGTTAAATGAAAAACCTAATCCAACCCAAGAGGCAAAGTTGTTAACCTATCTCTATGATGGGTTAAATGATAAATCTAATCCACCCCAAGAGGCAAAGTTGTTAACCTGTCTTTATGATTGGTTAACTCGAGTAAAAGTCATCTAGAACGGCTAACAAATTCATGGCTGACAAATTCATCTTGTTAAGTTGTAAACAAACTAAGGTTGTGTTTGGATACCTAATAAAATCACGAAAATACATAATTTTGTGGATATTTTTTTAAAAAAAATCATTCATGAAATTGTTTAGGTGAGTGTTTGGATAGATAACAAAGTATAAAAATCTCCTAAAACTTAAATTTCAAAAGGGCTTTTAGTGTATATATATCCTTACATTTTATCAATATTACATATTTCTGTGTGCTTTATGCATATTTTCCTATATATCCTTGTATTTTAAATCTATATTGGAAATATACCCTTCCCTTGTTAGCAGCTAACAGACTCTTCAACTAAAAGGAGACAAGCGCAAATGTACCCTCATACCTTGAACCATGTTTGCAACCATCAATCTCATGATTTCAGTAAGAATTCTTGAAAGAAAAACCTAATGTGTTTAAACAATGGATGACAGCTTGGGTTATACAATATTACCAACAACCAAAAAGATTTCAGATTTCAGATTCAGATTTAAGTAAGATTTTTAACATAACGAATCAACTCATATCTACAATTTGGCATCATCAATTACAATAAGAAGAAGACAAAGATGCTGATGGCGATTGTAGTCATGAGAAGACGACGGCCATGATGATAACAAAAAGCTTATTTGGTCATCAATACTCATATTAAATATGTTGAATTAAGGGGTTATTATTGAGGGCAACAACCATAACTCGTATTGTGGTAGATCATGGGCAAAAATGACATGGGTAAAAAACATTAGAAGAAAGGATTGGAGAATATAAAGGAAGATAAAAAAAAAAAGAATGGAAAACTTTAAATAAGATGGAATGATGCAAAAGAACTTAAAGGGTAATTTCGTCTTACAAATAGGACGTGGCCATTTATACATGACTAAACTGGTTAAAATCAGTATTAATTAAGATTCTGTCAAGTATCTCTAGCAGGACACACATGTAAATTTATTTAAAAAACATAAGAACATATAAGCAAATATGAATAAGACAATAAGAAATTTATAATTTTATCAAAACATAGGACAAATATGCAAAAACCCCTTTTAAAATTTCTATTATGAATAGAAATTTCAAATTTCATGATTGCCTTGTCTAGCTTTATGGTTGTGTTTCTTAGTTTGACTTGATAACTATTTACATCATATAATGCATATTTGGATTCTTTAAAATTCTGATCCTGTAACTTCCAGATCTAGAAAATCTAAAAATCTGATTTTTTTTTTAATAAATAAAACATCCAAAAACAGTCTAAACTTCTTAAAAAAAACTAAAAAAAAAGGCAAAAGCAATAGGAAAAAACAACTGAGGTTTGAAAAAAGAAGGTAATTTGCAACACAATGCCAGGTCTGAATCCTTTTAAAAAAAACAAGCTAACAAGATAACTTTTTGCCAATGTCATTGAACAAGAAGGCGGCATATTAACCATGCTGGATAAGCAACTTTGTTTTGACAATGCTATGAAAATATTTGCTACGTAGTACCTGAAATGAGTACTTTCACAAATTTAGACCCTCAGCATAGCAAGGAGAGTACGCAAACAACTGCCAGCAACCCTTCCAGCGTAAGTTCCCCACCTTCACCGAGGCAGAGCTAGTCAAGTTGTACGATACGAGCTTACCGAATAGTTTGAGACAAAGCACATCATCATGGGGATGAGATGAAACTGGCACCACATTATTGAACTGAAACTGGCAGCCTGTTGTTTCTCCAGTATAGACGGGAGAAAAATGCGATGCTTGAGCACCTATTAATTTCTATCGTAGTCCTCCATATCCCACACAAAGACTTCATCAGACATCTTCAGGGCATAGCGTAGTTGATGTGAAACGTGTATGTGTGCGGAAGTAATAGATAAAATAACTCAATTAAACGTTTCACCAACAAGAATGATCTTTGATAGAAAAACTTAAAACAATTAATATTAGCTATGTTTCTTTAACATGTATGTATTAGATCAATTCAAATACCAAAGTACTAATTAAATATTGTTATGATGCAGGTAACAAATTCCACTATCAATAAAGAAGTCAAGCAACTATAAAGAAGCAGATCACATACTCGCATTTTTTTAAAGTGGACAATAGATCAAAATTGATAATAAGTTAGACATGTATATCCGACTTGTAAATAAACAATTTATTGATTGGAATTATACCTCTTGAATTACCGGTGAAATAAACTAGATTTCTTTTATTTTCTTGCTCTAAGATTCTTCAGTATTTTACCCCTTTCTGTCACGAATCCAACGCTTCAAATGGTGCATGATTTGAATTTTGTTCAGTGAGATATGGCCCGAATAAGGAATCTTGCTAGTGCAGAATTTTGCTCGCGCTTCTTGATTTTGATGGCATGGAGAAAGCCTAAATGGCCTCAGTTTCAGCGGTGAGGAAGAGAGTAACAATGGACGTCAAGATCGGCAGCAGACGTGACGAGAGAAAGAGATTCGGTAACACTTTAGAGAGGAAAGAAATTTACTGTAGAGAGATTAAGAGAGGAAAAATAGAATAATGATAACCAATTAAGACATCGCACCATTAATCAGGGTTTTATAGGGCATCCCACTACTATTAGAAAGAAGCTTTAAGATCCATAACCAATTCACAAAGAAAATAGCAAATTTTCATTAATTTTATTGTTCATTGAAAAAGTAAATACATGTGACCTTTATATACGCTACAAAATTGTATCTCCTACTTCTATTTTGATTATATAACCCTACTCCTAAAAGAAATCAAAAGTTTAAAAGAAAAATACATAAAAAAAGTAGTAATCCTACTACAAATCGTATTACTAAAAACAAAAAAACAAAAAATAAAAAATAGAACTCCTAATGCTAGTAGAATTATTGAATCTATGTCGAGTTGGTGCGTCTTCTTGCCATCTCTTTCGTTTTGTTGTCCGCATCATTCTCCCCGTGTTGGAGAGAGCTCGACTCCGTCAAGTCAGTAATAGAAGTGATCTCATCTTGCTTCAACCTGTTGAAATCAGTCAGTGCTCTTCCTTTCCGTCGAATCAAATACTTACAAATCATGATAATTTTATCATCTAAATTTTTATCAATATCCACTGTAGTAGTTAAAATATTTAGAATTTGTGGAATGGATGATCTTTCATAAATAGGTTCATGGGATGACTCATCAATAAAGAAGTTGCTAGAGTTAAAATTCAAACATTTGTAATCTACTAAATCTTCAATATTGAAAATAGAATCTATACCAAAATCTATAACATAAATATGACAATTTAGTTTCTTCAAGATTTGAAGCGGATCAGTACTACACGCAAGTAAGATAACATCACCAATATTAAAAGTTTTAAACAATTTTCTAATGTCAATTCGAATCTCGTAGTTGGCGTTATTTTGAGCAATCTTATCCATGACTTTCTTGTGTAAATCGTGATATGATTTCACGTGCACATGTGATGCAAAAGATGATAATGCAGACTCATGGACGACTTCAATTTGACAATCGTTTAGGAGCTGAAAAGCAGTGGAGAACTTAGACTTGATTCTTAACATATGCCACATAGTTCTTCAAAATTAGAGATGAAAATCGATTGGGACTAGATACGGTTGTGGAACTTCTATGATTGTTGACTTGAACCATGATACCTTAACTAGATGAGAGTGGGGTAATGACTTTAATCCATCATTTTCAAATACTTCAAAGAATACGACATCAGTGCAGCTTTTATTGTCCACAATGACTCTACAGTTCTTGTATCCTTTTTGTGACAAGGCGGTGCTAATAATGGACAAGTGACTCGAAGGTATTTGACTAATATCATTGTGCGTAACATCTTAAGAAAGACAACAACAAGTTCCGTAATCACTAGGTGACTTCAGGGGAATCAAGGAACTAGACTTTACGACGTCATCTCCTAGTTCTTCATGGACTTGGTCGTTGGTGAAGTCATCAAGGCATCAGCAGTTGCCCTGCATACTGTCCAATAAAATGTTCCAGACAACAACTTCTTGGACCAGGAATCTCCATCTTCTGACATATCTTTCTGTCGAGAACAATTGCCACCATGATGGGCTCTTCCTAATTTAGCATATGAACACGGCCATTGTGGAGAACAGATCCAGTACTGACATTGCAAACTCTGTCAAGACCTTCCCATCCTTGGCACTCTACCCACTTGCCTCCATTCAATGAGAAGAGACAAAGATTTCTGATCTGCTTCGAATACCCAATGCTGATGACTTTGTAGCGTGGGAAGATTCGAGAATCACATATAAGCGCCATCACACCAGAAAAATTCTGAGGGGTAGGGATACAAGACCATCTCCTTGTGATGGGGTTACAAACAAACTAGTGGTGAGGTTCGGAGGAGAAACCGAAGAGCAATTCGTTGCAGGAAACTAGTATGAATGTTGTAGACTTAGGAAATGGCAAAAAGCTGAGAGTAGCATCGACAACATCATTGCCATGGCAATCATGAATGCTTACATACTGTACATGAGACAGGTCATCATCATTTGTGTGGTAGAAGAGTCCAGAGATTGTTTGAGGTAGCTTCTTGCAAGCCTCGGTGACCAGAGCATTCCATTCTTTAGAGATGCATCGGAGTCGGTAGAGAGTTTTGACAGGCACCGGAGGGAAGATATCCACCAACAGATCGCACATCATACTTTTAGCAGGAGACTCATTTCAGCTTCTTGTTCTTCTTTATAGAGTCTAGGGATTGCATGCTTTCAAGTTTCCCCTGCACACAATACATATGAGAGCTTCCACGGCTCAAAAGGAAGTGGAACACGAACCTTACAAGTTTTTTCGGATAGACTTGCTTCTCAAGAAATCTTGTCCCTCAGAATCTCAGATCCTTGGTCAAGCATCTTTTAAGAATCTCAAAACCTGTTCGATAAAAGATGGAAAAATTATGGGTCAAGAAAAATTTAGGAACCTATATTATCTTCAAACCCCTCCAGGCCCAACTCATCATTCAGAGTCTAGGTCCAACTCAAAAATTAGTGTGTAAAGTTGAAGTGTTCAGATTGTGATCAAACTCCAAAATCATAGATATAAACAACTTGGTACTTTGGGCCATTCATTTTGTACCTGTTGATGCATGAGTAGAACAACTTTCAAAAAATTGACTTTTAGTTTTTAGACCCTTTAAATGATGTAAATTAACTTTAATAAGGTGGATCTCCAATTTGATTGGCCTTTAATTACTAAACTAATCTCCAATTTAATGAAGTGGATCCCCTTTAAATGATATAACATCAGGATGGCAAGGTACCTGTTAAAATATAAATACTTCAACCCTCACTTTAATTTCGGAGTTTTCGTGCAGTGATTGGGACCTTAATATGATATCAGAGCAATCCAGATTCAAATCTCACTCGACAAGCATTTAAAACGGATTTTAAAAAAATATCACTAGCACAAAAAACCCAAGTTTCGGCCCATAAAAGGACACTCAACCTGCGGGGTCGTGCAACCCTCACCTTAATTTCAGAATTTTGGTGCAGTGATCGAGACTCTAATAGTACCCAAGAATGCGTTTGTATACACTGTGTGGCCGCGCGGGCGCAGGGGTGTATGTATAGATGTGTGTGTATTCTTTTGTGTGTCTCTATGTATATTCTTGTGTCTATATGCGAGGCGCGCTCTGATCGGTTGAAAACAGTTGTCGTTAAATCTGCAAATCGAAGCAAATTCACAATTGAATCTAAACTACAAAGGCGAGTAAAATAGTGAGTCTAAGTCGAATCCACAGAGAAATTTGTTGCTAAACTTGATTAAAGACATTTAAAAAGAATAATGAATGAATATTTTTAGTTCTTTTTTGAAATATTTAATTAAACAACTAAGTTAATTCCTAACCAATCTAGGGAAATATTCAAATTTTGAAGAGGTCACAATTTTTAAATGATTCTTGAGCTTAAAATCAATCTAAGTTTTATGGCATAAAATTCTTAATCACGCAGATTACTTCACTCATCTAGGCATACCCTATTTACTCATCATACTCCAAAAGTACTAAAAGACAAAGTATCTCTATGATAATAAAACAATAGATAAAATTGATGCAAAAATTTATTCTCAAGTATAGATGAATAAATCCTAGAGGCATAATCTATCTTGGATAAAGAAAAATAGATCAATAAAAAATCAATGAATAAATTTGTTCATCAAAAATAGAAATTAAGTGAAGCCACTTCACAAAGATATCATCAAAACTCAAGAATATAAATTTAACTGCTCATGTTAAAGAAAATCTTCATCTTTATTAAATATAATCAAGTCGTTATAAAGATGAGAATACAAAAAGAGAGAAAGTTATAGTCTCATGACTCCGTGTGCGGTTTCTTCTCCTCCTCTGCGGTCTTAGCCTCTTCTTCTCAGCAGAAATTCACAGAAATGATCTCAGAAATCAACTCCCCTTGTATGATGGTGAGAGCCCTTTTTACAACATGCAACTAATAAGAATTTACTGAATTTTGAAATTCGGTCAGATTTCATTCTCATCTACTCAATATTTTGAATCTCACAAACTCCTTTATCTCTTCGCTTGTTATTTAGTTTGCGATCTCCAACAACTTTTATCAGTACCCCAGGTAATGTTGAGTCAGTTGATTTCAAATTTCAATTTATTTCTATCTTCTCATCTCTTCAAATCTCAACTTCTTTATCTCCTGTGATTTTCTTTCTCTTTCTGTTATTTGAATTCAGCTAAATTTGATGGTTTGTTTGTGGTTGAGATTTGAAATTGGCTGGGATTTCTTTGCTTGCTGATTGAGAACTTAAAAAACAAACATCATTAAATGAAACCTGCAGAACATAAAATTATCATACTACTACTTTTCTCACACATTGTCTAAAAATCAATGAAAAAGGATATCAAATAATAGGAAATATTAAACTTATCACGCGCGTGCGAGAGAGAGAGAGAGATTAGTGGGTATGAGGATCTGAGGAAAGTTCTTCATGTGACAGTTAAAAAGTCCATTCTCCATTTCTCTCTTGGACGATATATCGACACATTTCATGTAATTCTAAAGCATATATACACCCAAAATCTTATATTTTGTATGCTCTTTTTCTCTAAGGGTGAAAGAAAATGTTTTGTTACTAATAAAGTTAAACTTTCAACTACAAAATGCAATGGAAAATAATATAAAAATTACAAGATCGGTATACTTGCTTTAGGACATGAAGATCAACATAAACGGTGTTGATGTTCCAAGAGTGGACCTTTTAGCCATCACTTAAGGAAATTTCCTCAAATGCCACCAGATACCTATTAATCTCTCTAGCACGCACACCAACACATAATCTATATCAGCCCCTAGCTCTGTGTTGTCATTGCAGCTGCCTGCTTACACTGAAGCCAATGTGTGTCAATAGCAACTGTTAGATTCAAATTTCAATAAACAAGATACAGTTGAACCCCCATACAAGTACAAGGCCTCTTATATGTTTCCTACATGTAAGAAATTCTAAGGATATCTCAGCCCTTAAAATATGAACCTAATAGCACAAATCTTGTTGACGCGGGTTGCCACATGAAGTCACACTGCAAATCAGCTCTCCCCTTTACACACATAAACACATACGCCAAAAAATTATAAAGTTGGTATTTAAAATAGGGTTATTTAGATATGTACCCCCAAATATTTGGTATTGAAATTTACCCCCCAAGTTATTGATATTAGAAATTTACCCTCCAAATCTTCTATATCTTAAAAGTATACCTCCCTTCTAGAATTAAAAGAGAATATTACGGTTTGATTCTATTAACTTACCTAAATTTTTTTTATAAATGACTAAATTGTCCTTATTTAAATGATTAAATACACCATTTCTCTCTCAAATCAAGCACATTAGTATTTCATTCATTTATCATCAAAAGCTCACATCAAATCATGTTCTCATATGCCCTTTAAGAAATTTGAGAAATTTTTCAAAAAACTTTTAGTGTGAGATTCAGAGAAAATTTGGAGGAATTTTAAGTTTTAAGGGGATTATGAGAGAAATAGAGAGGAGAAAAATGAAGTAGAGAAGGAAGAAGAATTTAGTTTTGATAGGATTTGGGTTATGTCATATAGAACAATAAAGAAGAAAAGAGAAGGGCATAATGGGTAAAACACTCTTATTTCATTCAAAATCTAACTGAAAGGGTAAATTATAAAGATCTAAAAGATTTTAGGGGTAAATTACTAATATCAAAATTTTGGGGGTAAATTTTAAATACTAAAGATTTAGGGGGTATATGCATCTAAATAACCCTTTAAAATAATGCCCAAAATACAAATGTCTAGATTTGTTTTATTAATGTTTGAGACTTAACACGAGCTTTCTTTTTCCACTTCTAAACACGTCCGTATTAGCAAACTTTGACATTAGTAATCTTTTAGTAACTACATTATTTTTATTTAATCCCTTCTCAAATGAGAAATAGAGTACTATATAGAAAGAAGATTACAACTATTAAAGTCTCTGTCACTACATCAAAACTCCAAAGTTGTGGTGAGAATTGAGGGTAATATATTTATATTCCAACACGCCCCCGTACTCGAGCACCCTTTTTATGAGCTGAAACTTGGGTTTTTACACAACAATAATTTTGTTTCCAAATCCTCTTTCTAAATTGCGTCTAGGGAAAATTAAGCCTGAATTGTTCTGACACTATATTAAAGTCCCTGTCACTGCACTAAAACTTCAAAGTTGTGGTGATGGTTAAGGATAATATTGGTATTATATTTATATCCCGACAACAACATAACAACCAGGCCATCTCTACTATTGTAATGCAAAATCTTGAGTTCTCATAGCTACCTCAGAGTCCTCTCCTACCTCTTTCTCTACATATCACAACAAACAAACAAAATGTTAAATAGTTACTTTATAATTAATATCATATTTTATATAAAAACTCTCACATTGAATGTTATTATTATGAGAGTTACACTCTTTAATAGCTTTCAGTTATTTTCATGTGACATTTAGTTAAAAGTTATTTAATTAATATTTAATTACTCAATTAATAAAGTCCATTATTTTATTTTTAAGAATATATATTAGTTTTTAAAATCTTAATTTCATCTAAATTTCCCCCATCAATTGTTGTTTTCTTAGGACGTGCATCGCACGTGCTAATAATCAAGTTATTTAAAATTCTTAGGGTCAACTTACATGAATTCTTTTCTTCCATTTCAAATATGTTATGGTCCACCTCAATTAAACCAAAATCTATCATACTTTTCTTAAATCCATTTTTATTTAGGCCTCCCCGAATTCCATTTCCCTGCTAATTATGATCCTATCACTTTTCCTGATCAGCACGCTTATCGACCTCTGTTGCACATGCCAAAACCATTTCAATCGCTTTTCCTCAGTATCTTCAACGGTAGTAACTTCTAATTTACTATGCTTTACTGATTTTTATCCTATCTCTTACGTATTGCTACTCATCCATCTCAACATTTTCATTTTTGCTATACTCATTTTCGTTCGTGTTTCTTAACAGTCTAACATTATGACCCATAAAGAAAAGTTAGTCAAGTTAGTGATATCAAAAGTTAGGCTTTATTTGTTACTAGAAAGTAGCAAAGTCCACTTAAAATAATTCAGAATAATTTCATAAGAAAATCCTTAGCTAAAAGTTGGAGATGTATAAAAAATGATTTGCAACATTATGTATTGTTATACAAGTCCTCCAAGCTTTGACCAGAGACATGGCTTGACAGTATCAAGGGTTAATCAATGTCCAATATAGGAACTGCCCAGAAATTTGACACCAGAACACAGAGATACCAGATACATGCATATGCAAATATGAGTGTGTGTGTGTGTGTCAAATCTTACAAAGGAGAATGCACTTAGCAAAGAGTTAGAATACTTGTATAAAAGTGATGGATAATAAGACTCAGGGTTGTACTTTTAAATTTATAATATTAAAAAATACAAAAGAACGTAGATGAAACTATAGACAATCTTTACTCTTGCAAATATCTAACATATATTAGGCATTTTACTCTTTCCTTTTTTGGTTCTAAAATTATCGAACAATTTATTTCCACCATCTTAAAAAGCTTTTATTGGTATATGGAACATATGGCTCACGTAAAAGTGCAAAATGAAGTGTGATATATACACATCATTTGCCCATTTATATCACATCATTCTCTCGTATATTATATGGTCCCCATTTATCCATCTTAAGGTGTTCTCCCCAAAATTCCTTTGCGGAGTGCTCACGCATTTTAAACATGGATGTGCTATGGGTGTTTTTTTGTGTGTGTATAAATACGTACTAAACAAACAACATCATGAATGAGTCCATGGTTTGATAAAATGGATGTAGATCTTAATTGTCACGGTCGTGGCTTCAAATGTTTATATGAATTGTTGACATTGAAGTAGAGGCGAAATCTTTGTGATATAATGTCTATTTTGTTAGGCCACTGAGCCCTGGCTCATTGGTAAAAGGCTCATTGGTAAAAGGGTGAGAGTGGGTTGTGGAGAGTTCCAGTTCAAGTCCGGCTACGGCCTAATGTTAAAAACAATGTCTATTTGTTAGTGTGTCCTCGGGGTGTCTTGAAGTTCTCTTCAGATTTCAAGTGTTGAGTGGTCAGCACATTAAGAGATTGAATTATCAAGCGTCAAAGAAATGTCACGTCCAACTATGGAAGGCTTTTTGATTAAAATAGGATCTCAAAGAGCACATTTCTTATAACAACATATTTAAAATTTGGATCATTAGTGTACTAAACTTAAGTGAAAAATTGGTAAATTCACCAGCATTGAACTGTCAATAATTACACATGCTGCTTCCATCAACACAAAATCTCCCAACCTTCTATCTCTAACAACCAAACATTTCTACCCACTTGAGGAAATCAGGCAATCATGACATTTATTTTGAATGACACGGATAGAGAATTTGTTGGATGCTACAACCTTTCTAACATTCCAATCTAACAAGCAATAACTGATTATGGATTTATCTTTCACAATGTGTAGTCATACCAAGGCTTTTTCCTCCTGAATTTTTGCAACCATTAGCTAAAATTCTCTCAATCTTTTGGTTTTAACTAGATGAAGATGTCACAAAAAGGGAAAAAGTGAGAAAAGGAAAACAAGGGGGAAAAAAGACAAAACATGAAATTGTATGTGGTGATTTTATATTGTTTCAATTCTCAAACAACTGAATCACCAATGAAACGTTCAAAGTATAAATTCCAAACCAGATTAGGGATCTGTAGGCGGTACCGTGGTTTCTCCCTCTCAAAACTTCCAAACCAGAATAAGCAATCTGTAGGATTATACAATGGTTTCCAATGCTCAAATACTTCAAAACCAGATTGAGATTTCAGTGGGCGGATACTGTTGTTTCCTCTCATAACTTCCAAAACCTATAGGAATCTATTGGCAGGAAATGTGGTTTCTTCCTCTGGCATTTTCCAGGATCAATTAAGCAATTTGTTGGCAGATACACTCCTCGAGATATGTGAATTCTTTTTCTTGAATCTATCCAAACAATACCGTCGAAGAAAGAAACTTCCCAAACAAGATTAAGAAAATCAGTTGGCATATGGTATGGTTTCTGCCTCTCAAATCTTCCAAACCAGCAACATAATGAGAATATGTGTGTCTACTCGGGTGAAGAGTTATATAATGAGAGTGGTTGTGAGTAGCTAATAGCAACCTTCAACTGAGAGAGTAAAGCGGTATAGCTAAATTCCCCATTTCATTTCTAGGGTGTTAAGTGCTAACATCATTCTCACCTAGCATTCTTTTTCAGATATAGTTCCATGCCATCAATGCTTCTACATTCCATAGAGGAAATGGTGATGCAAAGATGGTAGAAGCATGGAAGTAGAGACTGATGTGGTAGTAGAGAAGGAGGTATTACCATCATGGGAATGGCAGAGACAAGTATCAAAGAAGAGTTTTGTGAGGGTAGATGAATGAGACAGCAGCAAATATGACGGGGTCAACTGCTATGGTGACAGTAATCAAACCTAGGCCAATTGTGGCAGCCAATGACCTAGGTGGTGAATGCGGTTGCCAACGAGGAATGTTTTATCATGATGGTTTGGTTATCCCCTTTCTTTGATCACAATCTAAGATGCTAGATGAAACGAGAAGGAAATAATAGAAAAATCTCAGGTGGATGGATTGTCGACTGGCATGTTATCGTGTCTTAGAAGTGCTAGAAAGCTTGCCAATTTGGGATCCTTAGGCATCTTCTGGGCTTCCACTTAATAGATGATCAGAGCTCTTGTACAATCTGCTTACATGAAGAAAGCTTATATATTAACACATTAATGATGCAAGGATGATTTCTATCTGTTGTAAAAGTATTGTATGTTGTTTTATTGTTTGTATCAACATCTTTTTTATTTCTTTTTTAATGGATAAGGTGGAAAACTCCCACCCTTAAGAAAGTTGGCTTATCTTGAGCTGCTAGAACTCTTCCAATGCAAGCAAGTTCTCTAGCAACACTCCAAGTTCATCTTCTATTTTAGGTCTAAGTCACGAATGAGATATGGATTACTCTCTATTCTAATTTTGTGTTTTTGCATTCATTTTCCATTAATGAAGGAAAGGATGTGGAATTCCACCTGTGCCATAAACATAAATGAATGCACCTCAAGTTGCATTTATTTATTTATTCCTTTTTAGTGCACCTTTGTGTCTCTTCCTGATGTAACTCTGCTGTCTTGTTTGCCTATCTACCCAAGCAATTTTTGGCCCACTTGGGTGGTGATATTGTTCCTAACAGATTTAATGTTCCTTCTAAACATTTTTTTCTTCAGCATTCATTCACTAATTTATGAAGTACAACTTTTTGTTTCTGAAAAACTCTCTTTCAGTAAAATTCTTTTATCCTCGGTTCTGTGACATGTCATTCTGTCATTCTATAGATCTAGTCTCCCAATAAACTAGCTAATTTATGGACATCTTTTGAAGACTTTACAATACTCAACTTATTGGCAGGTAAATATAAGCTTCAAGACCTTCCACACACGCGCACGCGCTAAAAGAATTCCTAAAAATGTTTTTAATTTGTAAATATTCATATTGTACTATTAATGGTCACTATAATGCATTATTATTTTTTAAATATGACCCCTTCTAAATAGAAAAAAAATTCTTGATTGTCCCACTACAGTCAATTTCTTCAATGTTTCTTCCTATTAAGACTACATGACCTTTTACATTCGCTAAAACAACTCCTACTTCCTAACAAATTTGAGTACTCTTGCTTTAGAAAATAGATTGAATATGATTAATATGTTCATTAAAGATGAAGAAGCAAAATATTGATATAAACCTCCAAACGACCAAATCCTAAAGAGTTTTCAAAAGAAAGAGAAAAAAAGTGACTGCTATCATTCTAATGATGAAGAATTAGTATAAGACCTCAGATAGAAAATATTTTGCTACTATTAAACACGTTTTTAGGTTTATTATTTTTATAGAAGTATAAGGCCTCAGATAGGAAATGTGTTGTGTGTGACTTAAATTTATAGTCACTTGATTTATGTATGAAACACAGTCATTTAATTTAGTTTCTACGTAGTGTACTTGTAATAAAATCACATTCAATGGTGTGGATTCCAATTTGGATATTCATCAATTATAAGCTTTGAAATCAATATCTACACTAACTGCATACCCTTTATCTAATTTGTTTTGATAAAAGAGAGAATGGAGAAAAATCGTACAGAAGAATTACAATATAAAAAATAAGAAGGGAAAAAGATCCACGTTAAAGTTTAAATAGTTTGTCTTATAATCCCAGCCACATATCACAACTCTGAAGTATTGAAAAACAAGGGAAATACTTTAATACTCTAACAGTTCAGAACCAATGTGAAAGTTAAACATCCAATCTAAATTTGGACGTGCATCAAACTTTGGTTGCAACCTTTTTATGCTTGTCATACAAGTTTACCAAGCTCTGTGTTTTAAGGGCTTGTTTGGCAACAAGAGTTAGCAAGAGTTAGGATTCTAGCTCTTGATAACTCTTCTAAACACTCAAATTTTGTTAGTGTTAGAGAGCACTTATGGTGGGTCATATCAAGGACAAACTTGGATTTTTTTGAAAAAAATACGCACTTTGCCCCTTACTTTTTTGGGGCAAGCGCTTAACTCTTACACTAACTTCAAATTGGTGTAAGAGTTAATGACACTAACCAACAACTCTTCTCTCTTAAAACTCCTAACTCTACTCTCCCAACTCTTCCAACCAAAGAAGGCCAAAATGGAATCATATTCCTAATTTAAAGTGTCTTTGGATAGAACCATATTAGCTAGGAAACTCAAATTAGTTAGGAAAATGAAGAGCGTATAGAATCATATTTCTAACTCTGAAGTGTCACAACACACTATTTTGCACACGGTAATTCCTAATTTCTAAGCTTAAGAGTTGAATCCTATAATGATTACACATGCTCATGCTATCAATTCAATTTTTCAAATTTCTCCATTCTAATATGGCAAAGACAAGTTCATCCTGTTGAATAACAATAGTTACTTTAATTGTCATGATAGGGAATCTAGTAGCTATTATGACACCATCTTACTCTCAAACTTTCTAAGAGGGTAACTAGAACACTATCATCTAGACTAATAACAGGATACACAGTGTGTCAGCAATGTGTAGGCA
Source organism: Agave tequilana (assembly GCA_038442645.1). Classification (NCBI taxonomy): domain Eukaryota; kingdom Viridiplantae; phylum Streptophyta; class Magnoliopsida; order Asparagales; family Asparagaceae; genus Agave; species Agave tequilana. The sequence goes on along the minus strand of JAVJIF010002526.1, from coordinate 71,053 downwards.
GCAATGTGTAGGCAGGTAGCGAGGCTTCTAGTTGAAATCTCTGGAGCAGTCAACTAAAAGTCTGAAAAACTTTCCATTCTGGTACAAAAGCAAAAAAAAAAACACTCTTGTTTAATTTTGACAACAAGGATGCATTTTATCATTAATTAGATACTTTCTGTTGGTCGAATAAACCAAACCCCAATTCAAGAACTTGTTAAAAGTATATTAGGAAGTGTGCTGGCAAATACTCTGGTTTCTTCCTATCGTGTCTTCCAGACTACCTAAACTGATGCATGCACATACCACACTTTCTTCCTCTCACATCTTCCAAAACCACATTGGGCAACCTGTGCTCTGTAGCAGGACAATGCGGTTACTTTGAAATACCAAGAAGGCAGATTTGGCAACTTGTATGAAAATATTGTGATTTCTTCCCCTCGCATCTTCCAAAACCACATTGGGCAATCTGTAGGCGGACAAATATTGTTACTTCCTTTTGAGCTACTACCAAGACAGTTTTGCCAATTTGTATGCAGATGCCGTGGTTTCTTCCTCTCGCATCTTCCAAAACCGCATTAGGCAATCTATAGGCGGACAACGTAGTTACTTCCTTTTGAACCACTACCAAAACAGATTTGGCATTTTGTATGCAGATACTGTGGTTTTTTCTCTCGCATCTTCCAAAACCATATTGGGCAATGTGTAGGTAGGCAATGCGGTTACTTCCTCTTGAGCTTTTCAAAACCAGTTGAGTAATCTGTAGGCGGATACACCATGTGGTTTCCTCTTCTCGAGTCTTCCAAAACAAGATTAGATGGTTTAATGGTAGCTGTGTATCCTTCTTGAATATTTCAAACCATATTACGAAATCTGTAGGCAAAAACTGGTTTCCATTCTTGATTCTTTCAAACCAGGAACTAATGAGAAGAAGTGTGTCTACAATAGTTGGAGCATCTATATAAAGAGAGCGATGGAGTGTGACTGGTAGCACACCTCCAATTGAGGCATATATTATAGGAGCCAAATTCCCCTGTAGTATATTTATACTAAAAGCAGTATGATAATATGGCCTCTTCTTTCTTACAAATAGTTTCATGCCATCAATGCTTGCACATGCAATGCTGGGGAGATCAATTACGAGCAATTAGCCGACCAAGCAACCACTTTAGAGTTTATGATGGCCATGGTGCTGCAAAAGGCACAAAGAAGTGCGATCAGAGAATCCATATGATGGTGGCAGAAGAGGATGCAATGTTACAAGATCGAAAACGGTGGAGTGAGGTACTCAATAAGAGCTCGACAAGGTTGAATGACGAAGTGCCTGCTGCGGATAAGGCAAGGTCCACTAGTATGGAGGCAATAATTGGACCTAGATCGACTGTGGTTGCCAATGACCTAGGTCAGTTACGGTTGCTAACAACAAGGTTTCATTTCTCATGTCAGAATGGTCATTCCTCTTTCCTTGTGACACAATCTAAGATTCTAGATGAGATGAGAAGGAAAGAGTTGATATGGCAAGGATGGCTGGTAGACTGGAAAGGGTATCGTGTCCAAGGAGTGGTTGCCGGTTACCACTTTTAGATTCTTAGGTATCTTCTTGCACTTGACGCAACAGAGAAACAAAAAACCACTTCAATCAATAACCCTAATGGACATAATTAGAATAAGGATACACATTACGGTTGTAGAAGTTTAAGAACAAAGTAGAGAATTGAACATGTAAGTTTGGGCTACAGTTTGAAGAACCTTTTTTTGTCATCTTTCATCATACATGTCATTTGATGGGAACAAATTTAGATGTTAATGCACATGTGGGAATTAACTCTATTAGCTGTATAATTGTTCGATGTGATTTAATATTTTATTTTGGGTGGATGTCTTTTTTTCATCTATTTCTCCTTTTCAGTCAGAAATTTGGATACCTCCTAATTTCTCCCCCGAGGGACGAAAATTCCTCTAATTTGTTGGCAGCATGCCTTGAACTAATGACCACCTCCATAAAATGCAAGCAATTTACCAGATGCAAATTTCTTATTTTATTTGCTCGAAATCATAGATGGCATTTGATTTATTCTCTATTAAACATTTTCTACTTGCATTCTGTGAAGTTCTCATTAACAAAACAAAAAAAGTTGAATTCTTGCTTTTCCCTAAAAGCTAAAAAAATTATCTCCACGAAAGCCTCATGCTGTAGTTAAATTGGCTCAGAAATAACATAGCATCAAGGCAGGGAAAGAACTTTCTTGTTTCTTTTCTGGAAATGCGCTTTTCATCCAAAACAAATACACATATCGATTCTCAAATGTGTTTCACCCCAAACAAACAATGCAATGCTCTTTATGTGACTCAAATGAACTTGTTTTCCTTAACACGCTTCAGATTGTGACTCTGCATTCTGAGTATCCAAACAGCTCTTATATCCTACTTTGCACATTCCGTGCTTGCAATTATTTTGCTAAATCCGATGGAGGTTTACAACCCCCTTTCATATAACTGTAATCTCATTGTTCGCTACATCAACCATAGAACCCACCACTCAATCCAGCATCAATTTATGTGTGTATTCTGTACACCAGCTAGAGGGTGGGCATTTCATCATTTATGCAAAACCTGTTAATCATCTATTTTCCAGTTCAGGCCAAGTGAAGATGCTACCTTGAATCGCGAGAGATGTCTTGTTGTGCTTCTTTATAGGAACATTATGATTAGTTGAAAGTTCAGTTCTAGAGAATTATGACAAGGACTTCATACGAGAAGAAGGTTACGCTAAGAGTATGACAAATAACCATAGGTTTTTCTCACTTGAGAAAAAGGATTACATGATAATTGTGTAAAAATGAGGCACATGTTTTCTTCATGGCAAGAAGCCAGAAAGGTGATCATTGTCAAGTTGAATCTAAGGTTCTTTGTTCCTTTGAAAGTACTTGAAAATAGCTAATAATCGCGAAGGTCATTGAATATCTCTGTTTGATTATTGTGTCTTTTGTATATACGCAATGGAATATTATACATTACAATGTAAGTTATATGATTAAGAATATATGGTGTATTTTGTTTGACAACTTCAAAATTTAACTGATAACGTTACAACCCAGATGTATAACTGACGTGAAACATATATGCTCTAATACTAAATTGATGTGAAACGTGCGTGTGTGAAAATCAATATAATAAACTAACTTAATTACGCTTCAGCGACAAGAATGTCAAGAAACGATCGTTGGTAGGAAAAGTAAAACTAACAATATTGATCTATAGATGACTAAATATGTATGTATATGTATATTAGGTCTATCGCAAATAAAAAAAAAACTAATTGATGCTACTCATGTAATACAGGTAAAAAAATTACGAGTAATAAAGAAGCTAATGCAACTACAGGAAAGGAGAATCACATAACTCATGATTTTAGTGAATAACAATCAATGTAGATAATATCCAAAGATAATGTATTATGAAACTGTAAATAAATAAACTTGGATAAAAGTTGTATCTATTGAGGATCGTGTTCGACCTCAGTATCCTTTTGATGTCTGTAGATGTGCAACTCTGTCTCCACGAGTCCCATGCTTCGAGAATTGCGCAAATAGGACTCCGAACGGCTGAGATATAAACTGAAAATCAAATTGTATGCTTAACGAGTCTGTTTTCGCTGGTGGGTCTGGATCTGTAAGTGGGTCGGGTCCTCCAGTGATGTCGGCTCAGGCAGCACAAGCTGCAGCGGATCGGCTTGTGCTAGCAGGTCAGTTTGATTCTGAAACTAAACTCAAATTGGGCTCCAATCTTCAACAGAGCTCTGTATTTGATTTGAGATGGCGATCGTTTGTTGTCTTCATGCCAGCGATTTGGCAGGGAGGTAGGGCGGCGGTAGCGACCTGGTGAGTGATGACGAAGGAGGTGGGGGCGCAAGGGAGGAGGTCAGTGAGGGAGGTTGAGGCATCGCCGATGGCGAGGATCTGGATCACACATGAGCGTGGGCAGGTCGTCGGTCGATGGGCAACCGCTCGGGCGGCGGTGCTCGAGCGGAGCACAAGGGCAAAGTAGAGTCGGGTTGGAGTGTTGTTGACGGGAGAGAGAGGGTTGGGTGTTGGGTTAGGCAGCAAGGTTGAAAGAGAAGATAAAGAGAAGAAGAATATGAAGGGAAGGTGGGCAGCCGGGGCTAGTGGCGGCGTGGGTCGGCGGGAGCAAGGCAACAATCATGGTTCAAAATCGCAGTCTTGGCTGCCGACTCAGCGGGCACTAAGACAGATCGACCGCGATGATTCGGATCAGTGTCAGATGATACACGCAAAACGCTATATAGAAAGCTCAAGAAATTCTGAAAAAATCATGATAAAGCGTAAAAAAAAATGTATCCATTAAAATTCATGTATCGCATGTCCAAAATAAATTTATTTTGAAGAGGTAATTAGAGAAATATGATGATTTGAGAGTAAATTAAAAATATGAAAATTTTGAGAGATAAATATGAAAAAGCCTAAAAGGAAAAAAAAGAAAAGGATAAAGGAGAGAGAGATCGGTTGCCCTCTCGGCCTCACCCGATCTCTGTCCCTCGCCCGATCTCTCCCTCTTTTCCCTCTCACTCAGCCTCTCCATCTCAATCACTCTCCCCTCCCTCAGCCTTTCCCCTCAATCACTCTCCCCTCCCTCAGCCTCTGCCCCTCTCACTCACCCTATCTCCATCTCTCCTCTGTCTCTCCCCCTCTCTCGACTAGAGAGAGAGAGAGAGAGAGAGAGAGATCGGGCTTAGAAGAAAAGAGAGGGAGAGAGACAGAGGAGAGAGAGCGTAGACGATGGAGGCAGGCGGCGACGATGGGCGGGAGGCAAGACCTAGTTCAGGTATATCTGCGTTTTTTTATCCCAACTTGGCTAAAACTCAGCATCGAATCGACCGAGTCACTCCGAGTCGGACCGCGACTTTGAGAATTGGCCGAGTTGACTTTGAGAATTGGCCGAGTCGATCGATTCTGAGCTAGCTCCTTCGAACCGGAACTCGAACTCATCTCGGCACCCTCCGAGTCGGATACGACTCGACCGAGTTGTATTCGATTCGGCCGAGTCTTCGAACACAGCAGTGGGGTTGCAGAGAAAGAAAGAGGAAGCTAGGGTTTGATGAGAGAGAGGAAGATAAGAGGGGAAGATGAACAATGCTATTTCGTATTTTATGAGATTTTTCAATTTTTCAATTTTCTGATTTTTCTAGGGTTTTGAAGGTGGTTGAAAAAGAAGAAAAGGATAAGATAACAAATTAGGGTTTCACACTCCTAATTAAGACTAGCTAGGTTTTATACTCATAAACTAGGATTCCCAAGGTTTCACACTCTTAAGAGGATTTAGAGAGATTCATCTCTCACACAAATTTGAGAAAATTTCATAATGATTTAAAATACTAGTACATGAGGACTTTTGTAGGCATTACAAGTCTTTCTAAATTACATTCGAGATGGTACTAAAAAAAAGGGAAATTGTCTTTCAATCCCTGTGAAAAGATGTTCATGTGAAAAATCCCTGAAGTTTAAAACCATGTGAATAAGCCCCTTGATCAAGTTTTAAAATGAAAAAGCCCTAGTCCCCCCCCCAAAAAAAATGTTGATTAGATGCCTTATCTGAGTTGATTTAAGCGGCCCGCATGACAGGCATTTAATGCTTGTCACGCGCTAGTTGTTATGCCGGCTTGGAGACTTTTTTTGTCCACTCTTTTTTAATTTCTGTCTATCTCATGGTGGATAAATTTTTGGAAAAATCGTCTTTGAGTCCCTTTTAGTTGTTGGGAAAATTCTCTCTGGGGACACTTTTTTATTTAATTTTTCTTTCTTTGTTGCCTCCTTTGATGTTGCCTCTTTCTTTAATTTAAATTTTTTATTTTATTTTTTGGGAATTTGGTGTTTGTATCTTTTAGGGGATATAAATGTAATTATTGATGTGGTGATTAGGTGTTTGTATATTATAAAATAGACAAAAAATTGACCAAGGTAGACAAAAGCTAGAAAGTTGGAAAGAAATTTATAAAATTAGACAGCAATTGACGAAGGTGGACAAAAAAAGGCGAAAGTTGGACAAAACTATAAAAAAGTAGACAGAATTTGAGTAAGGTAGACAGAAAAGGAGAGAAAATTGGGTGTGATCTCCATGTTTTATATTTAATTTTCAATTTTTTATTTATAATAATCTCCCTGTTTTATTTTAATCTCTCTGGAGCCTTTAAATCTCTCCATGACTAAACATATTCAATTTTGCTGTTTAATTTGTCAAGTGAGACACATCGTGACAAAGTTGAACAAAATTTATAAAAGAAGACAAATTTTGACAAAGATAGACAGAAATAGAGAAAATTTAACAGAAATTTATAAAAGTAGACAAAAATTAACAAAGATGGACAGAAAGAGAGAAAGATGAACAGAAATATATAAAAGGTAGATGACTAAGGCAAACAAAAAAGAGAAAAAAGCGAGATCTCCACCCCCTGCCACCCTCGAGGCCGCTGAAGGCTGCCTCCATTCTTAACAAATTGTTGAGAAGGTAGATAAAATCATTCACAAGGTTAGCCAAGATACCAGAGTAAGTGAACATAATATTTTGAAAACGTGGACATAATATTAAAAAAGTCATATTAAAGAAATGAGATATAACGTTAAAGAAAGTGGACGTAATATTAAAGAAAATTAGAATAGGTGGACATAATATTAAATAAAGTGGACATAATTTTGAAGAAAGTGGACAAAATATATGAGAAGGTGACAAAAGTTTAGAGAACGTAGACAGAATATTAGAGGTGTACAAAATTTATAAGTTAAAAATAAATAAATAAATAAATATTTATATGTTATGAATAAAGTGGACATAATTTTGGAGAAAGTGGACAGAATATATGAGAAGATGGACAGAAGTTTAGAAAACGTAGACAGAATATTAAAGGTACAAGATTTATAAGTTAAAAATAAATAAATATATATTTATACGTTATGAATAATTTTCTAATTATAAATAAATTTCTAAACAACAAATCTCTGAGATTTTTTTTTAATGCACATTGAGCATCATTTGAGGGTGGACAGAAAAAATTAGAGAAGGGTAGACAGAAATATAGCATCTATAAACATCGATGCAAAAAATATCTCTGCAAAATAATTATCAATTTAAAAAAATTATCTACCTTGAGGTGGACAGAATTTAGAAAAGAGTGCAAAAAGCCTCCACACCGACCCACGCGACTAGCATGTGATAAGCATTAAATGTCCATCATGCGAGCTGCTCAAATCAACTCAGACAGGGTATCTAATTAAGTATAGAACTTTTGGTGGGGACAAGGGCTTTTTCACTTTAAATCTTGGTCGAGGTGTTTTTTGGCATGGTTTTAAACTTCAAAAAAAATTCACATGTCCATCTTTTCACAGGGATCGAAAGACAATTTTCCTAAAAAAGAAAACTAAAAGAAACTAAAAATACATTAAAAGAAAAAAATTACATAATAATACTCAAAACTACCCAATCCAAAAATAGAGGTGGCGTGTCTTCGTCTTCGTTTTCATTGACGCACGCCATGTCTTCGTCTTGATGTCCATATCAACAAGTTTTATTATCAAGTAACAATTTTCAGATCTTCCTAAACATATCTCTTCTCTTTTTTTTTTTTTGAAAAAAAAGGGAAGTCAGGAGTTCCTTGCAAGAAATAAATCCTATTCTCCTCATTGGTTACACTTTCCTTACTAGTTTACGAAGCAACTCTTGATTTTAAACAAATTTCTCTTACAGAGTTCACTTATCAATTTCTGGAACTACAAGTTTTAAGTTTCTACAATGTCTCGGCTTTTGCCTAAAGATTCGGTATTTTAGTTTTTTTATGCATGTCATGGTCTATGTCTATGACACTATGCACCCTTCCAGCCAAACCAATTTAAAGGTCTTTTTTGGACCTTCATAGAATTTCACTTTTTAGTGGTTTTTATTCAAAGAAAACAGAAAACTTATTTATAGTTCACATAAGTTTCATAACCATCCAAGAATAATAACCACACATGAATGATTATCAAGCTTAACAAATTGTTGTAAGTATATGAATGAATGATTTTATTTTATCCTGTGTTTTCAAATTTTGGGAAGGAATATTTGTATCTTCAAAATTGGACATGGGTGCTTGTTGATTCAGTGTGCATCTAGTCCACATGATAAATACATCACCATATTTCATTCAGTGCCTGTTTATTTCGCCGCAAAACGACAAGTCGTAAGTCGTAAAACTTCTTTTTCATTTTTCGTTGTTTGTTTCGCTGAAAAATAACTTGCAAAATGTAACTCTCATTTCCTACTTGCAGTTGCTACAATTAAATTTGTAGTCATGTAAATCTCACTTTCACACCCACATTTTCCCACTTACAGTTGCTACAGTTAATTTTGTGGTCATGTAAATCCCACTTGTAATACACTTGTAGTTCAAAGCAGTTACTTGATAATCAATATATAATTTAATATTATTAAATATTTAATATTTTTAATATTTTTAATAGTGTGCAATTTCTTATTTAATTATTTAATTATTTTATATTTTTAATCTTTAGTTTTTTATTATTTTAATATTGTTTTAATATTTAATATTTTACTATTTTAATTTACTACTTTTATTTAATATTGTTATCTAATACTTTATTATTTTTATAAATATTTATACCATTTTTTATATTTTATTTAGAGTTAATATTTTATTAATATAACAATATTAAAATTACTATATTTAATTATTTTTTTAATATAAATAATTACTTTAATAATATTATAATATACTTTATTATTATATTAATATTTTATTATGTTAATAGTGTAATAAGAATTCATTATAATAATATTATAATAATAGCTTATTATTAAACTTATAATTATATTTTACTTTGTTAATTTTATATTTTATAATATTACAATAATATTATAATAAAATTTAATATTATAATAATTTTATGTATGTTATAATATTATAATATTATAACTATATTTTATTATTTTTCTTAAGATTTTTTAATATTTATGTTTTATTAGTATTCTTAAAATTTTATTAATGTTCTTTAGATTTTCTTAAAATTTTATATTATTTATTTAGTTAATATTTTAGTAATATTTTACTAATTATACTAATATTTTATTAATATTATTGTTATAAATAAAATATTAAGATTATTAATATTTTATCTCAAATTTATTAGTACAATTTATTTACAATATTAGATTTAATTTATTAGTATTTATAATATTTAAATCACTGCTACAGTTAATTTTGTGGTCAACTTTTCCACTTACACTTTTACATTCCCAATCAAACATTGTAAAACACAATATACTTTCCATTTACGCTTTCACTTTATCAATCAAACACCGTAAAACACAATATATTTTCCCTACTACAGTTCACTTTTTCCATTCTCATTTTACGACTTACGACTTGCGGCGTTTTACGGCGAAACAAACAGGCCCTCAGTCATACCATGTCACATATTATGTTCAAGACTGTAAACTGAAAAGACAATAATTACCATCTGTCATCTTTACTGAAAGGTAATATTAATTACCATCTATTCTCAACTTTATAAATGCCAACAATTTACAAACTGCATTGTCACGCCAAGTGCAAAGAAAAACTAATAACATATGAGTATTGTTACCCAGAAGAGATCTGGAGCTCACATGCTTGACAAAAGAAATAGAAGCCTTTGGCCTCCCTCCCTCCAGTTGTCTGCATTCCTGCTTAGCAAAAAGATAAAAGGAAAAAAAATAAGACAAGTGTCAAAGGTCAATACAGTAAGCACGATGTGGAGACCTAGAAACCTTGTACAGTGTAAAGACTTTAGCTTGTACAACTGTGTGATTGAGGCACTCGTGTTTAGTACATGAGCACAACTGTACGGCTGTCGTAACACATTTTAATTCTACAATTTTTTCAATGCTGAGAACATGAAGCATAGATATAATTTTGAACCCAAATCAAGAAATTCATTCACCTAAGACGTGTCTTCATCCGTTACAGGAGTTGAAATATGATTTAAGAGAAGTGAGAACCATAGGACCATAAATAATCAAGAAAATTTTCTCTAATACATCTGAAGCACCAATCAGATTTGACTCTCTATTTCCTCTCAAGATTATCTTTTAAATTTATATGATCTGCAGATTCTGCACTCAGTTAGCACCCTCCTCAAGACCCCACCTTCTATTAATCTAATCTATGATCCTATTTTTGAAAACAACCAGAAATCAGCCATAACATGCTTTCCAGAAGCAGTTGCAAGTGTAGATGAATATCATGGTTAGTAAAATGAATATGCATCACAACATCAGTTTTTTTATAAATTCATGGGAGATTCACTCATTTGAAATGTGCAAGAATCACAGATGGCCTAAAAGGCAATGAAATTATCAGATATTTGCAACCGAAAGCAGCACTGTTCCTATATTCATTCTGATAATTGAAGATTTTAGAATTAAGGTTAGAGAAAAGGTCTGTATTACATTATCATCTAATATGGAGTCAATGAATGCGTATTCTCGAGAAAATGATATATCTCAACTCAAAACCAAAAACAGAAGGAAAAAAGGTAATAAATATGTCCATATCATAATCATCGAAAATGAAATAAAGATATTATTTAGGTTCTCTATCATAATCATTATTGAAGTAATCTTTATCTGCCTAAAAAGTGCATTACATAATTGGCATAAAAACAAAGTGCATTCCATGAATAGTTCATTATAACTAAAATATCATATAATTCAGTAGCTAGAATTTGGATTCCTATAGCATCTCATATAACTTCGAGCTTAAAAAATTCATCTTTTCCTGATCATTAAAAACAAGACTCGTCCTTGGGCTATTACCCTCAATCACAAACTCACTCCCCAAACATCAAATTATTAAAAGAGCCAAACTAAAACCCTAGCCTAAGCATCATAATTTCTTGATTGTTTCGATTTGATCAAACAATTTTGCAGATTCTCACTTTCAATTATTGTCCTCAATGAAAATGAAAACAGCTTTCATCAGCAAGAAGTTACCTTTACCAAAGATCCACGTAAACGCTCTTCGTTCTCTTCTGCTCCCGTTCAATCCAGTCTCCGTCGATCAAAAAGGGAGACCAAACTTTCTTTCCTTATAGAAATTTTGCAGAAAACCCCCGGCTAAATACGCTCATCTAAAAGTGAACCCAGTGGGCCTACAATTATCGGGCCCAAATGTCAGTGGGCGGGTGCCTTTAAATGAAACGTGCAGGCTGCACCAAAGTTTAAAAAAAATTACCAGCAAGTCCAAATTGAGGTCGAAACAATTTCTATATTTCAATTTCGAAGGGGGATTTCGTCGAACAGGTAGCAGAGAGAAGAGAAATGGCGAGGTTCTCTGTGGGAGACGAAGAGGAAGAAGAAGAGATGGTAGTTAGATGGAAGAGGAGGAGGAAGAATCGAGGAATCGAAGATGAGAATGGAAGCAAAGTGCAGAAATTCGAAGAAAATCAAGAAGAATTTGAAGGAGAACTGAGTGAGGAGGAGGAGAATGAAGAAGAAGAGAAAATGGTGAAGAATCTTCTGGAATTGAGAAAAATGAGGCAATTTCTGTCACAATTGATCCTGATGTTCTCGAATGCTCCATTTGCTGCGAGCCCTTTCGGCCCCTTTGCATCAGGTTCAAATGCCCAACCCGAATTTTGTGTCTTTTTATGTGAAATTGATTACGGATTTGGGTGTACCTGAATTTTAGTAACTTGACAACTATGACTTTTGGTTGATTGTGAAAACTAGGATTTGCTTGAAAATTGCTCACTAGGGTTCTTGATGTTAAGTGCATACCCTATTATTTCTTTAGACAGTTAATATTTTGCTTACTTTTGATAATTTTGACTTATTTTTAAAGTATATGTGCCTTATTGTTATAAATTAACAGTTTCTATCTTACTAAATGATACTTCATTTATGAATATTAGTTAGAGTAAGTGGAGTTGGTATGGTGGAACTTGCAGTATATGACTCATCTGGAAACGATTCTCAATGATTTGCACATATTTTGAAGAAACACTTTTGATAAAAGGATGGCTTTTTGGTTGTGGATGTGAGAATGTCGGGAAGAATCATTGATAAGAATGGAAGAAGTTAGAAGGTTGACTGCATGTATAGGATGATTATATGGGGCTTAATTTAGAAGGATGTTTACTATATCTTGTTTCGGCTGTTTAAGAATGAGTCAGCTTCCTACACTAACAGATTACATAAATTGAAGGGCAGTTTTTTTGAATAAATTCAGTTTTTAAAAATAATTTCAAAAATCAACTTCCCCACAAATATTTCTAAAAAATGACCTCTAACATGTAGGGGTGCCATCGGATCGGATACGGATCGGATATTACCTCTACCATATCCATATCCGCACCCAACCTTCGGATACGGATACGGATATTGGCGGATGTGAAAAAATGATATCCGTATCTGCCAAAATCGGATATCAGATATAAATCGGATATTAGCGGATCGGATGCGGATACTAATCGGATATGTTAAAAATGGATATGGTTAAAGATAAATTAAACAGAAATACTTATATTACTTTTTATCTCATCTACTACAATATTAAATGTGATACATACTATGATATTATTGTGTACATATCAATACATTCATCGTATTCATTGTCATTTGACTCTATAACAATAGATTACACGTCCTCCGGTGCTAAATGCCGATTCGGATGACATGATTGATGTCGAAATACTCAAAATATCATGTGGCGCTCTTGCAAGAATTGAATACTTTTCACTATTACTTTTTCATCAACTCAAAATATCAAAATTTAATATCTTATTCCATTGAAGAATAGTCTTCTCCATACCGATATCATTATGAAGCACGCAACATTCAGATATCGGATCGGATACGAATAAGATATTACTTTTATCATATCCGTATCCGCACCTACCTTTCGGATACGGATACAGATACAAATATTGACGGATGTGAAAAAATGATATCTGTATCCGGATTGGAGGCGGATTCGGATGCGGATATCCGCGGATAATCCGTATCCGGTGGCACCCCTACTAACATTCCATGTAGGCGTCATGTCGGCGGTTGGTCGTTTCGCCCCATCAGCGTGGCGTCTTATGCTGGTGGGCGGTTGCATTTTTTGATCCGGGGTTGACAGTCACGGATGAAGTATTCATTCTTTTAGCTTTTTCTCTTTGTCCGGGGTTGGACAAAGAAATTAAACAGTCTTCTTCACTTCTTCCTCCTCCTCCCCAATTCGAAGAAATTAAACAGTTTTCACTTCTTCCTCCTCCTCCCAATTTGATTGTGATTCCAATTTCAATCCCCAAATCCCAGCCTCCACCGTTGACCTCCTCTCCTCCAATTAAAATTTTCAATTGCCCTCTCATCTTCTCATCAAACCAAGCACCAAAATCATCCAATTTCATTTCCTCTCACAATTCATCTCAAAGAATTGACAAGCAGGTAGAGATCTAGATGGCGAGTTCATCATCAGCGAGCAGGACCTCTTGGATTGTGGCTGCAAGCGTTGGAGCATTGGTAGCACTTAAAGATCAAGCAGGGCTCTGCACATGGAACTATGTCTTGATCAACAGTATGCAGTGTTTTAAATATCCCCGATATAACCCCGATATTGCGCTGATATTGCGTTTACGGCACCTAGCCGCAATGATTTGGCACATCCAAACCGATATAGCGATTTTCACCCAAAATCGCCGATAATCGGCATGGACCCGATTTATCGGCCGCAATTTTGCCGATTTTGGACCCGATATAGCGTTTTACACTCATTTCTAGGTTAAGTATTTGGGTAATTTGAGCGATGTGTGCAATGTGGCATTTGTAAAGATTCTACACTTGGATAGTGATTATACATTTATAAGCTTAATGCAAGTTATCAAGTTAAGTTTATGTTAAACATATAAGTATGATGTTTTATGTAGCTTTATATAATTTATGAATATATTGTCTTATTGAGATGCAATTTAAGACAAGATATGTATATTTACAGTCCGATTTTGACATCCGATTTTTGAAAATGTCCCCAATATGTCCCCGATATATCCCCATCCCCGATAAATTTTCCCGGCCGATGTAGCCGCTGTGGCCGCCATTTAGAACACTAACAGTATGCAAAGAGCAACAAAGTGGGTTCAAAGAGAATAGCTTCTGCTGCCGCTGCTAATTCCATTGAGTAAGAAGAGAGAAGAGTACTCAAGAGAAAGCTAGGCAATTTGAGGAGTCAACGAGAAAAGTCATGTATTTGAGCTATTGTTGAATTAAAATTTAGATTTATGAGAAAGATCAAAGGAGTCAAATTATGAAATGGGTTTCCTTTGATATCTTTGTGGCAGGTGAGGTTACTGGCGGAGTAAGGGGATTGGATGGTGGGGTAGGAGGGGATGGGGTTGGAGGTGAGGTTGCCGGGGGTGAGGAGAGGCTGGTCAGAGTAAGAGAGAAAGATGGTGGGATAATGAAGATGAAGATATTGTGATGGTTGGCAACTGTAGCATGTAGAGTGACAAATTCAAGGTCATTTTCACTAAGTTTACTTTGTCCGGGGTTGGCAACCCCGGACCAAGAATGTAGCTAAAAGAAATTTAATTTCTTTGTCTGGGGTTGCCAACCCCGGACCAAGAAAAAAAGCAAAAATAAATACTTCATTCGGGGTTGCTGCCAGCAGAGGCCGCCACGCTGGCGGGGCACCCACCATCAATGTGGCATGCCAGACGTCGGTTTTTGGAAATATATTTGGGGGAGGTTGGTTTTTGGAATTATTTTTAAAAACTGCATTTATTCAAAAAATTGCCCTAAATTGAAATTAATAAAAAATCTTTGCAATTAAGAAAGATCTTGTGATAGATCTCTGTACCATTCAAACTAGACTTTGATATCTCGTGGAAGAACTTCTCTTGACATAGTTTTCTCACCACAGCTGTGGTACCAAATGATTTAGAGCTTTTATTTTTTTTTTTAAAGGTAATACAGATAAGAGTTCACAGCTGGTTGGAATTCTTGGTTAATTCTTATGCTGTCATTCTCAACCTTAAGTTATGCTCCATCCTTGCCCCCATTTCAATGGGAAGGCCTGGATGGCAATGGTGAATATTTGACATACCTCCACCAAATGTCTGTTTACAAAACTATGTTTGACAGAGTATTATCGGCTAGTCTTTTATGAGACATATCTGGTCTAGAATTCACTTGGTTGTGGTTTGGAGAAGTAAAATGTACAAACTAGCAATTCATTTGAATATCCACAGAAGCAATGCTCCAGTCGTCAAGAAAATCCATCAGCAAAGCAACCTGCATTCACAATTAGGTAATAAAGAAAGCACGTAGCAGAAAAGAATGAGCTCTGAGTAGGTTTGCGTTATAGTAAGAATGATATAACAGGACTCCAAACTTCTTGGGGCTCACTTTCCGCATTATAGGAGAACACACGTATTGAATCGTAGGAAGATGGTTTGTCAACTTAACCATTGAATTGCTTACTTTTTATAAGTGTGCTTCATTCACTATAAGGCGAATTTGCACAAAGCTAGCAATGCATCAACGGATACGAAATAATTAGCTCCATTCTACTTTTAATGTATAGTTGGAAAGCTTAGAGTTTAGACATAGGTGGGTAATGAATTGGACTTACTTTCTAGTTGAGGAATGCAAGGGCATTATATCCAACTTAACCCTGTTTACTTTACAGTTTTGGCTGCTGGATTTGTGCAGCTCTGCTGGACTGTTGTTGTATCGACTGGTTGGGTTCGTTTTCCTGGTTGATTTATATGCATGATGCACCTCAGTGGACATAGCTTTAGTCTCAATGAAATTATTGCAACTAGACTGAATTGGGGAATAGCTTTCAGAGGCAGTAGTTGAACATAAAAGCTCAATTTAGACCATTTATATACATGAGCAAAATTGTGGGTTTATTTCTGGAGTTTGATTTTTCAACTTGGTTTCCAGTTACCACCTTTTGTCCGGGTTTATAGCCGTTCTTTCCTAAATCAGAAAATGAATGCTTCAGTATCTGTCTTTCTAGACAAGTAATCAGTGCAATTGGCCATATAACCATGATTGTTTGAGGATGTTATTTATACCGCCTTTGGCTATTGTAATGTTCCTTCATTGATAGTGTTAAAATGGGTGAATAAGACAATGTTATTTCTGGATAAAGCAAGTAGATGCAACAATTTAAGTCACAAGGGTGAATAAGTTGTTTACCTTGTGTTGGGGCTCTATTATTTGCTAAGCAAAGCCAAACTTGTGCCAGGGACTGGAATTGCATAGAAGGCTTGAATGCAATGTAGTCTGAACGTAGATATGCTTATGCTCGATAACATAATAACAAAGAATGATGTGTAAAGATATAATAAGTGATCTTCTCATAGAGCTTCAGTTGTTAAAATCTAATCTAAATGTTTGAGATGGCTCACACAAGAAAATAACTATCTTCAGATAGAAGATAAAATCAAATACAAAGGATTTGGAAGTATTTCCAATTGTTCACAGCAAGTTTGTGAGACATGATCTAATCCGGCCTGGCAGATTGAAACTGCTTGAAAAGGTGTGGCTCAATCAAGCTTCACTATGACGAGTAGTCGCCTGTCACTGTTTGATTGCATCTTCTACACAAAATTCTCATCTTCTAATCTTCTAATGTTCCCCTCCTTAATGTTGGATGTCAAGTAGTAAGCGCACAGAAATATGCTTCAGCAGCATATTCCAACACAAGGTGATAAGCATATTTTCCTTGAGTTGCTACATTTATTGCTTTCTAAACATCATTCACGTGAAGTTCCATCCTTTAGACATTCATTTCATTCCTGGTGCATAATCAATCCTTCATTCAAAGCCTGCATTGACCTCAATATATAACCTTTTTGTTCTAACAGTGTCAGAATGGGCATGTAGCATGCTCTGTCTGTTGCCCCAAGCTTCCTCAAGACAAATGCCCCACCTGCTCTCAGTCAATTAATTTCACCCGATGCCGGGCCCTTGAAAAGGTCATTGAATCGATCAAATCCTCTTGTTGTTATTCAAGATATGGCTGCAATAAAACTTTCCCCTATATTGAGATATCGTCTCATCAGGAGACATGCACTTATGCCCTTGCTTCTGCCCCATGCCAAACTGCACTTTCTGCGGATTCCCCGGGCAGGTTTCAACTCATTTTGGCACTCACCATGGCAGTTCAGCCGTTGATTTCCAGTATGACAAACAGTTTAAAGTTGTTTTAAAGCAAAAACAACCATTTGTTGTACTTCATGAGCAGCATGGTCTTCTTTTCCTCCTCCTTAATGAAAAGTTTATAGACAGGGGAAATGCTTTATCTGTGGCCTGCATTCACCCGAGTTCTGTGGAGTGTGGTTTCGTGTACGAGCTAACAGCCACTGGTACAGAAAGCTCACTCCGTTTGAAGGCATCCGCTACAAATGTTAGGAAGTGGGTAGGAGTTTATCCAAGCAAGATTATCCTTTTGGTGCCGAGAATTTCTGCTCTTCTTCTGGTGAAATCGTCCTGAATGTTAGCATTCAGAAGAAAAGGATGAGATCTTCTCTCTGTTGATCACAGTGTCATCTCTTCAACTCTATCTGTTGTGACTTTGTAGTGCTTGCCTTTGGAAAGTAGGATAGTTCGTGTGTTGATGAACAGCCTGAACTTCTGTCTTTATTCCACTGTAAATATGTAGCAACTGTTGTATTGTATCTATCCAACAAGCTAGGAGTTTGTATGTATTGTATGTACGTTCTGACAAGTTGCTGGAAGCAATCTGTACCAAAACTATTTGTTCGCATCATCATCTGTTTATTAGCATCCATGCTTTTGTTCTCCAGTTGTATGTTATTTTCCAGTATGTTGGGTATGTGTTGCCAATAATGTATGAAAAAGTGTCATTAAACAATGCAAAGCAACCTGCAAAATACTACAATTTTCCTTTTTGATGAGATTGCAGGAAAAGAAAACATCTTGAAAAGACAAATGCAAAAGGGATTCAACAATGCTAAGCATCATACTAATGTTCATCACAGTTAAACACAGCTAATGTTCTTGAAAAACAAGGAACATTTGTTCTGTAGCTTGTTGCAGAACTGAGAGCAGATTATGTGTCCATTTGTGCACTGTAAGCACACAAGTTGTTTTTGCTTCCATAAAACTGAAACAAATAGAGAGATCAGGCAATCTCAAGGGCTCGAAGCAAGCCGGACAATCAAGGACTGCAGGCTCCATTCCAACTGTGATGCCCTTGCTCGCTGTCACGCTCAGCACATCCGACGATGGGTTCGACGATGGATTCGAGGACCAGGCAATGGATGCTGCAGATGGAGAGGGTGCAGGTTGGGCATTTGCTTTGTAGCTTTGGTGCAGCACTGAGATCACATCATGTGTCCATTTCTGCACTACAAAATTCACATTTTGAAAATTTAAGTCAGACAAGTCTGATAGAATTAGAAAAAGGGTATATTGTAGAGACCCTTTATGTTTTCATGGTTTTGTAAAAAAAAAAAACCTTTGGTAAATAAGCAAAATCCAGTAAAAGCAAAAATATCCATGTAATGTATTGCAATTTTATCAATCTAGTCTGAGATATTGGACAAGGGTTTCTCATCATAACTTAACAAGTACAATTATTTTTTTAAATACTTGTATGTCTCAAAATAAAATTATAGAATCCTTTATTAAATAGTCAAACATAATTGAATAACTTTTAATTTGAATAGTATAATAAATGTAGCATGGAAAAAATTAAAAGCTATTAAAGAATTAGACTCATATAACAGTAATATTCAAAGAGAGAGAGAGAGTAACATATAGTTTGAAATTAAATTGTAAAGTAACTTTTAATTTTTATTTGCTAAAATATACAGAGAGTTATACGATTGGACCGTGAGACAACTGTTAGAACTCTTACATTAATAGTAGAGATGCTGGTATTTTTTTTTGTTGTAGAGTTACTAGAGTAGATAATGAGGAAAAATTTCTCTAATTTGCAATAAACTCTATTTAAAATAAATATTATTTTGAGTAGCTCAGAAAAAGATAAAAGCAAATAATTGATTGAGGAACATTAATTGTCATTCTGAACCTTCTAATTAAAAAATGACTTTTCCCCCCCTAATCATTCTGGTTAAAAAATTGACCCCACCTCTTTTCCGAGAGAAGGGTCCAAAACATGGACGGTACATATCCTTCTTCTCTAGTTAAATAGTAAAAATATAACTTGAAAATATGAAGGAAAAATGTCTAGACGAGATAAGGTTATTGTTCATAGAAATAGACAAAATCTTAATTCAATTAATTGGGGGTGTTTTCATTAAATTCTAAACTAAGAAAAATCTCTTCATTAAATGGTTAATGAATGGTAAATCCCATCATCTATTTTGCTATATATCTTTTACAAATCAAAAATTGAAGTGAAGTCTACAATTTTCTAAAAAAAAATTCAATTTTATTTCCGGACTTCAACTGTACAAACTGCTAGTAGGTATCTAACTCCGAGCCCAAGCTTCTCAATGATGATGAAATGGTGTTCTCCTCCATTTTGAAAAGAAAGGAAAATCTCTCCGCCCCGCTAAAGTTACTACATTCTAAGAATTGACGATGACACCGACGAAAGACTACCCATTCAAGCTCTAATTGAAGATGATATCACCCGGAGGAGATCGAGGGGGCGTTTTGGTGGCAATTTGCGACCATAACGTTATCGATCTCTACTGTTTTTTGTTTTTCTTATTTTCTTTTCTTTTGTTGTCCGTTGGGCTCTCTTAGCCACAAAAAAAATAATTCTCAATATGCATATTCTCAATATGCTCCATCATGGCTCACTTCTTGTATCTAAATTCAACAGTCAAGACACTCAAAATACTAGTAGCTTGGCTCACTGATAACCCCCTTCCGTCTCAAGAGGGAGGTTCCAAGTTCAATTCTCGCATATATCGAACGGAGGATTTAATAATTAGTGATGAGCGTGTGTACATATTTGAGGGTGACCTTCCAGCTTCTTTCGCAAAAACAATATCTGAGGTCGCAAGTGAGTGCAATTCAAGGAGATAACTAACAAGCAAATATATTTCATAGCACTGGTTAGCATATGATCTGTACA
Source organism: Agave tequilana (assembly GCA_038442645.1). Classification (NCBI taxonomy): domain Eukaryota; kingdom Viridiplantae; phylum Streptophyta; class Magnoliopsida; order Asparagales; family Asparagaceae; genus Agave; species Agave tequilana. The sequence goes on along the minus strand of JAVJIF010002526.1, from coordinate 50,961 downwards.
TACACTACTAAACTTCAGAACACCAACAAACATTTACGGTAATTCACAGCAAAACCAAAACCAAAACAAGCCCCAGAGAGAAGAACCACAAAATATCCCCATCATTCCACTGCAACTGGCTTGATCTTTCGAACTTTAACATCGACTTTCATGACGCCCCGCAGCCCTATTTGCTTGCTGGGCACAAACAGGAAATGCTTGTCAGGATAAAACTCCATCCCATTTGGTCATATCAATAGGCAAACCTTTCAGATGCAGAGTGTTTCCTCGGCCAACCAGCACCTTGAGCTCGTACTCGAGGTCCCAAACATCAGAGCTGGGCCTGATGCAAGCTAAAGAGAGACAATTCCCTGAAGCCATGTTGCGGCTGTTGAGCAAAAGAAACAGACGGCCGTCCTTCCCATTAATAACATGAAACGGTTGGGCTTGCGGTAGATAGATAGTAGTGAAACTGCCGTAGGGCTGCAAGTACCACAATTCTGAGCTGTGTTTTGAACTGAAGTGAGTAGAGAGCTTTGTCATTGGGCCCCTGAAAGTGCAGTTCGACATGGGACAGTAGCATGGAGCATGTTGGCATGTTCGTTCATGAGCATCTCTCTCGGCATAGGCAAAGATCTCTTCACAGCCGAATTTGGAGTTGCGACATGAGATTTTGACGGATTTGAGTATGGATTCAAGGGCAATATTTCGAATGTAGCCGATTGGATAATAGCAGGTTTTGCATATTTTCTTCAGCTTGATACAGCACTGAGAGCATGCCACATGGCCATTTGGACACTGTAATAGAGCACAAAATATTTATCTATTTTTTTCTCTTTTCCATAGATTTTCAGGCATTTACAATGCACATTAAAGAAAATTTATACCAAACAAGGAATAGTATAATCTTCTGTCTAGAAATAAAATATGCAAAATTGTTGCAGTGTATTTTGACATTACCAAAAGTACGAATTTTGATTAACATTCCCGCAGAACTACCTCATACCTTGCTAACTTCAGCTTTCCAGCCGAGACAGAGCTAGGTGTGGGCCCACGAGGGCAAGTCTCAGCCTGAAATTATCGAAGCACCCCGAATATAATGTCTTCCTAGCTCATTATACATAATAGTTCGTGAGAAAAGAATGTATAATTAGCTCACTATTTCTATATGTACATGTTTGTTTGTAACTACTTCTGTTAGGTCAATAATATTATGAACCACTTTTTCAGTGTTAGGATAAGTGAAATCTAAGTAACTTGTTTTATTTTAATTATAATAATCGGTGATATAATGATATCCATTCAACGATCTATAATTATATTGTTTTCCTTATATCAATTCCGTATTTGTATCTAGTTTTGCTGGATAAAGTATGAGTTATCTAATCAAGTTATATTGGTATCTGTATGTACATGTATTCATGATCGGCAAGCAAATATGTTGCGCGCGAGGCAACAACCAATGAGAAATTCACAAAAAAGATGCAGCGGAGAAGTACCGACACAATAAGAACAGAGAAACAATAAAAAAACTTCCAAGGGAGATTTTCAGTGGGATACAATTCATGAGGGCTCTATCCGATATTTATAGCCAGAGAGTCCGAGGGATTTAGGAAACCCTGATTGGATTCGATTTCAAAACAGAAAAGGAATCTGGACCCTAAAGGAGAACAAAACGTGTCTGTCGGTCGATCGGTCGGTCGACCGACCCTTGTCCTCGGTCGACCGGCCCGGTTGACCAGGATCAACCGAGAGTTGGCTCATGCCAGTCAGTCGACCGCTCCGGTCGGCCGTTCCTTTGCCACGGTAGACCGGGCCATACCTGTAATATCCCTAGTCAGAAATACTGTATTTTATTTTTCTAAAATATTTAATTTAATTTACTGATTAATTTTATTATTATTATTAATTAATTGATTTATGACTTATTGCATTATAAATAAATAAATTATTTTGGAATGGTAAATGGTAATTTGGCTTTATATATCATTACCATTATTTCATATCTATATTAATTACTTATTACTATTATTCTGGTTATTAATTGCTATTATTATTTTATTAGGTTATTATTTCTTATTGATATTATTAGAGATATTATTATGGTTATTGTTATTGTTAATTAATATTATTACTATTTTATTATGTTTATTAATTATTATTATGATTATTAGTGTTACAATTATTATTATTGATATATATATATATATATATATATATATATATATATATTTTGTTGTTATTATTATGGTTATGGCTAATTACTTTTATTAATATTTTGCTTAATTATTTTTGGTGTCATTATTGATTATTAATATTATTATAGTTTGTATTTATTTATTATTATTTATAGGTATTCTTACTATTCTATTCATGTTATTTCCTGATTCTATCTTTATCGTGTCCAGTTGTCATCTTTTTTCTTTTATTCATCTGCTATCATTGTGTTAGATATTTATGTTATATTGCAGTGATATTGATTTATCGTAGTAAATTTTATGACTTGTTCAGGTTACTTTAAGCTTAGCGTGTATGCGTGAGGTACTTTTCTCGCGTATATACATCGCCGACCTTCGTCGCGACTCTGTTTCCGCGTATTTTAGAAAGCGGGGCGTGACAGTGTTTTCTTAGTATCAGAATCAGGTTCGACATAAAACGGACTTGATTCTTACCAATAACTTGAACGCGCTATAATTACACTGCAATATACATATAGGATTCACACAATGATGTTGAGTTCACTTGGAATTGACTGTCCTCCCTTTGAAAATCCATCTCTTTGATCTTCCAATCTCTCTGATTACATCTCTTCTTTTAGAGTAATCTTGGTTCCATCTTGATTTCATCCTTCTTTTCTATTCTATTTCTTCTGATTCTATCTCTTGAGATTGGTTACTCCTTACTGAAGTCGGCAGTAGAAATCAGAGTAGCGCAGCGGAAGCATGGTTGATTTATGATGTGCAGAGAAACGACGTGAAGCTTATTTGTTTTCTCTTTTGATTTTTGAATTCTTTTACCATTCCCTGCCCTATTGAATTTCAGGGACGAAATTTTTATAAGGTGGGTAGAATGTAATATCCCAAGTCAGAAATACTGTATTTTATTTTTCTAAAATATTTAATTTAATTTACTAATTAATATTATTATTATTATTATTTATTTATTATTATTTATAGATATTCTTGCTATTCTATTCATGTTATTTCCTGATTCTATCTTTATCGCGTCCAGTTGTCATCTTCTTTCCTTTATTCATTTGTTATTATTGTGTTAATATTTATGTCATATTGCAGTGATATTGATTTATCGTAGTAGATTTTATGACTTGTTCAGGCTACTTTAGACTTAGCGTGTATGCGTGGAGTATTTTCCTCACATATATATATGTCGCCCACCTTCGTCGCAACTCCGTTTCTGCGTATTTTGAAAAGCGGGGCGTGATAATACTTGTGCACGTCGTAAACACCGGTTGACTGGTGTAACACCCAGGTTATTAAAATCCCGATTAATATTTAATTCTTGATTAAAGAGATTATACAGATTTTTCAGTGGTTGTGATTTAATTAAATCCGTATGATTATAGATTTTTGTAAAATTTTTGTGGGAAAAATTAGAAGTGAAATGATGTTAGGTAGTTATGAATACATGTATATTGATAACTGTGTATGTGTAAATAGATGTGGCGGATATGTATGTGTATAATAATATTTCATAAAAAATAATAATAATAAATAATAATACATCAAACAAGTGGAAATTAAAGGTTTTTTTAGTTCTTTAGATCAATGGTGGAGATAAGATCTTGAATTGGAGAAGTAAAGTGGAGGGTGAAGATTTTATTGAAATTGAGAATGGGTGATGTGGCTAGTATGTAGGACTTTAGAAGTAATTTATAATAAAAAAATTAAATAAATTAAATAAAATAAATGAGATTAGATGAGACTCTCATCTCTACATCTCTCTTTTCCTCTTATGATGGAATCGACAGCCCCCCCCCCCCAATCTAATTGCTTCTCCCAATTTATTTCTTCCTCTATCCTAATTTTTCTCTCCCTCTCTCTTAGTTCCTCTTCCCCCATAGCTCACTCTCCTCCTAGATCTGCGGGCGCGCGCAGTGGGCGGCACGTGCGCGCGGTGGGAGGCGAACGGAGACGGGCGGCGACGCGTGGAGGCTGCCGCCGGCGGCCTGAAAGAAGGGGAAATAACCCCTTTCTCCTATATGCTCACACACCCTCTCTCTCTCCCTCTCTTGCCCTGGCATCTGCAACAAAATAGGGATGCGGTGACTTCAAAGAGGAGGAATTTAAAGGTGAGGGAGTCTCCTTTCAATCCCATTTTTCTTTAAATTCCTTTCTATTAAAAATCTCTTAAATTCAATCAACTTGTTCTCTGAATTTTTGTGAATAATTGAGTGATGGAATGTGTACTTGGAGATGTAGTGGGTAAATTCCTCATGATCCTTAAGTTTTGATAGAAAGATTTAATTTTGATGTGTATAATAATCAATTATGGGGATTTTTCGACTGGGTATCTCCATAGTTATGGTTAATTGAAAATCTCAATATTGGTTGGTTCAGATGATTTTTAGCAAGGAAAATTTAATAACTAAGAGAATGTAAACATAAATCAAAATTGAGACAGTTCGTCTCATTTCAGATTTAGATTCTTTAAATTTGAACTTTGATCCATATATAAATCTTGATAAATTGATGATATTGATCTTGATTGTGTGAGTAAGAATTTTTGGTTTGATTTTAAAGTATAATCTCCTTGAAATTCTAATTTCTAAATCCTTAGAAATATTGTTAAAAGAAGCGGAATAAAATTTGGTACAGTAAGTTAATAATTAGATCAATGAACTGGAATTAAACTGAAAACATTTTGATGTTTTTATCTAATAGATACATGCAATTTCAGTAGGTCGTTGGACTTTACCCACAGGATAATTTTTATTATGTTCTTGGGTTTTATAGACTGTGAAAAGAAAATTTTAGAGAATGTCATATTTTATGGGAGCTGTAAAGTATAGTGACATTTGAGGGAACTAGAGCACTATGATATACTCTAGTTCGCGAAAAGATATGAATTGTCGAACTTAAATCCAATTTGGTGAATTAGTGTCAACTTGCACTTGTTGAAGGTATCATGTATCTTGTTTCTATTCCAACTATATATCATATATAAAGTGATAACGAACTCAGATCAAGACTCTTATATAGTTGGACTGAGGTCTTCACACTGCTCTGGATATTCTAATTTTTATAGACTGCTTGGTTCTCATTTCATTTAGCCAAGCTGTCAAAGTTATAAATTTAAATGTTTACTTCATAAGAAACTATCATAATTACGTTAGTGGAACCTTGGCTTTTTAGACGTCAGCTTATCTAGTTTAAGTTGCTTTTAGAATCCTCAATGACTTTTTCCATCACAATTCAGTGGGCAAGTCTTCTCGATTTAGTAATTTGTATGCTTTAGCTGCATGAAAATCTTATAAGGATCAGAAATGACTACATTAGTTAATCGGTGGTACTAAAAATATAGTTTTAAAGTGTGATAATTAGATGCATTTCCCCTCAATGTAGTGATTCACAATTTTGGGTCTGATGGACATTTATCTGAGACCAAGTCCAAGCGAAAAAAATAAAAATAAAAATAATAAAATAATAAAAAAATGGACAGAGGGATCAAGTTTGACAGAAACTTTCAACATCTTCATGTCTCGTTATATTCTCAGAAGAGATATTCCGAGTGTCTTCAGATTTATGAAAGGATCAAAGAGATTGGTCTTCGTCGTGATATTGTGACTTATAAGATGATATTGCAAGTATTATGTGAGGAAGAGGTGGTTCAAGGTGTGGAAATGTTATTCAATACCTAATAGTGTCATATGCAAGTGTCGATGAGCAATGTTTACCTCTCATCATAAAGATGTACGTTAACAAAGGGTTGCTTTATAAGGCGAGTATATTCTTGAAAAGTATTGTTTTAGAGGCAAAATCTTTCCAAGGATTATGCTACAACTATGTCATTTTACCTAACACACCTCAACAAGAAAGATGGGATGATATGGGAAGAGTAAGAACTTGATGGTCATTAAAAAGATTGTTGAAAGATTCAGGATGTAGTTGAAGATAAAGGAAACAAATTTGAGATTTGTATATGAGAAATGTGTATTTTTATGTTATGAATTATAAAGACTTGGACTTAGTTTTGTGATTAAGATTTTTCTGGTAGTATGTCGTCACTATAGATAATATAAGCGATGTGTGATTTTGACACAAAATTCTTAACAACTTTCTACCAAATAGGGTGTCTTGTATGAAGAATTTCACTAAAAGTTTTAAATAGTGGTGTCTACTCTAGATAGCAGACTGTCCTTATCTGGCTCATAAAAATATAAAGGTACGAATAAATTCGTGTGCAGTTTAGTGCCAAATTGAGATCTGTACTTTACTATACACATGATAATTTCTTAGAGATTCCGACACCGAGTTAAAAGTGAAAGATTTGTTACTGTTAAGAGGGTTAGCATTCCTGCTTTCAGTTTAAATAAGATATTATCTATGTTCTCATTGTAAAGAAAGGTATAGACTGTTCAAGTCATTAACTTTTCTAAGTTCACCTGAAATTGTTTAAAAGTTATTTGACATAAAAGGTGATGTTAGTAGATGCCCCAATAACATCGTCATAGTCAACTGAGAATTTAATGAGAATGATTTTTTTTTTGTAGAAGAATTATGTTTACCTAATATAAATAGTTGGATAGATCATGAATGTATCCGAGATTCACGAATAGGAATTAGGTCTTAATGATAAGCAATGGTAACCAAATATAAGCCGTAATTATATTTTACATTGGACGATATGGATGACGATTGAATTTGTGTATCAGTGAGTGCATTAGAACTTTGATTTAATCAAATCTGAAAAGCGAGTAGAAATAAACTTGGGCTTGGATACAATTAATGGACCAATAATAAGAACCGATATACGTTGACTGTGTATACATAAGCTAAATGTGAAACTTGATTATTGGCTAATAACTTGGGATGAGAACTAAACTAGTAAATCATATACTCTTAATCAAAAGTAATGATTTTGATGGAATGAAAATATATGTTATTACTTAAGTGCTGACTTATTGGAGCACTTATAATTAATAAGTATGTTAAGAGTCTGAACTTGGGAATTGTGTGAATATGATTCTGTATGACATTTTGTGTCATATATATATATATATATATATATATATATATATATATATATATATATATATATATATATATATATATATATATATATATATAATATTCACACATATACTTGTAACTTATGTATACATTCATGTATAGTGAACTATATATATATCTCCTCGATAATAATTTACCAAGTGGGGAAGCAAGCCATATATATTTATTTGGCATTCATATCATTGATATATTGGCTGTGATTTGCGTGTAAGTATAAATATATTTTTTTATATTCTTGCTCGTTGGAGGAAGGGGCCGGGCAGGAGCTGGTAGGAGGGGGAAGACGGTGTTATTGTTTCATATATTTATATATATGGAGGAAGGGGTCGGGCGGGAGCTGGTAGGAGGGGAAGACGGTGTTATTGTTTTATACATTTATATATATAGAGGAAGGGGCCGAGCGGGAGCCGGTAGGAGGGAGAAGATGGTGTTATTGTTTTATATATTTATATATATGGAGGAAGGGGCCGGCGGGAGCCGGTAGGAGGGGAAAGACGGAGAATTTCATACTTATGTGTGAATTATATATGCATATGAATAATATAAAATGTGTATCTCATTGAGTATGACATGTGCATGTTGTGAAGCATGAGGTGTTATTGTGATATGTGAAATGTGATATGATTTTATGATATGTATGTATGTTTTGTGATGCACGTGTTATCTGGACGAATAAATTACGTTTATAATTTAGTTTTTGTGATTTGCCTATCACCATGAAGGGAATACATGTTACGAACGTAATACATGTTGTGCATACATGAGATGAATTCAGTAATAAGCTAAATAACTAAAAGATCCTATTATAGGTAGAAGGAAAGCTTAAGAAAGTTTTCGAGAATCAACGACCAAGAATCAGACCATTTCAAAGATTATGGATACTATTATCTTGATTGATATTATCAAGAGATATTGTCGATTTCATGTTTCTCTTGTTCATTCATATCTGCCCTATTACTTAAAAAAATCATGCTTATTGTTGATTTTGTTCACTATTTCTTGATTTTCTAACTCTCCTCACTGAGCTGTCGAGCTCACTCTCTCCCAGTTCTATGTTTTCAGGTCGCGTCATGGCGGAGGATTCGCTTCAAGTTTAGGCGTTGAGAAATTTGTTAACAATGATTGTATTGAGAATACTTTAAAGTTCTTGTTGAATATGTTCATAACCCTATTTCATGTATATTTGTAACATGTGTTAGTCCTGTGAGATGGATCGGTATGGAGCTAAGCGTTAATGGTGATGAGTTAGAAATATATAGTTAGTTCTGTGTTACTGTGGATGCCGAGAGGGGTATTCTTGAGCATATATTTCTTTTGTTTTCACATAAATAGGTGATGTCAAGCCGAAATTGCTATTTGGAGAATAAGTTGACCATTGTGAGCCGAAACACTATCGTGATTGCATGGGTGATTATTAACTTTGATTTATATGTTTGGATTGAGGATAAGTAGGCTGTTATTAGCCGAAATTATTGTGAGTTGAAATGAATATTTGGGCATATCAGTATTTACAAAGGAGGTGTTGCCGAAATTTTTAAGAATTTGGAGATGATTATGATAATCGACCGATTTAAAAGAATGTTTATATTAATTGAAGATCGAAGAAATTTGGGACCATTTCAGTTGGTATCAGAGCGCAAGATATAGAATAAGGATTAGACTTATAATAGTCGTTGTAGAAAGAGGATTGGATTGCTAAGTTAATTGCTATGATTGATATGCATGATTGTATTCTCTATGTATGTGAATATGTTATTTGATATGGTTGGTTTAAGGGGGTAGGGATTCTTACGTGTGTGATTAATCTCGAAGCGCTTGATATTTGGTCACTGTCTTATGTTCGGATTATGGTACCCACATGCCATAATTCGTATGTGCTCTGCTGGGGGTGTGGGCCCTCAGTATGGGTTGCCAATGGTATGGGACACTGGTTAAGGAAATAACTAAAATATCATACGAGTCATGATTAAGTCAGACTGTAATAACGTAGTATAGAGTTTGATTAAGAATAAGAAATTCTGATGGTAAAGAATTGAAGAAGATACAACATTTGATAAAGAGAAACGTTATGATATGGAGAAACGTGAAGGTTCTATACCCCTTTCAACTTTAGATACGCCAAGTTCCGAGGACGAAACTTTTGTAAGCGGGGTAGAACTGTAACACCCAGGTTATTAAAATCCCGATTAATATTTAATTCTTGATTAAAGAGATTACACAGATTTTTCAGTGGTTGTGATTTAATTAAATCTGTATGATTATAGATTTTTGTAAAATTTTTGTGGGAAAAATTAGAAGTGAAATGATGTTAGGTAGTTATGAATACATGTATATTGATAACTGTGTGTAAATAGATGTGGCGGATATGTATATGTGTATAATAGTATTTCATAAAAAAATAATAATAATAAATAATAATACATCAAACAAGTGGAAAATAAAGGTTTTTTTTAGTTCTTTAGATCAATGGTGGAGATAAGATCTTGGAATTGGAGAAGTGAAGTGGAGGGTGAAGATTTTATTGAAATTGAGAATGGGTGATGTGGCTAGTATGTAGGACTTTAGAAGTAATATAATAAAAAAATTAAATAAAATAAATAAAATAAATGAGATGAGATGAGACTCTCATCTCTACATCTCTCTTTTCCTCTTATGATGGAATCGACAGCCCTCTCCCCCCAAATCTAATTGCTTCTCCCAATTTATTTCTTCCTCTCTCCCAATTTTTCTCTCCCTCTCTCTTAGTTCCTCTTCCCCCCATAGCTCACTCTCCTCCTAGATCTGGGGGCGCGCGCAGTGGGCGGCACGTGCGCGCGGCGGGCGGCGCACGAAGACGAGCGGCGACGCGTGGAGGCCGCCGGCGGGGGAAATAACCCTTTTCTCATTTATGCTCACACACCCTCTCTCTCCCTCTCTTGCCCTGGCATCTGCAATAAAATAGGGATGCGGTGACTTCAAAGAGGAGGAATTTAAAGGTGAGGGAGTCTCCTTTCAATCCCATTTTTCTTTAAATTCCTTTCTATGAAAAATCTCTTAAATTCAATCAACTTGTTCTCTGAATTTTTGTGAATAATTGAGCCATGGAATGTGTACTTGGAGATGTAGTGGGTAAATTCCTCATGATCCTTAAGTTTTGATAGAAAGATTTAATTTTGATGTGTATAATAATCAATTATGGGGATTTTTCGACTGGGTATCTCCATAGTTATGGTTAATTGAAAATCTCAATATTGGTTGGTTCAGATGATTTTTAGCAAGGAAAATTTAATAACTAAGAGAATGTAAACATAAATCAAAGTTGAGAGAGTTCGTCTCATTTCAGATTTAGATTCTTTAAATTTGAACTTTGATCCATATATAAATCTTGATAAATTGATGATATTGATCTTGATTGTGTGAGTAAGAATTTTTGGTTTGATTTTAAAGTATAATCTCCTTGAAATTCTAATTTCTAAATCCTTAGAAATATTGTTGAAAAGAAGCGGAATAAAATTTGGTACAGTAAGTTAATAATTAGATCAATGAACTGGAATTAAACTGAAAACATTTTGATGTTTTTATCTAATAGATACATGCAATTTCAGTAGGTCGTTGGACTTTACCCACAGGATAATTTTTATTATATTCTTGGGTTTTATAGACTGTGAAAAGAAAATTTTAGAGAATGCCATATTTTATGGGAGCTGTAAAGTATAGTGACATTTGAGGGAACTAGAGCACTATGATATACTCCAGTTCCCGAAAAGATATGAATTGTCGAACTTAAATCCAATTTGGTGAATTAGTATCAACTTGCACTTGTTGAAGGTATCATGTATCTTGTTTCTAATCCAACTATATACCATATATAAAGTGATAACGAACTCAGATCAAGACTCTTATATAGTTGGACTGAGGTCTTCACACTGCTCTGGATATTCTAATTTTTGTAGACTGCTTGGTTCTCATTTCATTTAGCCAAGCTGTCAAAGTTATAAATTTAAATGTTTACTTCAGAAGAAACTATCATAATTACGTTAGTGGAACCTTGGCTTTTTAGACGTCAGCTTATCTAGTTTAAGTTGCTTTTAGAATCCTCAATGACTTTTTCCATCACAATTCAGTGGGTAAGTCTTCTCGATTTAGTAATTTGTATGGTTTAGCTGCATGGAAATCTTATAAGGATCAGAAATGACTACATTAGTTAATCGGTGGTACTAAAAATATAGTTTTAAAGTGTGATAATTAGATGCATTTCCCCTCAATGTAGTGATTCACAATTTTGGGTCTGATGGACATTTATCTGAGACCAAGTCCCAGCTAAAAAAATAAAAATAAAAATAATAAAAATAATAAAAAAATGGACAGAGGGATCAAGTTTGACAGAAACTTTCAACATCTTCACGTCTCTTTATGTTCTCAGAAGAGATATTCTGAGTGTCTTCAGATTTATGAAAGGATCAAAGAGATTGGTCTTCGTCGTGATATTGTGACTTATAAGATGATATTGCAAGTATTATGTGAGGAAGAGGTGGTTCAAGGTGTGAAAATGTTATTCAATACCTAATAGTGTCATATGCAAGTGTCGATGAGCAATGTTTACCTCTCATCATAAAGATGTACGTTAACAAGGGTTGCTTTATAAGGCGAGTATATTCTTGAAAAGTATTGTTTTCATGGTTCACAGTCGCGGTCTCGGCCGCCAACTCGGCGGGCACTGAGACGGTTCGGTCTCGGTGACTCGGATTGGTATCGGGCGATACGCGCAAAACGCTACATAGAAAGCTAAAAAATTCTGAAAAAATCACGATAAATCTTAAAAAATATAGACATCCACATTCATGTATCACATGTCCAAAATATGTCACCTAACACACTAAACATAAAGCGAAAGTATAAATACACGCGTCGTCGGTAGAAGCATATCAAAATAAATGCACAATATAGTAAATTGAACAAACTACATTCATAAATACATGCTAATGTAGTTATTTCCATATTGAATTGCGATGAGGCACAAATTATCATCAAATGCCGAATCGACCGAGTCAATTCTGATTCTCGGCCTAGTCAGTCTCCTCTGAGTTGAGTCGACCGACTCGTGACTCGGACTCGTCTCGGAGTGGGCCGAGACGGATACGACTCGGCCGACTCGTCTCCGACTCGGCCGAGTCTTTGAACCATGATTGTTTTAGAGGCAAAATCTTTCCAAGGATTATGCTACAACTATGTCATTTTACCTAACACACCTCAACAAGAAAGATGGGATGATATGGGAAGAGTAAGAACTTGATGGTCATTAAAAAGATTGTTGAAAGATTCAGGATGTAGTTGAAGATAAAGGAAACAAATTTGAGATTTGTATATGAGAAATGTGTATTTTTATGTTATGAATTATAAAGACTTGGACTTAGTTTTGTGATTAAGATTTTTCTGGTAGTATGTCGTCACTATAGATAATATAAGCGATGTGTGGTTTTGACACAAAATTCTTAACAACTTTCTACCAAAATAGGGTGTCTTGTATGAAGAATTTCACTAAAAGTTTTAAATAGTGGTGTCTACTCTAGATAGCAGACTGTTCTTATCTGGCTCATAAAATATAAAGGTACGAATAAATTCGTGTGCAGTTTAGTGCCAAATTGAGATCTGTACTTTACTATACACATGATAATTTCTTAGAGATTCCGACACCGAGTTAAAAGTGAAAGATTTGTTACTGTTAAGAGGGTTGGCATTCCTGCTTTCAGTTTAAATAAGATATTATCTATGTTCTCATTGTAAAGAAAGGTATAGACTGTTCAAGTCATTAACTTTTCTAAGTTCACCTGAAATTGTTTAAAAGTTATTTGACATAAAAGGTGATGTTAGTAGATGCCCCAATAACATCGTCATAGTCAACTGAGAATTTAATGAGAATGATTTTTTTTTTTGTAGAAGAATTATGTTTACCTAATATAAATAGTTGGATAGATCATGAATGTATCCGAGATTCACGAATAGGAATTAGGTCTTAATGATAAGCAATGGTAACCAAATATCAGCCGTAATTATATTTTACATTGGACGATATGGATGACGATTGAATTTGTGTATCAGTGAGTGCATTAGAACTTTGATTTAACCAAATCTGAAAAGCGAGTAGAAATGAACTTGGGCTTGGATACAATTAATGGACCAATAATAAGAACCGATATACGTTGACTGTGTATACATAAGCTAAATGTGAAACTTGATTATTGGCTAATAACTTGGGATGAGAACTAAACTAGTAAATCATATACTCTTAAATCACAAGTAATGATTTTGATGGAATGAAAATATATGTTATTACTTAAGTGCTGACTTATTGGAGCACTTATAATTAATAAGTATGTTAAGAGTCTGAACTTGGGAATTGTGTGAATATGATTCTGTATGACATTTTGTGTCATATATATATATATATATATATATATATATATATATATATATATATATATATATATATTATATATATATATATATAATATTCACACATATACTTGTAACTTATGTATACATTCATGTATAGTGAACTATATATATATATATATCTCCTCGATAATAATTTACCAAGTGGGGAAGCAAGCCACATATATTTATTTGGCATTCATATCATTGATATATTGGCTGTGATTTGCGTGTAAGTATAAATATATTTTTTTATATTCTTGCTCGTTGGAGGAAGGGGCCGGCAGGAGCTGGTAGGAGGGGGAAGACGGTGTTATTGTTTCATATATTTATATATATGGAGGAATGGGTCGGGCGGGAGCCGGTAGGAGGGGAAGACGGTGTTATTGTTTTATACATTTATATATATAGAGGAAGGGGCCGAGCGGGAGCCGGTAGGAGGGAGAAGATGGTGTTATTATTTTATATATTTATATATATGGAGGAAGGGGCCGGGCGGGAGCCGGTAGGAGGGGAAAGACGGAGAATTTCATACTTATGTGTGAATTATATATGCATATGAATAATATAAAATGTGTATCTCATTGAGTATGACATGTGCATGTTGTGAAGCATGAGGTGTTATTGTGATATGTGAAATGTGATATGATTTTATGATATGTATGTATGTTTTGTGATGCACGTGTTATCTGGACGAATAAATTACGTTTATAATTTAGTTTTTGTGATTTGCCTATCACCATGAAGGGAATACATGTTACGAACGTAATACATGTTGTGCATACATGAGATGAATTCAGTAATAAGCTAAATAACTAAAAGATCCTATTATAGGTAGAAGGAAAGCTTAAGAAAGTTTTCGAGAATCAACGACCAAGAATCAGACCATTTCAAAGATTATGGATACTATTATCTTGATTGATATTATCAAGAGATATTGTCGATTTCATGTTTCTCTTGTTCATTCATATCTGCCCTATTACTTAAAAAAAATCATGCTTATTGTTGATTTTGTTCACTATTTCTTGATTTTCTAACTCTCCTCACTGAGCTGTCGAGCTCACTCTCTCCCAGTTCTATGTTTTCAGGTCGCGTCATGGCGGAGGATTCGCTTCAAGTTTAGGCGTTGAGAAATTTGTTAACAATGATTGTATTGAGAATACTTTAAAGTTCTTGTTGAATATGTTCATAACCCTATTTCATGTATATTTGTAACATGTGTTAGTCCTGTGAGATGGATCGGTATGGAGCTAAGCGTTAATGGTGATGAGTTAGAAATATATAGTTAGTTCTGTGTTACTGTGGATGCCGAGAGGGGTATTCTTGAGCATATATTTCTTTTGTTTTCACATAAATAGGTGATGTCAAGCCGAAATTGCTATTTGGAGAATAAGTTGACCATTGTGAGCCGAAACACTATCGTGATTGCATGGGTGATTATTAACTTTGATTTATATGTTTGGATTGAGGATAAGTAGGCTGTTATTAGCTGAAATTATTGTGAGTTGAAATGTATATTTGGGCATATCAGTATTTACAAAGGAGGTGTTGCCGAAATTTTTAAGAATTTGGAGATGATTATGATAATCGACCGATTTAAAAGAATGTTTATATTAATTGAAGATCGAAGAAATTTGGGACCATTTCAGTTGGTATCAGAGCGCAAGATATAGAATAAGGATTAGACTTATAATAGTCGTTGTAGAAAGAGGATTGGATTGCTAAGTTAATTGCTATGATTGATATGCATGATTGTATTCTCTATGTATGTGAATATGTTATTTGATATGGTTGGTTTAAGGGGGTAGGGATTCTTACGTGTGTGATTAATCTCGAAGCGCTTGATATTTGGTCACTGTCTTATGTTCGGATTATGGTACCCACATGTCATAATTCGTATGTGCTCTGCTGGAGGTGTGGGCCCTCAGTATGGGTTGCCAATGGTATGGGACACTGGTTAAGGAAATAACTAAAATATCATACGAGTCATGATTAAGTCAGACTGTAATAACGTAGTATAGAGTTTGATTAAGAAATAAGAAATTCTGATGGTAAAGAATTGAAGAAGATACAACATTTGACAAAGAGAAACGTTATGATATGGAGAAACGTGAAGGTTCTATACCCCTTTCAACTTTAGATACGCCAAGTTCCGAGGACGAAACTTTTGTAAGCGGGGTAGAACTGTAACACCCAGGTTATTAAAATCCCGATTAATATTTAATTCTTGATTAAAGAGATTATACAGATTTTTCAGTGGTTGTGATTTAATTAAATCTGTATGATTATAGATTTTTGTAAAATTTTTGTGGGAAAAATTAGAAGTGAAATGATGTTAGGTAGTTACGAATACATGTATATTGATAACTGTGTGTAAATAGATGTGGCGGATATGTATATGTGTATAATAGTATTTCATAAAAAAATAATAATAATAATAATACATCAAACAAGTGGAAAATAAAGGTTTTTTTAGTTCTTTAGATCAATGGTGGAGATAAGATCTTGGAATTGGAGAAGTGAAGTGGAGGGTGAAGATTTTATTGAAATTGAGAATGGGTGATGTGGCTAGTATGTAGGACTTTAGAAGTAATATAATAAAAAAATTAAATAAATTAAATAAAATAAATGAGATGAGATGAGACTCTCATCTCTACATCTCTCTTTTCCTCTTATGATGGAATCGACAGCCCTCTCCCCCCCCCAAATCTAATTGCTTCTCCCAATTTATTTCTTCCTCTCTCCCAGTTTTTCTCTCCCTCTCCCTTAGTTCCTCTTCCCCCCATAGCTCACTCTCCTCCTAGATCTGGGGGCGCGCGTAGTGGGCGGCACGTGCGCGCGGCGGGCGGCGCACGAAGACGGGCGGCGACGCGTGGAGGCCGCCGGCGGGGGAAATAACCCTTTTCTCCTTTATGCTCACACACCCTCTCTCTCTCCCTCTCTTACCCTGGCATCTGCAATAAAATAGGGATGCGGTGACTTCAAAGAGGAGGAATTTAAAGGTGAGGGAGTCTCCTTTCAATCCCATTTTTCTTTAAATTCCTTTCTATGAAAAATCTCTTAAATTCAATCAACTTGTTCTCTGAATTTTTGTGATTAATTGAGCCATGGAATGTGTACTTGGAGATGTAGTGGGTAAATTCCTCATGATCCTTAAGTTTTGATAGAAAAATTTAATTTTGATGTGTATAATAATCAATTATGGGGATTTTTCGACTGGGTATCTCCATAGTTATGGTTAATTGAAAATCTCAATATTGGCTGGTTCAGATGATTTTTAGCAAGGAAAATTTAATAACTAAGAGAATGTAAACATAAATCAAAGTTGAGAGAGTTCGTCTCATTTCAGATTTAGATTCTTTAAATTTGAACTTTGATCCATATATAAATCTTGATAAATTGATGATATTGATCTTGATTGTGTGAGTAAGAATTTTTGGTTTGATTTTAAAGTATAATCTCCTTGAAATTCTAATTTCTAAATCCTTAGAAATATTGTTGAAAAGAAGCGGAATAAAATTTGGTACAGTAAGTTAATAATTAGATCAATGAACTGGAATTAAACTGAAAACATTTTGATGTTTTTATCTAATAGATACCTGCAATTTCAGTAGGTCGTTGGACTTTACCCACAGGATAATTTTTATTATATTCTTGGGTTTTATAGACTGTGAAAAGAAAATTTTAGAGAATGCCATATTTTATGGGAGCTGTAAAGTATAGTGACATTTGAGGGAACTAGAGCACTATGATATACTCCAGTTCCCGAAAAGATATGAATTGTCGAACTTAAATCCAATTTGGTGAATTAGTATCAACTTGCACTTGTTGAAGGTATCATGTATCTTGTTTCTAATCCAACTATATACCATATATAAAGTGATAACGAACTCAGATCAAGACTCTTATATAGTTGGACTGAGGTCTTCACACTGCTCTGGATATTCTAATTTTTGTAGACTGCTTGGTTCTCATTTCATTTAGCCAAGCTGTCAAAGTTATAAATTTAAATGTTTACTTCAGAAGAAACTATCATAATTACGTTAGTGGAACCTTGGCTTTTTAGACGTCAGCTTATCTAGTTTAAGTTGCTTTTAGAATCCTCAATGACTTTTTCCATCACAATTCAGTGGGTAAGTCTTCTCGATTTAGTAATTTGTATGGTTTAGCTGCATGGAAATCTTATAAGGATCAGAAATGACTACATTAGTTAATCGGTGGTACTAAAAATATAGTTTTAAAGTGTGATAATTAGATGCATTTCCCCTCAATGTAGTGATTCACAATTTTGGGTCTGATGGACATTTATCTGAGACCAAGTCCCAGCTAAAAAAATAAAAATAAAAATAATAAAAATAATAAAAAAATGGACAGAGGGATCAAGTTTGACAGAAACTTTCAACATCTTCACGTCTCTTTATGTTCTCAGAAGAGATATTCTGAGTGTCTTCAGATTTATGAAAGGATCAAAGAGATTGGTCTTCGTCGTGATATTGTGACTTATAAGATGATATTGCAAGTATTATGTGAGGAAGAGGTGGTTCAAGGTGTGGAAATGTTATTCAATACCTAATAGTGTCATATGCAAGTGTCGATGAGCAATGTTTACCTCTCATCATAAAGATGTACGTTAACAAAGGGTTGCTTTATAAGGCGAGTATATTCTTGAAAAGTATTGTTTTAGAGGCAAAATCTTTCCAAGGATTATTCTGCAACTGTCATTTTACCTAACACAACTCAACAAGGAAGATGGGATGATATGGGAAGAGTAAGACTTGATGGTCATTAAAAAGATTATTGAAAGATTCAGGATGTAGTTGATGATAAAGGAAACAAATTTGAGATTTGTATATGAGAAATGTGTATTTTTATGTTATTAATTATGAAGACTTGGACTTAGTTTTGTGATTAAGATTTTTCTGGTAGTATGTCGTCACTATAGATAATATAAGCGATGTGTGGTTTTGACACAAAATTCTTAACAACTTTCTACTAAAATAGGGTGTCTTGTATAAAGAATTTCACTAAAAGTTTTAAATAGTGGTGTCTACTCCAGATAGCAGACTGTCCTTATCTGGCTCATAAAAATATAAAGGTACGAATAAATTCATGTGCAGTTTAGTGCCAAATTGAGATCTGTACTTTACTATACACATAATAATTTCTTAGAGATTCCGACGCCAAATTAAAAGTGAAAGATTTGTTACTGTTAAGAAGGTTGGCATTCCTGCTTTCAGTTTAAATAAGATATTGTCTATGTTCTCATTGTAAAGAAAGGTATAGACTGTTCAAGTCATTAACTTTTCTAAGTTCACCTGAAATTGTTTAAAAGTTATTTGACATAAAAGGTGATGTTAGTAGATGCCCCAATAACATCGTCATAGTCAACTGAGAATTTAATGAGAATGATTTTTTTTTTTTGTAGAAGAATTATGTTTACCTAATATAAATAGTTGGATAGATCATGAATGTATCCGAGATTCACGAATAGGAATTAGGTCTTAATGATAAGCAATGGTAACCAAATATCAGCCGTAATTATATTTTACATTGGACGATATGGATGACGATTGAATTTGTGTATCAGTGAGTACATTAGAACTTTGATTTAACCAAATCTGAAAAGCGAGTAGAAATGAACTTGGGCTTGGATACAATTAATGGACCAATAATAAGAACCGATATACGTTGACTGTGTATACATAAGCTAAATGTGAAACTTGATTATTGGCTAATAACTTGGGATGAGAACTAAACTAGTGAATCATATACTCTTAAATCACAAGTAATGATTTTGATGGAATGAAAATATATGTTATTACTTAAGTGCTGACTTATTGGAGCACTTATAATTAATAAGTATGTTAAGCGTCTGAACTTGGGAATTGTGTGAATATGATTCTGTATGACATTTTGTGTCATATATATATATATATATATATATATATATATATATATATATATATATATATATATGGGTTTACTGTACCTCCGTCGGCAGCTGAGAGAACTCTCTCAGCCGGCGGGACGTGGCAACATTAGATTCACAAATCTGTCATAAATTTTGGCGGACAAAAACTTCAAAAATCCCGCCTAATTTAATGTCAGTCATGTCAACATTGTATTTTTCGAAAATACCCTCACTCACAACTTTTTACCTTATGTAAAAACATGTCCTTTCAAAAAAATTTACAGATCTAAAATTTCACCTAATCATTTTGCTTAAAAAATTTTGTTTAAAAATTATAAATTTACAGACCTGGTCGCAGTGTCGAACCGGGTCGCAGTTTTATACATTTGTATTGTAGATGACTGCGACCTTGGTCGCTGTGTCGTCCCGGGTCGCAGTTTTTTTACATTTATATTGTAGATGACTGCGACCTTGATCGCTGTGTCGTCCCGGGTCGCAGTTGTTTCAATATTCGTTGTAGTGTCATACGACCATGGTCGCAGTGTATTTAACGTCATCTGTTTTTTAATTCTCCTAGTCGCAGTTTGTTATATTTGCAGTGTACACTGTAGATGACTGCGACCTTGGTCGCAGTGTCGAACCGGGTCGCAGTTTTTTACATTTGTATTGTAGATGACTGCGACCTTGGTCGCTGTCGCTGTGTCGTCCCGGGTCGCAGTTGTTTCAGTATCGTTGTAGTGTCATACGACCATGGTCGCAGTGTATTTAACGTCATTTGTTTTTTAATTCCCCTAGTCGCAGTTTGTTATGTTTGCAGTGTACACTGTAGATGACTGCGACCTTAGTCGCAGTGTCGAACCGGGTCGCAGTTTTTTACATCTGTATTGTAGATGACTGCGACCTTGGTCGCTGTATCGTCTCGGGTCGCAGTTTTTTTACATTTGTATTGTAGATGACTGCGACCTTGGTGGAAGTGTTTTAAAAATTATTTGTTTTTTATTCTCTTATAATTTTTAAATAATTATTGGTCTAAATTTTTTTTATTTTTCTAAATCTGACGAGCGGTCAAAAAATTGTCTTGTGGGAAAATAATAATAAACAATAACGAAAGTTACCGAAAGAATAGCTTTTCTAAGGGGTATTTAGTAATTTAACTTCTTCCTATAAGCGGGCCGCAATTTACTACGGTGACAAATATTGAGCCACGTCACCGCAGGCTGAGAGAGTCTCTCAGCTGCAGGCTGATATACATTTTTCTATATATATATATATATATATATATATATATATGTATGTATATATGTATATATGTATATAATATTCACACGTATACTTGTAACTTATGTATACTTTCATGTATAGTGAACTATATATATATATCCTCGATAATAATTTACCAAGTGGGGAAGCAAGCCATAATATATTTATTTGGCATTCATATCACTGAAATATTGGTTGTGATTTGCGTGTAAGTATAAATATATTTTTTTATATTCTTGCTCATTGGAGGAAAGGGCCGGGCGGGAGCTGGTAGGAGGGGGAAGACGGTGTTATTGTTTCATATATTTATATATATGGAGGAAGGGGCTGGGCGGGAGCCGGTAGGAGGAAAAGACGGTGTTATTGTTTTATACATTTATATATAGAGAGGAAGGGGCCGAGCGGGAGCCGGTAGGAGGGAGAAGATGGTGTTATTGATTTATATATTTATATATATGGAGGAAGGGGCCGGGCGGGAGCCGGTAGGAGGGGAAAGACGAAGAATTTCATACTTATGTGTGAATTATATATGCATATGAATAATATAAAATGTGTATCTCATTGAGTATGACATGTGCATGCTGTGAAGCATAAGGTGTTATTGTGATATGTGAAATGTGATATGATTTTATGATATGTATGTTTTGTGATGCGCGTGTTATCTGGACGCATAAATTACGTTTATAATTTAGTTTTTGTGATTTGCCTATCACCATGAAGGGAATACATGTTACGAACGTAATACATGTTGTGCATACATGAGATGAATTCGATAATAAGCTAAATAACTAAAAGATCCTACTATAGGTAGAAAGAAAGCTTAAGAAAGTTTTCGAGAATCAACGACCAAGAATCAGACCATTTCGAAGATTATGGATACTATTATCTTGATTGATATTATCAAGAGATATTGTCGATTTCCTGTTTCTCTTGTTCATTCATATCTGCCCAATTACTTAAAAAAAATCATGCTTATTGTTGATTTTGTTCACTATTTCTTGATTTTCTAACTCTCCTCACTGAGCTGTCGAGCTCACTCTCTCCCAGTTCTATGTTTTCAGGTCGCGTCATGACGGAGGATTCGCTTCAAGTTTAGGCGTTGAGAAATTTGTTAACAATGATTGTATTGAGAATACTTTAAAGTTCTTGTTGAATATGTTCATAACGCTATTTCATATATATTTGTAACATGTGTTAGTCCTGTGAGATGGATCGGTATGGAGCTAAGCGTTAATGGTGATGAGTTAGAAATATATAGTTAGTTCTGTGTTACTGTGGATGTCGAGAGGGGTATTCTTGAGCATATATTTCTTTTGTTTTCACATAAATAGGTGATGTCAAGCCGAAATTGCTATTTGGAGAATAAGTTGACCATTGTGAGCCGAAACACTATCGTGATTGCATGGGTGATTATTAACTTTGATTTATATGTTTGGATTGAGGATAAGTAGGCTGTTATTAGCCGAAATTATTGTGAGTTGAAATGTATATTTGGGCATATCAGTATTTACAAAGGAGGTGCTGCCGAAATTTTTAAGGATTTGGAGATGATTATAATAATCGACCGATTTAAAAGAATGTTTATATTAATTGAAGATCAAAGAAATTTGGGACCGTTTCAACCGGGCTCTGTCTTGGCCTGTAACGAGTTCCTGTTCTTACTTATTTTGACTTTCGGTCTCTGCGCTATCTTCTTGATGAGTTTAACAAACTCTTCTGATTTCTTTTATCTCCTCTATTTCCTCTCCCTACAATTCTCCACCTCGGTGAAGATTTTTCAAATTTGAGCCGAACTTCAACGAACCTCTAGCGAAATCGATAACGATCTCGGTAAAATCGACACACGATCTCAGCTTGAGCGCTCCGAACGAAATTTACACACGATCTCGGCAAAATCGACACACGATCTCGACTTGGCCAACAGACGAAACCTATTTTTTCAAACGAATTGCCAGTACGTATACAATTATTTCCACTGATCTTACCTGATCCAATTTGAGTTTGTTGTTACCACCTGCAACTTTCACCAAACTTCAATATCAATTGTAAGCTTCCAACTTCAGCTCAGCTATCCAAACGGAATGCATCATACATGTTTTCTCATCACTCCAGCTGAAGAGAAATACCATATGGGCCGACCAACGAACGTGTCTCTTACTCAGCAACTTAATAGAACTCTATTCCAAATGACCTCAAGAAGAACCCATCATGATCCAACACTGACTTTCCAACTGACTGGCTCTCTCCAGTCCATGTTTTCAAGATGGTCCAACCAAATCTGAGTAGAGTACACCAAACTCCATTATCGGCTTCAACAAACTGAATGCACACCCTTCTTATACAAACTCAACTATCTTCACATCAGAAGATTAAAAGTTCATCGAGATCACAACTCTTCACCTCTACGTGAAGTCTAAGTCTTCACCTATACGTGAAGTCCAACTCTTCACCTCTACGTGAAGTCTCAATCAACTTCTCGAGAACCCAAATACACTATATAACTTCATACGAGTTGCATCACTAAATGGCTGTGGCTTTACAACAGCCTACGTACCCTGCCCAAGGGATCAAGCTAACCGTGGTTCATTGAAATGAGCTCCATCAAGCTCAAGCACTTGTGACCGAATCTTCAATAGTGAACCGACTTGATGAGTTTAACAAACTCTTTCGATTTCTTTTATCTCCTCTCTCCCTACAAGATACACATATAATAAATATTATATTGGATCTTTATTCAATCCGTTTGCGCCCTTGCTCTGTTCCCACACTCCTACAAGTTGCGGCCCCAAAAAGCCAGCACCCACCCACCCACACAACGTTGAAACCCAATTACATGGTCTAGGTTCAAATCTCTCACACCAGACTACATCATTTTGAATTAAGAGTAAAAATGATATTTTTTTGAAAAACAATTTCGAATTTGGTTAATTTGAAACCTATATAAAAAACAGAGAATGTAAGGTCCGGTCTCTCTGAAATTCTCATAGATCTCTTGAATTCGATTTTGATTTGATTCTTCCCATGTTTCCTCTTACCTAGCTTTTCAGAGAATTAATGGACGGTCATTTTTCCATCTATGTTTCCCTTAACCAATGTTTTATATATGCCATTTTTTATTTTTTAAAAAAATCCTTTTTCTTCTGCTGCAGCAAAAAAAAAAGACACTATTTTGCAAGACACGTCTACTATTTTAGTCCTTTTTTCTTATTTCTTTTTTCCTTTTCCTTCTTTTGTTTTCTTTCACATATTTATATTTCTTCCAAAAATGTGTGCCTTAACATTCATAATAAGAGGGTTTACATTCTTTAGGTTTTTCTTCCTTTCTTTCTTTCTTCTTCTTTTTTTTTTTTATTTCTTTTTTTTCTTTGGAGAAATTATATTCCTTTGATGAGTCGATTAGGTCTCACGCAATTTCCCACAAGGGCTAAAAATAATCCACCACAATCACAATCAACAAGCTAAGAAAGACAACAAAATAATTAATGCCATAGATGCAAACTAAACATAAAGATAGCCGTGGAATTTTTACCTGGAAGATAGAAGATTTCAAGGGCTTGTGACAGACTGTGCAATCGAGGATGTTTCGATCTATCCTCACAGTAATGAGAGTATTGTCATCGTCATCGCCGTTGTCTTCTTCCTCTTCCTCTTCCTCATCATCTTCATCTTCTTCATCTTCTTCTTCATTCTCCCTTTCGACTGGCTCCTGCTTCACATTCACTGCTTCCTCTGGCATCTTTCGCTTCATGCTAGCATTACCCTGCCCTTCTTTTTCTGCGCTGGTGGAGTCCATGCAGGGGCGGAACGAGAAATAAATTTTAGGATGGGCTGTAATTTTTTATAACATATGTTGGATAAAACTCTACATAACAAGTTTCAAAATAAAAGAGAGATTTTATATCACAATCTCTATTGTATACGAAACCAAAAACCTATACCAACAACATAGTAACAAAATTAATTCTTTCATAATTTCATGATCATAGCATCAAAAAAATTAATTAACTGATCATATCATCACAACATCAAAAAACAAAAAAATCACGGTATTCACCAAATCAAAAACCAGCTCAATCCAACAGCCATGCAAACAAAAATTAATTCTTTCCTAATTTCTTTCAATTGGTTGTTTTATCAAACTGAAATTGAAAATTGAGAATTGAAATTGGAATCTTAAAAAAAAAAAAAACATGCAGTCGAGCCTCAAGAAGGAGAAGAAGAATCGAGGAGGAGCCTCAAGTCGACCTCAACACTCGGCAGATCGTGAAAACAATCTATACGGCAAAAATGAGAATTGAAATTGAAATCTAATAGTAATTGAAATCAATTTAAACATGAAAAATTTACATGCAGTCGACTTCGACTTGAGATTTGAGAAGGAGGAGAAGAACAGACCGAGGAGGCGACGACGACGGCTAGGGCTTCGATGTTCGATCGAGGATGTCGGCAAGAGATTTCGACTTCAACCTTAACTTCGATCGAGGAAGGAGAACTGTTGGAAGCAGGAGCGCCGATCTTCAATTTCAATCGATGAAGAAAAGACCAAGGATGATGGCTGGGATTGGATTTCGATCGATGAAGAAAAGACCAATTGATTTAACTTTTCTGAATAATGATCGATGAAGAAAAGAGACTGGGCTGGGGTTGGGCTTTAATGAATGAGGAGGGTCTAAGTTAAGGCCCATACATGAAAATTTGGGACGGGTGGTAGCCCGGCTCAGCCAACTAACAATTCCGCCCCTGAGTTCATGGGTGTTGAGCTCAAAGATCACACGGGGAGAGAGAGAGATCTTACCTTTCTCCCTTCAATATTTCTCAGTTTGTTGATCGAGAGAAAGAGTGAAAAAATATGCATTGATATGCGCAGTTCAGACTGTCTGCTTATTAATTGGTGTTGTGCTGCTCTTGTGTGTAATTAATAATTTGGGGATCTTCGTCTCATTGATCAGTCCCATCACATCCCGTCAAAGCAGAAGAGAATTTCTCAGTTAGGGTTCGCTAACATGTCGAATCGGGTTAATTCGTCCCGTTAGCCCAACGAATTCGTGCGGAGACGGGTCGGACCTGTCTCGTCACGGATTCGACGAGACAGGTTGAAAATCCGGGTAACGAATCGAGTCTCCTGACCCGATTCGTTACCCGGATTCGCCGAGATGGGTAGGACCTGTCTCGACATTTTTTATTTTTTTTAATTCGAATTTTCTTAAATTTTAAATTTAAAGTTATAAAGAAATTAGGAAAAAAATAGTAAAAAAAGAGGAAAATTTTTTAAAAATTATCTAAAATTATAAAAAAATAATAGAATTGATATTCACTAATTACAAGTTTTTTGTAAGGTATATTATTTTATTAATATGAAAAAATTATATACCATTCTGCTCATCACATATAATGTACATAAAACTCATCTCGTATAATATACATAAAAAACTCTGGTGCTCATCTCATACAATGTACATAAAAAAGTCTGGTGGTTTTCTACTCTTCATCATCGTCCTGTTCAAATTCTTCATCTAGAATAGTTTTTCCTTGTGTGCGTCTTTCTGCATCGAATCAGTCCTTTAAGAAAACAGCCATCTCCAAGTGTTTTCGGTGTCAGTCTGCTCCTCCAAGGTGTCAAAACTCTACCACCTGCAGAAGATGCGCTCTCGGACGCTACTATAGAGGCCGGAGGTGTTAGTATATCTCAGGTCATGGTAGAAAGAACAGGAAATTGTTTTCTCTGTTCTTTCCACCAAACATCAAATGTTTCGCATGGTTCATCATCATTTTCATTTATTTCAGCAAGCATTGTGTTCAAATATAAATTAAGTTCATCAAATGAACCTGCTCCTGAAGAGTGTTTCTTTCTAGTATTAGAAGAAAGTAAACTTTTAAAATTAGATAATCTTTTACCTAGACTAGTAGAAGAAGTTTGTGATGATGTAGGTGTCCTAAATTCAGAAGAAGAAAGGGAAATAACTCATCTCTGTACAATGAGTACATTTCTTCTAAAAGAGATCTAATTTCTAAAAGTAATTTATCTACATTTTGTTCATAATTTAAATATAAAATAAAATTAGATAATAAAAGTTTTAAATTATCTATTTTAATTCTAGGATCCATAATTGCAGCTAAGTAAAATAAAAAAGGTATATTTTCAAATATTTTTAAAATTTTTCTTCCATATCATGTATAGCCTCTTCAAGACTGTCATCATCTCTGTATGCAACAAATACTTGAGCAATCTTATTAAGATTATAAAAAACTAAGTTACATGTGGGATAATATGTACTAGAAAGTGCTTTTTGTGGCAGTATCAAATTTTTCTAGAAAAGTACAAAAATTTTCATACAATTTCCACTCTTCATCGCTAATATAACAAGATAAACATTCATTTACTGTAAAAAACTGAATTGCTTGTTTATAAGGAAGGCAATCTTTAATCATATTAAAGCTTGAATTCCAACGAGTTTTCACATCTGCTTAGAGTAGTTTTTCCTTCAGTCCACATTGTCGGCAATAACTTTTAAAAGATTGTCTCCTAGGTCCACTGTATTTTATATGTAAAATAATTTCTTTAACTTTATAAATATATTTGTCTAAGATTTTTAGACCATCTTGTACACATAAATTCAATATATGGCAAACACATCTAACATGAAAAAGTTTACCATTTAAAATCGGATCTAATACCATTTTCAATTGTCTTATTGAAACAGTATTTTCACTTGCATCATCAAAAGAAATAGAAAATATTTTATTTTCTATACCATAATTTTTATAAGTAAGAAAAATTGAATTTGCTACATTTGTAGCAGAATGTTTCTCAGAAAATTTAAAAAATGATAAAATACGTTTTTGTAAAATCCAGTTATCATCAATAAAGTGAGCAGTAACACATAAATAATGAATAAGATTAAGAGCTTCCCATATATCGGAAGTTAATGAAATTTTTCTAGTATCACTAGTAAAAAGAGCCTTCAAAATATTTTTTCTATTATAAATAAATCTTCAATTTCTTTAGTTATAGTTTGTCTGCTAATTCTCTTATAATCAGGAGCAAAACAGATTTAAGATAATCAACTAATGCATCTGATTCAGTAAAAGAAAATGGAAGTTCTGTTCGACCAATAAATTCAGCTAACTTATGTTTATTTACTTCAGGCTTATATCTCCAAGTGGAGAGTGTGCCTGAATCAGCTAATATTTGTGCTTGTTGTGGTGGTAAACCGTGACTTTTAGCATCCATTTTTTCATAGTGTTTATTAAAAACTCCTGTACCGTATCCTTCTTTATGATCAAATAGTTGATGACAGTACTTACATTCTACTTTTCTTCTACCTTCAACAATTTTTTCTACGAAATGGTTCCACACTAGAGAAGTTTTGACTCTTACTTTAATGGTTGTGCTAGTTGGTTATTGTGTTTATGGAACTATAATATCATGCTGTGCTGGTTGTGTATCGTGTTGTTCTTGTGTTTTAGTAAAAAAGGAGTCAGAGATTGTGCGTGCATTGGTGATGTTGACATTAAAGTTGAGAATATGAGGAATATTGAGGAGGGAAGGAAATAGAATGCTGACATGTACCACTATCACTGGCATATGCAGCATATGTATATGGTGCAAAACCACTGTAGTCAATTGCATAGCTTGACGAACTGTGCTAGGGAGCAAATGCGGATGTTGGGGAAGCATAATTGTATGGTGGGTAAGCGGCATGTGTTGACGATGAGCTACCGCCAGCATCGGTGTAAGGTACGACAGATAAAGGATTGTGTGTTGATGAAGAGCTACCACCGTCTTCGGATGAGATAACGCCAGTACTCTAGTTGGGCTCCATTAGACTAGACTGAAAGTTTGTAGAGATTTGTAATTGTAAGAGAATAAGAGTGATTTATAATAGAAGAGAGAAGGTTGAGATGAAGTGAGATGAAAGTGAATGAGAGTGAAGGGTATTTATAAAGGTTGGGGGGGTTTTTAATTTTTTTTTTTAAAAAGGATACAACAGCTCAAAAATGAGCCGTTGTGGGTGAATAAGAGGGTGCCACTTGGCACCCTCTTTCTCACCCATAACTGCTCTTTTTTGAGCCGTTGAGAGTTGAAAAAAATAAAAAATGAATCTAAGGGTCTGAGACTAATTTTCCTCTCTAACAGTCATATAATAGTATTGGACATAAAAAAAAAATTAGAGAAGAAGAGTCGGGGAAATTTTTCCCGACCTGATTCGTCCCGTTTACACGGGACGGGTCAACCTATTTTGACCCGCCCATAAACGGGGCGGGTGCGGGTTGACCCGTAACCCGCCCTGTGCGACTCAAACGGGTCGCACAGGGCGGGGCGGGGCGGGTCGACCCGCCCCATGAGCCATCCCTATTCTCAGTTCAAAGATAAAGACTTCATTTGGCAAAATTAAAGATGAGCAAATGATAAATTAATCTAAAATTCCTTTATAATTCTACTACCGTTCTATTTGTTTGACCTGAAAGTGACAGAAAATTGCATTTATGTCTATAATGTGGGTTCCATCAAGTCTTCTTTTTCAGTCGGCTGTTTGTTTACCCTCAAAATTGATAAGGCGAGCACACACTTTCAACTCTGCAAATTACATAAACAGTATAAGAAGCGTTTTTTTAAATCTATTTTAGACAAAAAACACCGAAAATCTGATACTGTGAGGCCTATCGCGTTTTCAAGAGTCTGCCTTCCATAAGTAAAACAGTCCTAGAAAAAAGGTAAATAAAAGAGTTAAGTTAGCTAGGTGTCAAAAAATTTATCATGATTTTATATACACTTTGAGTGTTTAGATATGATATAGGTTATTAACCTTTCATTTTATAGGGCTAACTCCTCTTAACTCTAGCATGAATGATCTAAATCCTTGTAAATTTTTGTGTTTGATAGGTTAAGAAAAGATTAAGTTTTTAACCTATGTTTCAAAAAAAAAAAA
This sequence comes from Agave tequilana, assembly GCA_038442645.1. Taxonomy (NCBI): domain Eukaryota; kingdom Viridiplantae; phylum Streptophyta; class Magnoliopsida; order Asparagales; family Asparagaceae; genus Agave; species Agave tequilana. The sequence continues at coordinate 21,220 of JAVJIF010002526.1, read as the reverse complement.
AAAATTGCTAGGTTAAAAAAGGAAAAAAGTATCTTATTTTATCATTTAACCTTTTCCCAAACAATACCTAAAAAAATTCTGAGAGTTATTTAGAAAACAATCAGAGTAAGAAAAATTAGTGAACCATAAAGTAGTAAACAAGGCTAGAAAAACATAAGGTAGTGACACTACTTCTATTTCTAGGCTATGCAAAAATTAAGAATTTTTAAATTAGCAAATTACTTGCTTGCATTTTACTCAAGAGACAAACAGATGAGGCTCACATCAAATAACTAATAATATAATTTATACTAGTGGAGGGGGGTATTCTAGAATCTTCTCATTTTTGTGTGCACGCCAGTTCCATACTTCTGGGACTGTTTGGATTTAAGGAATTGGTGTGAAGTGAGGAAGTAGGAAGTAAGATTTATTTCCTTTAGGAAAAAGGGAATTGAGTAGTAAGTTTTCTGGTGTTTGGATGGTGTTGGGAAGTGTGGTTTGGAAAATGTTTTGTCTTTTCTGGTGTTTGGATGGTAATGGAAAGTGGAAGTGGAAAAGTTGACCACAAAGTTGACCGCAAAATAATATTAAAATAAAAATTAATTAAGAAAAATAAAAAATAGATTATAATTAGAATGCAAGTGAGATTTACATGACCAAAAATTAACTGTTTTATGCTACAACTTATTATAAATGAGATTTACATGACCACAAAATTAACTGTAGCACTCTGGAAGTGAGGAAGTGGTTGTGTAAAAGAGAAATGAAAAAGGGAAAAAGGGTTTCTTATTTTTCTTTTCCGGTGTTTGGATAGATAGGGAAATGAGCAATTATACTTCCCTAGTTCCTTACTTCCGCCCACTTCCTTGCATCCAAACAAACCAGAGTAGGCTATTTTTCTTTTTACTTTTTGCTCATATTGAGTCAACCCCAACCCTCCAAGTTCTCGCATTACATAGTTAGTGCATGAAATAAATTAAAAGTGAGTAGATTTAAAAATAATTCTATTAAAAAAAAGGAGAAAATAAGTTTTTTTTGTATCCTTGCATCTCCTCAAAATGTGAGATTTTTAGGCTGTAGCTGTAAATATATGGGGATACTCTCCATCTCATTTCAAGGATTGTTTCTATCTACGATTTAATAAATCATATTATTTATCCATTCAAATATCGTTTCCTCGTCTCTAAAGTCTACACTGGCAAACAACTAGTAGGCAGTGGGCTTAGCCCATTACCATAATAAAGAAACTCATGAACAAGGCAAATTCTAATTATAAGATGAAATGAAACGTACACACAACAACCACATCGGAATAAAGAAAGCAGGGAACTTCTAGTCTAGGTTGCAAAGGGACGACGTCGTGGCCAAAAATAATTAAAGAATATATTCTCACACGATAAGACTCGAATCGGTGACCTGTGAGTGAGCGAAACTCTTACGAACTCAAGACCAATTGGTAGGCTACTTGCGGGAGATCTCACGGTGAAGTATCTGAGAGAGAGAAGATAATAATAAAATATCTGTTAAAGAAATGTTTATTTTTCAGCATATAGAAACTCCTGCAAGGAGTTGGTCTTGAGTTGGTATTAACAGCAATATGAGCAATAAAAACGGTTTGTTGTGCACTGGACAGTAGTCCTTGTGGTACCGTCTGTGACTGGCAGTGGTGATGATGATGGTGGCAGTGAGGACTCAAATGGTTTAGTGCTTAAATGGAAAAAGGACAAAGAAAGAACTAGTTAACTGGAGCTAATATAAATTTCCAGTTCATCGACATGCCATAATCTGTCTTGGAATTTGTCATAAAGGTACTTGAAAAAAGTGCTCAGACTCGAGAAACAGATCATTCTCATTACAACATTCAGTAGTACCAGAAAGACAAGATAGAACTCATTGCTCACAATCAAACGCGGAAGACATGATCCCCAACTCCCGCAAGATCAAAGAAGGATACCTGATCACAGAAAAAGAAACAAATATACGTCAAAAAGTACTAAAACAAGTGTAAAAGAAGAAGCATATATTACCTTTCAGAAACAGGGGGAGATGATAAAAAGATTTAGTAAAGTATATGAATGTGATAATGAAAAAATTATTCATATACAAACAGTAAAAAACATAGAGATTTATACCGAACCTATCGCAACGAGTACTTAGATGCTTTGAGGGATAAGCTACAGCAGATGGAGTATTTTCAAGAAACATAGGAGAAACTACAGTATATGTGTCTATAACATGAAAAAAAGGGAAACGAAATGGCCGAAGCTCAAGTGTTTAGCCATAAAATGGCATGAATTTCACCCGTGATATTTAAATGACAACAGCACAAATATCATAGTTGGTGTCGAGAAGCCACGTAAAATGTCTATGGACGCATGGGGACATATTATTCACTATGATAAGGATAGAAATATGGTAATGGATACCTAAGCCACGACTTGCAGGCCTGGACACCCACATCCCAGCTCCTTCCAACGATCTTCAAACTGGATCAGAGCCCAACTCTTTCCAACAAGCTTTTAATTGGGGACCAGATGAAACTGACTGGCACATTTCATCATTTTTTTCCCAGAAGTTTTTTACTTCCAACAATCCCTCTATTCTTTTGGAGCAAAGAAATTTTACTTTCATACCAGACTCTGGAAGAAGAAGATATGTAATCTTTTCTTTTCCTTTATTTACATTTTTTTTCTTCTTTTGGTTCTGAATTATTCTGAAATCTGAATTGATTGAGGAACATTAATTGATTGAGGAACATTAATTGTCATTCTGAACCTACTAATTAAAAAATGACTTTTTTTTCCTAATCATTCTGCAAAACATGGACGGTACATATCCTTCTTCTCTAATTAAATAGTAAAAATATAACTTGAAATATGAAGGAAAAATGTTTAGACGAGATCATTTCAACTTATATAAGGTTTTTGTTCGTAGAAATAGACAAAATCTTAATTCAATTAAATTGGGGGTGTTTTCATTAAATTCTAAACTAGAAAATCTCTTCATTAAATGGTTAATGAATGGTAAATCCCGTCATCTATTTTGCTATATATCCTTTTACAAATCAAAATTGAATTGAAGTCTACAATTTTCTTTAAAAAAATTCAATTTTATTCCCGGACTTCAACTGTACAAACTGCTAGTAGGTATCTAACTCGAGCCCGAGCTTCTCAATGATGATGAAATGGTGTGTGTTCTACTCCATTTTGAAAAAAAAGGAAAATCTCGATCTCCACTGTTCTTTTTGTTTTTCTTATTTTTCTTTTTTTTTGTTGTCCGTTGGGCTCTCTTAGCCACAAAAAAAATAATTCTCAATATGCTCCATCGTGGCTCACTTCCTGTATCTAGATTCAATAATCAAGACACTCAAAATACTAGCAGCTTGGCTCACTGATAACCCCCTTCTGTCTCAAGAGGGAGGTCCCAAGTTCAATTCTCGCATGTATCGAATGGAGGATTTAACTTGGATAATTAGTGATGAGCGTGTGTACATGTTTGAGGGTGACCTTCCAGCTTCTTTCGCAAAAACAAATATTTGAGGTCACAAGTGAGTGCAATTCAAGGAGATAACTAACAAGCAAATATATTTCATAGCACTGGTTAGCATATCATCCGTACACATACTACTAAACTTCAGAACACTAACAAACATTTACAGTAATTCACAACAAAGCCAAAACCAAAACAAACCCCAGAGAGAAGAACCACAAAATATCCCCATCATTCCACTGCAACTGGCTTGATCTTTCGAACTTTAACATCGACTTTCATGACGCCCCGCGGCCCTATTTGCTTGCTGGGCACAAACAGGAAATGCTTGTCAGGGTAAACTCCACCCCATTTGGTCATATCAATAGGCAAACCTTTCAGATGCAGAGTGTTTCCTTGGCCACCCAGCACCTTGAGCTCGTACTCGAGGTCCCAAACATCAGAGCTGGGCCTGATGCAAGCTAAAGAGAGACAATTCCCTGAAGCAACGTTGCGGCTGTTGAGCAAAAGAAACAGACGGCCGTCCTTCCCATTAATAACACGAAACGGTTGGTCTTGCGGTAGATAGATAGTAGTGAAACTGCCGTAGGGCTGCAAGTACAAAATTCTGAGCTGTGTTTTGAACTGAAGTGAGTAGAGAGCTTTGTCATTGGGCCCCTGAAAGTGCAGTTCGACATGGGACAGTAGCATGGAGCATGTTGGCATGTTCGTTCATGAGCATCTCTCTCGGCATAGGCAAAGATCTCTTCACAGCCGAATTTGGAGTTGCGACATGAGATTTTGACGGATTTGAGTATGGATTCAAGGGCAATATTTCGAATGTAGCCGATTGGATAATAGCAGGTTTTGCATATTTTCTTCAGCTTGATACAGCACTGAGAGCATGCCACATGGCCATTTGGACACTGTAATAGAGCACAAAATATTTATCTATTTTTTTCTCTTTTCCATAGATTTTCAGGCATTTACAATGCACATTAAAGAAAAATTTATACCAAACAAGGAATAGTATAATCTTCTGTCTAGAAATAAAATATGCAAAATTGTTGCAGTGTATTTTGACATTACCAAAAGTACGAATTTTGATTAACATTCCCGCAGAACTACCTCATACCTTGCTAACTTCAGCTTTCCAGCCGAGACAGAGCTAGGTGTGGGCCCACGAGGGCAAGTCTCAGCCTGAAATTATCGAAGCACCCCGAATATAATGTCTTCCTAGCTCATTATACATAATAGTTCGTGAGAAAAGAATGTATAATTAGCTCACTATTTCTATATGTACATGTTTGTTTGTAACTACTTCTGTTAGGTCAATAATATTATGAACCACTTTTCAGTGTTAGGATAAGTGAAATCTAAAGTAACTTGTTTTATTTTAATTATAATAATCGGTGATATAATGATATCCATTCAACGATCTATAATTATATTTGTTTTCCTTATATCAATTCCGTATTTGTATCTAGTTTTGCTGGATAAAGTATGAGTTATCTAATCAAGTTATATTGGTATCTGTATGTACATGTATTCATGATCGGCAAGCAAATATGTTGCGCGCGAGGCAACAACCAATGAGAAATTCACAAAAAAAGATGCAGCGGAGAAGTACCGACACAATAAGAACAGAGAAACAATAAAAAAAACTTCCAAGGGAGATTTTCAGTGGGATACAATTCATGAGGGCTCTATCCGATATTTATAGCCAGAGAGTCCGAGGGATTTAGGAAACCCTGATTGGATTCGATTTCAAAACAGAAAAGGAATCTGGACCCTAAAGGAGAACAAAACGTGTCTGTCGGTCGATCGGTCGGTCGACCGACCCTTGTCCTCGGTCGACCGGCCCGGTTGACCAGGAACAACCGAGAGTTGGCTCATGCCAGTCAGTCGACCGCTCCGGTCGGCCGTTCCTTTGCCACGGTAGACCGGGCCATACCTGTAATATCCCTAGTCAGAAATACTGTATTTTATTTTTCTAAAATATTTAATTTAATTTACTGATTAATTTTATTATTATTATTAATTAATTGATTTATGACTTATTGCATTATTAAATAAATAAATATTTTGGAATGGTAAATGGTAATTTGGCTTTATATATCATTACCATTATTTCATATCTATATTAATTACTTATTACTATTATTCTGGTTATTAATTGCTATTATTATTTTATTAAGGTTATTATTTCTTATTGATATTATTAGAGATATTATTATGGTTATTGTTATTGTTAATTAATATTATTACTATTTTATTATGTTTATTAATTATTATTATGGTTATTAGTGTTACAATTATTATTATTGATATATATATATATATTGTTGTTGTTATTATTATGGTTATGGCTAATTACTTTTATTAATATTTTGCTTAATTATTTTTGGTGTCATTATTGATTATTAATATTATTATAGTTTGTATTTATTTATTATTATTTATAGGTATTCTTACTATTCTATTCATGTTATTTCCTGATTCTATCTTTATCGTGTCCAGTTGTCATCTTTTTTCTTTTATTCATTTGCTATCATTGTGTTAGATATTTATGTTATATTGCAGTGATATTGATTTATCGTAGTAAATTTTATGACTTGTTCAGGTTACTTTAAGCTTAGCGTGTATGCGTGAGGTACTTTTCTCGCGTATATACATCGCCGACCTTCGTCGCGACTCCGTTTCCGCGTATTTTAGAAAGCGGGGCGTGACAGTGTTTTCTTAGTATCAGAATCAGGTTCGACATAAAACGGACTTGATTCTTACCAATAACTTGAACGCGCTATAATTACACTGCAATATACATATAGGATTCACACAATGATGTTGAGTTCACTTGGAATTGACTGTCCTCCCTTTGAAAATCCATCTCTTTGATCTTCCAATCTCTCTGATTACATCTCTTCTTTTAGAGTAATCTTGGTTCCATCTTGATTTCATCCTTCTTTTCTATTCTATTTCTTCTGATTCTATCTCTTGAGATTGGTTACTCCTTACTGAAGTCGGCAGTAGAAATCAGAGTAGCGCAGCGGAAGCGTGGTTGATTTATGATGTGCAGAGAAACGACGTGAAGCTTATTTGTTTTCTCTTTTGATTTTTGAATTCTTTTACCATTCCCTGCCCTATTGAATTTCAGGGACGAAATTTTTATAAGGTGGGTAGAATGTAATATCCCAAGTCAGAAATACTGTATTTATTTTTCTAAAATATTTAATTTAATTTACTAATTAATATTATTATTATTATTAATTGATTTTTATGACTTATTGCATTATTAAATAAATAAATTATTTTGGAATGGTAAATGGTAATTTGGCTTTATATATCATTACCATTATTTCATATCTATATTAATTACTTATTACTATTATTCTGGTTATTAATTGCTATTATTATTTTATTAAGGTTATTATTATTTCTTATTGATATTATTAGAGATATTATTATGGTTATTGTTATTGTTAATTAATATTATTACTATTTTATAATAATTATTAATTATTATTATGATTATTAGTGTTACAATTATTATTATTGATATATATATATATTGTTGTTATTATTATTATGGTTATGACTAATTACTTTTATTAATATTTTGCTTAATTATTTTTGGTGTCATTATTGATTATTAATATTATTATAGTTGTATTTATTTATTATTATTTATAGATATTCTTGCTATTCTATTCATGTTATTTCCTGATTCTATCTTTATCGCGTCCAGTTGTCATCTTCTTTCCTTTATTCATTTGTTATTATTGTGTTAATATTTATGTCATATTGCAGTGATATTGATTTATCGTAGTAGATTTTATGACTTGTTCAGGCTACTTTAGACTTAGCGTGTATGCGTGGGGTATTTTCCTCACATATATATGTCGCCCACCTTCGTCGCAACTCCGTTTCTGCGTATTTTGAAAAGCGGGGCGTGATAATACTTGTGCACGTCGTAAACACCGGTTGACTGGTGTAACACCCAGGTTATTAAAATCCCGATTAATATTTAATTCTTGATTAAAGAGATTATACAGATTTTTCAGTGGTTGTGATTTAATTAAATCCGTATGATTATAGATTTTTGTAAAATTTTTGTGGGAAAAATTAGAAGTGAAATGATGTTAGGTAGTTATGAATACATGTATATTGATAACTGTGTATGTGTAAATAGATGTGGCGGATATGTATGTGTATAATAGTATTTCATAAAAAATAATAATAATAAATAATAATACATCAAACAAGTGGAAATTAAAGGTTTTTTTTAGTTCTTTAGATCAATGGTGGAGATAAGATCTTGGAATTGGAGAAGTGAAGTGGAGGGTGAAGATTTTATTGAAATTGAGAATGGGTGATGTGGCTAGTATGTAGGACTTTAGAAGTAATTTATAATAAAAAATTAAATAAATTAAATAAAATAAATGAGATTAGATGAGACTCTCATCTCTACATCTCTCTTTTCCTCTTATGATGGAATCGACAGCCCTCCCCCCCCAAATCTAATTGCTTCTCCCAATTTATTTCTTCCTCTATCCTAATTTTTCTCTCCCTCTCTTAGTTCCTCTTCCCCCCATAGCTCACTCTCCTCCTAGATCTGGGGGCGCGCGCAGTGGGCGGCACGTCGCGCGCGTGGGAGGCGAACGGAGACGGGCGGCGACGCGTGGAGGCTGCCGCCGGCGGCCTGAAAGAAGGGGGAAATAACCCCTTTCTCCTATATGCTCACACACCCTCTCTCTCTCCTCTCTTGCCCTGGCATCTGCAACAAAATAGGGATGCGGTGACTTCAAAGAGGAGGAATTTAAAGGTGAGGGAGTCTCCTTTCAATCCCATTTTTCTTTAAATTCCTTTCTATTAAAAATCTCTTAAATTCAATCAACTTGTTCTCTGAATTTTTGTGAATAATTGAGTGATGGAATGTGTACTTGGAGATGTAGTGGGTAAATTCCTCATGATCCTTAAGTTTTGATAGAAAGATTTAATTTTGATGTGTATAATAATCAATTATGGGGATTTTTCGACTGGGTATCTCCATAGTTATGGTTAATTGAAAATCTCAATATTGGTTGGTTCAGATGATTTTTAGCAAGGAAAATTTAATAACTAAGAGAATGTAAACATAAATCAAAATTGAGACAGTTCGTCTCATTTCAGATTTAGATTCTTTAAATTTGAACTTTGATCCATATATAAATCTTGATAAATTGATGATATTGATCTTGATTGTGTGAGTAAGAATTTTTGGTTTGATTTTAAAGTATAATCTCCTTGAAATTCTAATTTCTAAATCCTTAGAAATATTGTTAAAAAGAAGCGGAATAAAATTTGGTACAGTAAGTTAATAATTAGATCAATGAACTGGAATTAAATTGAAAACATTTGATGTTTTTATCTAATAGATACATGCAATTTCAGTAGGTCGTTGGACTTTACCCACAGGATAATTTTTATTATGTTCTTGTGTTTTATAGACTGTGAAAAGAAAATTTTAGAGAATGTCATATTTTATGGGAGCTGTAAAGTATAGTGACATTTGAGGGAACTAGAGCACTATGATATACTCTAGTTCGCGAAAAGATATGAATTGTCGAACTTAAATCCAATTTGGTGAATTAGTGTCAACTTGCACTTGTTGAAGGTATCATGTATCTTGTTTCTATTCCAACTATATATCATATATAAAGTGATAACGAACTCAGATCAAGACTCTTATATAGTTGGACTGAGGTCTTCACACTGCTCTGGATATTCTAATTTTTATAGACTGCTTGGTTCTCATTTCATTTAGCCAAGCTGTCAAAGTTATAAATTTAAATGTTTACTTCATAAGAAACTATCATAATTACGTTAGTGGAACCTTGGCTTTTTAGACGTCAGCTTATCTAGTTTAAGTTGCTTTTAGAATCCTCAATGACTTTTTCCATCATAATTCAGTGGGCAAGTCTTCTCGATTTAGTAATTTGTATGCTTTAGCTGCATGAAAATCTTATAAGGATCAGAAATGACTACATTAGTAATCGGTGGTACTAAAAATATAGTTTTAAAGTGTGATAATTAGATGCATTTCCCCTCAATGTAGTGATTCACAATTTTGGGTCTGATGGACATTTATCTGAGACCAAGTCCAAGCGAAAAAAAATAAAATAAAAATAATAAAAATAATAAAAAAATGGACAGAGGGATCAAGTTTGACAGAAACTTTCAACATCTTCATGTCTCTTTATCTTCTCAGAAGAGATATTCCGAGTGTCTTCAGATTTATGAAAGGATCAAAGAGATTGGTCTTCGTCGTGATATTGTGACTTATAAGATGATATTGCAAGTATTATGTGAGGAAGAGGTGGTTCAAGGTGTGGAAATGTTATTCAATACCTAATAGTGTCATATGCAAGTGTCGATGAGCAATGTTTACCTCTCATCATAAAGATGTACGTTAACAAGGGTTGCTTTATAAGGCGAGTATATTCTTGAAAAGTATTGTTTTAGAGGCAAAATCTTTCCAAGGATTATGCTACAACTATGTCATTTTACCTAACACACCTCAACAAGAAAGATGGGATGATATGGGAAGAGTAAGAACTTGATGGTCATTAAAAAGATTGTTGAAAGATTCAGGATGTAGTTGAAGATAAAGGAAACAAATTTGAGATTTGTATATGAGAAATGTGTATTTTTATGTTATGAATTATAAAGACTTGGACTTAGTTTTGTGATTAAGATTTTTCTGGTAGTATGTCGTCACTATAGATAATATAAGCGATGTGTGATTTTGACACAAAATTCTTAACAACTTTCTACCAAAATAGGGTGTCTTGTATGAAGAATTTCACTAAAAGTTTTAAATAGTGGTGTCTACTCTAGATAGCAGACTGTCCTTATCTGGCTCATAAAAATATAAAGGTACGAATAAATTCGTGTGCAGTTTAGTGCCAAATTGAGATCTGTACTTTACTATACACATGATAATTTCTTAGAGATTCCGACACCGAGTTAAAAGTGAAAGATTTGTTACTGTTAAGAGGGTTGGCATTCCTGCTTTCAGTTTAAATAAGATATTATCTATGTTCTCATTGTAAAGAAAGGTATAGACTGTTCAAGTCATTAACTTTTCTAAGTTCACCTGAAATTGTTTAAAAGTTATTGACATAAAAGGTGATGTTAGTAGATGCCCCAATAACATCGTCATAGTCAACTGAGAATTTAATGAGAATGATTTTTTTTTGTAGAAGAATTATGTTTACCTAATATAAATAGTTGGATAGATCATGAATGTATCCGAGATTCACGAATAGGAATTAGGTCTTAATGATAAGCAATGGTAACCAAATATCAGCCGTAATTATATTTTACATTGGACGATATGGATGACGATTGAATTTGTGTATCAGTGAGTGCATTAGAACTTTGATTTAACCAAATCTGAAAAGCGAGTAGAAATGAACTTGGGCTTGGATACAATTAATGGACCAATAATAAGAACCGATATACGTTGACTGTGTATACATAAGCTAAATGTGAAACTTGATTATTGGCTAATAACTTGGGATGAGAACTAAACTAGTAAATCATATACTCTTAAATCACAAGTAATGATTTTGATGGAATGAAAATATATGTTATTACTTAAGTGCTGACTTATTGGAGCACTTATAATTAATAAGTATGTTAAGAGTCTGAACTTGGGAATTGTGTGAATATGATTCTGTATGACATTTTGTGTCATATATATATATATATATATATATATATATATATATATATATATATATATATATATATATATATATATATATATATATATATATATATTATATATATATATATATATATATATATAATATTCACACATATACTTGTAACTTATGTATACATTCATGTATAGTGAACTATATATATATATCTCCTCGATAATAATTTACCAAGTGGGGAAGCAAGCCTATATATTTATTTGGCATTCATATCATTGATATATTGGCTGTGATTTGCGTGTAAGTATAAATATATTTTTTTATATTCTTGCTCGTTGGAGGAAGGGGCCGGGCAGAAGCTGGTAGGAGGGGGAAGACGGTGTTATTGTTTCATATATTTATATATATGGAGAAGGGGTCGGGCGGAGCCGGTAGGAGGGGAAGACGTGTTATTGTTTTATACATTTATATATATAGAGGAAGGGCCGAGCGGGAGCCTGTAGGAGGGAGAAGATAGTGTTATTGTTTTATACATTTATATATAGAGAGAAGGGCCGAGCGGAGCCGGTAGGAGGGAGAAGATGGTGTTATTGTTTTATATATTTATATATATGGAGGAAGGGGCCGGGCGGGAGCCGGTAGGGGGGAAAGACGGAGAATTTCATACTTATGTGTGAATTATATATGCATATGAATAATATAAAATGTGTATCTCATTGAGTATGACATGTGCATGTTGTGAAGCATGAGGTGTTATTGTGATATGTGAAATGTGATATGATTTTATGATATGTATGTATGTTTTGTGATGCACGTGTTATCTGGACGAATAAATTACGTTTATAATTTAGTTTTTGTGATTTGCCTATCACCATGAAGGGAATACATGTTACGAACGTAATACATGTTGTGCATACATGAGATGAATTCAGTAATAAGCTAAATAACTAAAAGATCCTATTATAGGTAGAAAGAAAGCTTGAGAAAGTTTTCGAGAATCAACGACCAAGAATCAGACCATTTCAAAGATTATGGATACTATTATCTTGATTGATATTATCAAGAGATATTGTCGATTTCCTGTTTCTCTTGTTCATTCATATCTGCCCTATTACTTAAAAAAAATCATGCTTATTGTTGATTTTGTTCACTATTTCTTGATTTTCTAACTCTCCTCACTGAGCTGTCGAGCTCACTCTCTCCCAGTTCTATGTTTTCAGGTCGCGTCATGGCGGAGGATTCGCTTCAAGTTTAGACGTTGAGAAATTTGTTAACAATGATTGTATTGAGAATACTTTAAAGTTCTTGTTGAATATGTTCATAACCCTATTTCATGTATATTTGTAACATGTGTTAGTCCTGTGAGATGGATTGGTATGGAGCTAAGCGTTAATGGTGATGAGTTAGAAATATATAGTTAGTTCTGTGTTACTGTGGATGCCGAGAGGGGTATTCTTGAGCATATATTTCTTTTGTTTTCACATAAATAGGTGATGTCAAGCCGAAATTGCTATTTGGAGAATAAGTTGACCATTGTGAGCCGAAACACTATCGTGATTGCATGGGTGATTATTAACTTTGATTTATATGTTTGGATTGAGGATAAGTAGGCTGTTATTAGCCGAAATTATTGTGAGTTGAAATGTATATTTGGGCATATCAGTATTTACAAAGGAGGTGTTTGCCGAAATTTTAAGAATTTGGAGATGATTATGATAATCGACCGATTTAAAAGAATGTTTATATTAATTGAAGATCGAAGAAATTTGGGACCATTTCAGTTGGTATCAGAGCGCAAGATATAGAATAAGGATTAGACTTATAATAGTCGTTGTAGAAAGAGGATTGGATTGCTAAGTTAATTGCTATGATTGATATGCATGATTGTATTCTCTATGTATGTGAATATGTTATTTGATATGGTTGGTTTAAAGGGTAGGGATTCTTACGTGTGTGATTAATCTCGAAGCGCTTGATATTTGGTCACTGTCTTATGTTCGGATTATGGTACCCACATGCCATAATTCGGATGTGCTCTGCTGGGGGTGTGGCCCTCAGTATGGGTTGCCAATGGTATGGGACACTGGTTAAGAAAATAACTAAAATATCATACGAGTCATGATTAAGTCAGACTGTAATAACGTAGTATAGAGTTTGATTAAGAATAAGAAATTCTGATGGTAAAGAATTGAAGAAGATACAACATTTGACAAAGAGAAACGTTATGATATGGAGAAACGTGAAGGTTCTATACCCCTTTCAACTTTATATACGCCAAGTTCCGAGGACGAAACTTTTGTAAGCGGGGTAGAACTGTAACACCCAGGTTATTAAAATCCCGATTAATATTTAATTCTTGATTAAAGAGATTATACAGATTTTTCAGTGGTTGTGATTTAATTAAATCTGTATGATTATAGATTTTTGTAAAATTTTTGTGGGAAAAATTAGAAGTGAAATGATGTTAGGTAGTTATGAATACATGTATATTGATAACTGTGTGTAAATAGATGTGGCGGATATGTATATGTGTATAATAGTATTTCATAAAAATAATAATAATAAATAATAATACATCAAACAAGTGGAAAATAAAGGTTTTTTTAGTTCTTTAGATCAATGGTGGAGATAAGATCTTGGAATTGGAGAAGTGAAGTGGAGGGTGAAGATTTTATTGAAATTGAGAATGGGTGATGTGGCTAGTATGTAGGACTTTAGAAGTAATATAATAAAAAAATTAAATAAAATAAATAAAATAAATGAGATGAGATGAGACTCTCATCTCTACATCTCTCTTTTCCTCTTATGATGGAATCGACAACCCTCTCCCCCCAAATCTAATTGCTTCTCCCAATTTATTTCTTCCTCTCTCCCAATTTTTCTCTCCCTCTCTCTTAGTTCCTCTTCCCCCCATAGCTCACTCTCCTCCTAGATCTGGGGGCGCGCGCAGTGGGCGGCACGTGCGCGCGGGGCGGCGCACGTGCGCGGCGGGCGGCGCACGAAGACGGGCGGCGACGCGTGGAGGCCGCCGGCGGGGGAAATAACCCTTTTCTCCTTTATGCTCACACACCCTCTCTCTCCCTCTCTTGCCCTGGCATCTGCAATAAAATAGGGATGCGGTGACTTCAAAGAGGAGGAATTTAAAGGTGAGGGAGTCTCCTTTCAATCCCATTTTTCTTTAAATTCCTTTCTATGAAAAATCTCTTAAATTCAATCAAGTTGTTCTCTGAATTTTTGTGAATAATTGAGCCATGGAATGTGTACTTGGAGATGTAGTGGGTAAATTCCTCATGATCCTTAAGTTTTGATAGAAAGATTTAATTTGATGTATAATAATCAATTATGGGGATTTTTCGACTGGGTATCTCCATAGTTATGGTTAATTGAAAATCTCAATATTGGTTGGTTCAGATGATTTTTAGCAAGGAAAATTTAATAACTAGAGAATGTAAACATAAATCAAAGTTGAGAGAGTTCGTCTCATTTTAGATTTAGATTCTTTAAATTTGAACTTTGATCCATATATAAATCTTGATAAATTGATGATATTGATCTTGATTGTGTGAGTAAGAATTTTTGGTTTGATTTTAAAGTATAATCTCCTTGAAATTCTAATTTCTAAATCCTTAGAAATTTTGTTGAAAAGAAGCGGAATAAAATTTGGTACAGTAAGTTAAATATTAGATCAATGAACTGGAATTAAACTGAAAACATTTTGATGTTTTTATCTAATAGATACATGCAATTTCAGTAGGTCGTTGGACTTTACCCATAGGATAATTTTTATTATATTCTTGGGTTTTAGACTGTGAAAAGAAAATTTTAGAGAATGCCATATTTTATGGGAGCTGTAAAGTATAGTGACATTTGAGGGAACTAGAGCACTATGATATACTCCAGTTCGCGAAAAGATATGAATTGTCGAACTTAAATCCAATTTGGTGAATTAGTATCAACTTGCACTTGTTGAAGGTATCATGTATCTTGTTTCTAATCCAACTATATACCATATATAAAGTGATAACGAACTCAGATCAAGACTCTTATATAGTTGGACTGAGGTCTTCACACTGCTCTGGATATTCTAATTTTTGTAGACTGCTTGGTTCTCATTTCATTTAGCCAAGCTGTCAAAGTTATAAATTTAAATGTTTACTTCAGAAGAAACTATCATAATTACGTTAGTGGAACCTTGGCTTTTTAGACGTCAGCTTATCTAGTTTAAGTTGCTTTTAGAATCCTCAATGACTTTTTCCATCACAATTCAGTGGGTAAGTCTTCTCGATTTAGTAATTTGTATGGTTTAGCTGCATGGAAATCTTATAAGGATCAGAAATGACTACATTAGTTAATCGGTGGTACTTAAAATATAGTTTTAAAGTGTGATAATTAGATGCATTTCCCCTCAATGTAGTGATTCACAATTTTGGGTCTGATGGACATTTATCTGAGACCAAGTCCCAGCTAAAAAAAAATAAAAATAATAAAAATAATAAAAAAATGGACAGAGGGATCAAGTTTGACAGAAACTTTCAACATCTTCACGTCTCTTTATGTTCTCAGAAGAGATATTCTGAGTGTCTTCAGATTTATGAAAGGATCAAAGAGATTGGTCTTCGTCGTGATATTGTGACTTATAAGATGATATTGCAAGTATTATGTGAGGAAGAGGTGGTTCAAGGTGTGGAAATGTTATTCAATACCTAATAGTGTCATATGCAAGTGTCGATGAGCAATGTTTACCTCTCATCATAAAGATGTACGTTAACAAAGGGTTGCTTTATAAGGCGAGTATATTCTTGAAAAGTATTGTTTTAGAGGCAAAATCTTTCCAGGATTATGCTACAACTATGTCATTTTACCTAACACACTCAACAAGAAGATGGGATGATATGGGAAGAGTAAGACTTGATGGTCATTAAAAGATTGTTGAAAGATTCAGGATGTAGTTGAAGATAAAGGAAACAAATTTGAGATTTGTATATGAGAAATGTGTATTTTTTTGTTATGAATTATAAGACTTGGACTTAGTTTTGTGATTAAGATTTTTCTGGTAGTATGTCGTCACTATAGATAATATAGCGATGTGTGGTTTTGACACAAAATTCTTAACAACTTTCTACCAAAATAGGGTGTTGTATAAGAATTTCACTAAAAGTTTTAAATAGTGGTGTCTACTCTAGATAGCAGACTGTCCTTATCTGGCTCATAAAAATATAAAGGTACGAATAAATTCGTGTGCAGTTTAGTGCCAAATTGAGATCTGTACTTTACTATACACATGATAATTTCTTAGAGATTCCGACACCGAGTTAAAAGTGAAAGATTTGTTACTGTTAAGAGGGTTGGCATTCCTGCTTTCAGTTTAAATAAGATATTATCTATGTTCTCATTGTAAAGAAAGGTATAGACTGTTCAAGTCATTAACTTTTCTAAGTTCACATGAAATTGTTTAAAAGTTATTTGACATAAAAGGTGATGTTAGTAGATGCCCCAATAACATCGTCATAGTCAACTGAGAATTTAATGAGAATGATTTTTTTTTAGAAGAATTATGTTTACCTAATATAAATAGTTGGATAGATCATGAATGTATCCGAGATTCACGAATAGGAATTAGGTCTTAATGATAAGCAATGGTAACCAATATCAGCCGTAATTATATTTTACATTGGACGATATGGATGACGATTGAATTTGTGTATCAGTGAGTACATTAGAACTTTGATTTAACCAAATCTGAAAAGCGAGTAGAAATGAACTTGGGCTTGGATACAATTAATGGACCAATAATAAGAACCGATATACGTTGACTGTGTATACATAAGCTAAATGTGAAACTTGATTATTGGCTAATAACTTGGGATGAGAACTAAACTAGTGAATCATATACTCTTAAATCACAAGTAATGATTTTGATGGAATGAAAATATATGTTATTACTTAAGTGCTGACTTATTGGAGCACTTATAATTAATAAGTATGTTAAGCGTCTGAACTTGGGAATTGTGTGAATATGATTCTGTATGACATTTTGTGTCATATATAATATTATATATATATATATATATATATATATATATATATATATATATATATATATGGGGTTACTGTACCTCCGTCGGCAGCTGAGAGAACTCTCTCAGCCGACGGGACGTGGCAACATTAGATTCACAAATCTGTCATAAATTTTGGCGGACAAAAACTTCAAAATCCCGCCTAATTTAATGTCAGTCATGTCAACATTGTATTTTTCGAAAATACCCTCACTCACAACTTTTTACCTTATGTAAAAACATGTCCTTTCAAAAAAATTACAGATCTAAAATTTCACCTAATCATTTTGCTTAAAAAATTTTGTTTAAAAATTATAAATTTACAGACCTGGTCGCAGTGTCGAACCGGGTCGCAGTTTTATACATTTGTATTGTAGATGACTGCGACCTTGGTCGCTGTGTCGTCCCGGGTCGCAGTTTTTTTACATTTGTATTGTAGCTGACTGCGACCTTGATCGTTGTGTCGTCCCGGGTCGCAGTTGTTTCAATATTCGTTGTAGTGTCATACGACCATGGTCGCAGTGTATTTAACGTCATCTGTTTTTTAATTCCCCTAGTCGCAGTTTGTTATATTTGCAGTGTACACTGTAGATGACTGCGACCTTGGTCGCAGTGTCGAACCGGGTCGCAATTTTTTACATTTGTATTGTAGATGACTGCGACCTTGGTCGCTGTCGCTGTGTCGTCCCGGGTCGCAGTTGTTTCAGTATCGTTGTAGTGTCATACGACCATGGTCGCAGTGTATTTAACGTCATTTGTTTTTTAATTCCCCTAGTCGCAGTTTGTTATGTTTGCAGTGTACACTGTAGATGACTGCGACCTTAGTCGCAGTGTCGAACCGGGTCGCAGTTTTTTACATCTGTATTGTAGATGACTGCGACCTTGGTCGCTGTATCGTTTCGGGTCGCAGTTTTTTTACATTTGTATTGTAGATGACTGCGACCTTGGTGGAAGTGTTTTAAAAATTATTTGTTTTTTATTCTCTTATAATTTTTAAATAATTATTGGTCTAAATTTTTTTATTTTTCTAAATCTGACAACGAGCGGTCAAAAAATTGTCTTGTGGGAAAATAATAATAAACAATAACGAAAGTTACCGAAAGAATAGCTTTTCTAAGGGGTATTTAGTAATTTAACTTCTTCCTATAAGCGGGCCGCAATTTACTGCGGTGACAAATATTGAGCCACGTCACCGCAGGCTGAGAGAGTCTCTCAGCTGCAGGCTGATATACATTTTTCTATATATATATATATATATATATATATATATATATATATATATATATATATATATATATATATATATATATATATATATATATATATATAATATTCACACATATACTTGTAACTTATGTATACTTTCATGTATAGTGAACTATATATATATATATATCCTCGATAATAATTTACCAAGTGGGGAAGCAAGCCATAATATATTTATTTGGCATTCATATCACTAAAATATTGGTTGTGATTTGCGTGTAAGTATAATATATTTTTTTATATTCTTGCTCATTGGAGGAAGGGGCCGGGCGGGAGCTGGTAGGAGGGGGGAGCGGTGTTATTGTTTCATATATTTATATATATGGAGGAAGGGGCTGGGCGGGAGCCGGTAGGAGGGAAAGACGGTGTTATTGTTTTATACATTTATATATAGAGAGGAAGGGGCCGAGCGGGAGCCGGTAGGAGGGAGAAGATGGTGTTATTGATTTATATATTTATATATATGGAGGAAGGGGCCGGGCGGGAGCCGGTAGGAGGGGAAAGACGAAGAATTTCATACTTATATGTGAATATAATATATATGAATAATATAAAATGTGTATCTCATTGAGTATGACATGTGCATGCTGTGAAGCATGAGGTGTTATTGTGATATGTGAAATGTGATATGATTTTATGATATGTATGTTTTGTGATGCGCGTGTTATCTGGACGCATAAATTACGTTTATAATTTAGTTTTTGTGATTTGCCTATCACCATGAAGGGAATACATGTTACGAACGTAATACATGTTGTGCATACATGAGATGAATTCGATAATAAGCTAAATAACTAAAAGATCCTACTATAGGTAGAAAGAAAGCTTAAGAAAGTTTTCGAGAATCAACGACCAAGAATCAGACCATTTCGAAGATTATGGATACTATTATCTTGATTGATATTATCAAGAGATATTGTCGATTTCCTGTTTCTCTTGTTCATTCATATCTGCCCTATTACTTAAAAAAAATCATGCTTATTGTTGATTTTGTTCACTATTTCTTGATTTTCTAACTCTCCTCACTGAGCTGTCGAGCTCACTCTCTCCCAGTTCTATGTTTTCAGGTCGCGTCATGACGGAGGATTCGCTTCAAGTTTAGGCGTTGAGAAATTTGTTAACAATGATTGTATTGAGAATACTTTAAAGTTCTTGTTGAATATGTTCATAACCCTATTTCATATATATTTGTAACATGTGTTAGTCCTGTGAGATGGATCGGTATGGAGCTAAGCGTTAATGGTGATGAGTTAGAAATATATAGTTAGTTCTGTGTTACTGTGGATGTCGAGAGGGGTATTCTTGAGCATATATTTCTTTTGTTTTCACATAAATAGGTGATGTCAAGCCGAATTGCTATTTGGAGAATAAGTTGACCATTGTGAGCCGAAACACTATCGTGATTGCATGGGTGATTATTAACTTTGATTTATATGTTTGGATTGAGGATAAGTAGGCTGTTATTAGCCGAAATTATTGTGAGTTGAAATGTATATTTGGGCATATCAGTATTTACAAAGGAGGTGCTGCCGAAATTTTTAAGGATTTGGAGATGATTATAATAATCGACCGATTTAAAAGAATGTTTATATTAATTGAAGATCGAAGAAATTTGGGACCGTTTCAACCGGGCTCTGTCTTGGCCTGTAACGAGTTCCTGTTCTTACTTATTTTGACTTTCGGTCTCTGCGCTATCTTCTTGATGAGTTTAACAAACTCTTCTGATTCCTTTTATCTCCTCTATTTCCTCTCTCCCTACAATTCTCCACCTCGGTGAAGATTTTTCAAATTTGAGCCGAACTTCAACGAACCTCTAGCGAAATCGATAACGATCTCGGTAAAATCGACACACGATCTCAGCTTGAGCGCTCCGAACGAAATTTACACACAATCTCGACGAAATCGACACACGATCTCGACTTGGCCAACAGACGAAACCTATTTTTTCAAACGAATTGCCAGTACGTATACAATTATTTCCACTGATCTTACCTCATCCAATTTGAGTTTGTTGTTACCACCTGCAACTTTCACCAAACTTCAATATCAATTGTAAGCTTCCAACTTCAGCTCAGTTATCCAAACGGAATGCATCATACATGTTTTCTCATCACTCCAGCTGAAGAGAAATACCATATGGGCCGACCAACGAACGTGTCTCTTACTCAGCAACTTAATAGAACTCTATTCCAAATGACCTCAAGAAGAACCCATCATGATCCAACACTGACTTTCCAACTGACTGGTTCTCTCCAGTCCATGTTTTCAAGATGGTCTAACCAAATCTGAGTAGAGCACACAAACTCCATTATCGGCTTCAACAAACTGAATGCACACCCTTCTTATACAAACTCAACTATCTTCACATCAGAAGATTAAAAGTTCATCGAGATCACAACTCTTCACCTCTACGTGAAGTCTAAGTCTTCACCTATACGTGAAGTCCAACTCTTCACCTCTACGTGAAGTCTCAATCAACTTCTCGAGAACCCAAATACACTATATAGCTTCATACGAGTTGCATCACTAAATGGCTGTGGCTTTACAACAGCCTACGTACCCTGCCCAAGGGATCAAGCTAACCGTGGTTCATTGAAATGAGCTCCATCAAGCTCAAGCACTTGTGACCGAATCTTCAATAGTGAACCGACTTGATGAGTTTAACAAACTCTTTCGATTTCTTTTATCTCCTCTCTCCCTACAAGATACATATAATAAATGTTATATGGATCTTTATTCAATCCGTTT